>CM053760.1:49674357-49738585 GCA_028658305.1 Pachyuromys duprasi
GTAGATTTCAGCTTGAACTTCCTATCCTATAGGTTTATATATGTTTCTTTCTGCTTTTGGGATGCCTCACTCAGTATGATCGTTTCCAGGTCCCACCATTTGCCTGCGAATTTCATGATTTCCTCCTTTTTAATTGCTGAATATGTCTTTTAAACAAAACACTGAAAAGATTTTCCACTTATATTGCTCAGAAAAATAGGCTTCTGTAAAAGTTTTTATAAAATATACCTTTAATTTAAATTTTAGTTGCATTATTTATTTAATTATTCAGCAATATAATTGATATTATTAACAAATAAAACTAGAAGATTTGAAATTCAATATAAAAACATTGTTTTCTATTTCTATTTCCAACCTTTCTATCAATGTTATTGCAATCATAATCTGTAATGATGCCAATTGTGTAAGCTTTTTTAAAATTCATATAGAAAAATCAAGACAAGACCTATAAATAACTTTAATATTATTTTTATGCATTCATGTAAAACAAAGAAAAATTAAAAAGCTATAGAGAAAAGTAGTCCCTATTTACTTTATTACACAGTCTTCAATTAAATCTTGAAAACATTTTGGAGCTCTAGCTACAAATAATCCACTGTGTGAGGGTATGACAACTGTAAATAAGTCATTTTTTCTCTTCAATGGGCTTACAATTCAGCTGTAGAAATACAGGTAATCATAAGCCTCCAAATGAAAACAGCGTCAATTAACACAATTCATCTTGTTGTCTATAGAGCCAGACATAGGAAAGAATTGGATATTTACTTCATCTTTATAAAGATATAAAGGACATAATTAAATTAATTTCATCGAAACATAGATAATAATCAAGAATGTAAGAATCATGTTTAGGGCTCCTTGTTAAACTTGTGACCTTGAGAAGAAGAAAGATCTTAAAATACAATGGGCACAGTTATATTCCAGAGGTTTCTGTGCACATAAGAGGGTTAAAACCCTAAAGTTTATCATATAGTCACACCTGTCCAACTGCTAGTAACTCTGAAAGAACAACTTTAACACATCTTAGTAGCTCTTAGTTTATAGGAAAGAAGCAGCCCTTGAATAGCCTTAGATTGAAGTACTCACTTCACTTCAAGTAAAGTCATGCTGAAGCCAGTGTGTGAAAACACTTGTGTGCAGTCAGAATGTTCATCATCTCTAAAGAGAAGAGTGAGCTCCATCTGTTCTGAAGTATACGAGCAGAGAAAAAGTGGGTAGGCAAGCAGGTCATGTTACTATGGGGAAGCACAGAGCAAAGCTGATAGAGTTACTTTCATCTATGTCACTTGGAAACAGATTTTTTCCCTTCTCATATAGAGGTCCTGGATTGAGTTTAGGAACTTAATCTAAGTACTTCCTGTTGTACACAGTGAAAAAAGATTAATGGACTGCTCTGAATAAGAGACATCCTTTTGAATGTAAGTGGGCTAGTTTTTCTCTGTATTTCACTCAACAGCCATTTGCGTAATGATACAGTGACTTTATAAATGGGAGGAAACAAAGCCGAAGACATGTTAAATTCAATCCAATCAGCTTGTCTTTTAGCCAGCCCTGAGGAGACAAGATGATCTGGGGTCAGATGGAAGGGGAGGAGATCCTCCCCGTTGGTGGACTTGGAGGGGGCGGGGAGGAGATGAGGGAGGGTTGGAGAGGGTGGGAGGGAGTGAGGGAGGGGGCTACACATGGGATGCAAAAAACCTAACCTGTGATTGATATAAAAATAAATAAATTTATTTTAAAAAAAGAAACAAACAAAAAGAAACATAGACATATGAGGGCACTAAATGGGTGATTTCCCTTCCTCCATAGTTATCATGTTATTAAAAGACAATAGGTGAAATACTCCTTATCTCCCAATAGATTTGGGAGCCTAGTTGGAACATATACACAGGTGTACATAATTTGGGAGATCCGAATGAATTTACTCCAAATCGAAATATCAGCCACTGCATTGTGATCAGCTGGCGGTAAAGAAAACTAGAACACATGTGAACCCTGCTCTCCAATCCCATCACTCTACATGGCTGATAAGCAAATTCTTGCATTTTGCTTTGTTCCCTTTCCAGAAATATTTTTTTCTCATTTTATTTTGAGTCATTTTCTAAAAATCTTTGATTTTTTTGGAGACCTTTTCCAGCTTATGAGTCATCATGGAAGAAATCATAAAAATAATTTGGAAGGGTAGAAGGACAAATAATTTATCAGTTTCTCTCTTTTCTAAACACTTAGTATTAACTAAGTACTCATACTGTTTTAGGAGTTGGACATGTATGTTTGCTATCTGCCAGCTGCCACCTGACCCTTTCTACTGCCCTTTTATGATTTGAAAGTGACAACTGGCCAAACTTTTATCATCATTTAATTCACAGCTCGAGATAGGATTTCAGAGTTGAACAGACAGCATCTTGATGTGTCTGTAAATATGTTTGGTGTCATTCAGTATAGAAAAATAGAAAAGTGCCATCTTTCAGCCCAGAAAGAGAGGGCAAGTTGGAGAGAACCAAGCTTCTCACCTTACAGATTTTAATTTGTTCTAACTTAGGATGTTTTTTTTTTTCCTACCAAGAATGCTACTACAAGGCTATTTAAGGTTGTTGGATACATTAAACAGTTTTCCCCTTATAAACTTCTTCAGCCTATCCATAACCAGACAGATCTGGGAAGGTGGGATGACTAATGGTCTGGGGCCACAGGTTGGCTTTCTTGTCAGATCCATCAATAGCATGTACTTAAATGTTATTCATCACTTAATGAAGAAACATCTAATAGTTGTTAATGTCTTAACAGCATCATTGTATGCAATATTGATCCAAAGTGTAAAGCTATTGAGAGGCTACCTGTGTGGAAACGTAATCACAATGAAGGCTGGATAGATTACCAGTTTCTCTCTGTCTTTAACTGTCAGCTTCTAACATAAATCTGACACAATAAAGGAATAAGCGTATTAAGGGAAATAGAAGCTCAACACCTTCATATTAGTTACATGAAATGCTGACACTGAACAGTGGCTAATATCTAGCCAACATAGACAGCAAGTCTCCTCATTTATCCACCTGAAATGTGGCATTTTTGCATTTTTATTTTAAAATACAGTATTTTTTTTACCACATTAAAGTACCTCAGATGTCAAAGAAGTTCCTTAAATTCTACCTATTATTTCCAGAGTCACCTTGTTATCTGTCTAAAGACAGTGCTTATCTGGAATACATTAGCTTTCTATTTATTGCTCTTCATTGTAAGAAATGGAAATCTCATTTGTGGTGATATGGGAGGACCTAAGGGACATTGTGTTAAGTGAAGTAAGTCAGGCATGAAAAGGCAAACTCCACATGATCTCACTCACAGATGGAAGCTGAAAGAGTATTCTACATAGAAATTGAGAGTGGAAATAAGGGTTCTCTGAGGCCGAGGAAACTGGAGAGAGGGGCCAAGTAGAGGGTGATCCAGGTCCAATTCCTTAGTCCAGTAGAAGGACCAGTTCTGGCCAATACAGTGAGCGATGCATGGCTACAATAAGAAGTCCTCCTTAAATCTGGGGAGTGAACAATACAGCAGTCCTTGCGATAGGTGCTAGGAAAAGGTTTTACAACTTCACTTTTCTACACACTTGGAAGACATTTTTTTAAAAGGGGAAATGGAAAGAACAGAATCTGTGTGGTAAAATGGAAGAATATGCAGCTCCTCTGGGCTCAGCAAATAAGTCTAGTTAGTCACATTTTTTTCTAGAGTTTTTCCCCCCAAAAGGAAATTTTATCCAAACTATCAGGTGAATATATAATACACTCTAGAGTCCTGAGTCATAAGAATAGATAAGTCCACTGATAGGGGAGGACCTCCTCCCCTTCCATGTAACTCTAGCTTATCAGATCTCAGTGGAATTGGAAAGGAGCAGGGAGGAGATGAGGGAGGATGGGGAGAGTGGGAGAGAATGCAGGAGGGGGCTATGGGCTATGGGATACAAAGTACATAACCTGTGATTAATATAAAACAAAATAAAAATGTTAAAAAAGAATCAATAAGTCAATAACAATTTATTCTCAAGGAGTAAAATTTCATATCCAACATGAGTCACTTGAGGAGCCACCAAGCTTCCTCAGTGTGTAGAGATGGGCTGTGCAATGACATTACCAGAAGAGGGAACACAGCCATTTGCAGAGAAGCTGAATTCATAGAGGGAGAGAAGAGACATCTCAAGTGTACAGGTGTCCATAATGTTTGCCATTTTGAGAGCAGTGGATGCTTTTAATGGCTTACTAAACCTTTAAAGTAAACATAAAAAATTTAGTATACTCAGCAATTCTTTTATTCATTTATTTATTACGGTTTATTCACTATGTATCCCATCTGTAGCACCCTCCCTCATCTCCTCCCAGTCCCATCCACTTTCCCTCTTCTCTCCCATGTCCCTTCCATAGTCTACTGATAATAAATTAAATGTCACTATTTCAGAAGAGTGAATCTGGAAGATTATAGGCAATCTAAAGCTTCCTGTTAGCTGGAACTTTGACTCTTTGGGCGATTTCAGTTTAATGCCACTTATTTTATGGTGAAAAGATGGATGCTCACCTCATACAAAAGTATTTATTTTCAGAGAAGGGCAACTTGGATTTATTTATTTATTTATTTATTGGTCATAAGAATTATTCTAAGGTAAAGGCCAGATGGGATTTGAATGAGAGTATAGAGCAGGCAGAAAATTGGGTGTCAGGACAACAAAGTGACAAGTACAGAAAAGTTGTGAGCAGAAGTTACGCAACATTTCCACCCTAAAGCTATACATTGGGACTTTATCAGAGTCAATTCTTTTGAGATCGGTCTGTCACCAGACAGTACCAAGCACACTGATTCTTTTTTTTTTTTAATTTATTTATTTTTATCTCAATCACAGGTTAGGTACTTTGAATCCCAGGCGTAGCCCCCTTCCCCATTCCCTCCTACCCTTCCACTCCCTCCCTCATCTCCCTCTTCCCCGCCCCCTCCAAGACCACCAACAGGGGAGGACCTCCTTCCCTTCCATCCAACCCCAGCTTATCCTGTCTCCTCAGGGCTGGCTGCAAAGTCCTCCCCTGGGATCTAGCCAGTCTGTCACTCCCAGGCTTGTATGGGGGAGGGTCAAAGAGTCAGCCATCAAGTTCATGACTGAAACAGTCCCTGTTTCCCTGAATAGGGTCTTCAGCCCTACACCGAGTTATCATGGGCCCCATCCATGCGGGGGTTCCAGTCCACATCCACACATGGTCCTTGATTGTAGAAACCGTCTCATACAAGACCCCTGTGCCCTGCTCGGTTTGGTCTTTGAAGCACACTGATTCTAAAGAAAATCTTTGTTCTAATTCCTGCCTGACAGGAAAAGCTTCTGGGATCACTCAACCCAATCTTCATCCTTTACAAAGAAAAACTATAGAGAGAATGGTTAGATTCCCAGGGGTTTTCCTTATTTAACTAGCTCTGTCTAACCAGACAACCGCCTAAGACTCCCCCACCCCACCCCCTCCTTTACTCACTCCAGCACACAGCAAAATGCTTGCTTTTACTTTCTTCCCTTTGGGGTTCCTCAAAGTAGAGGTGTCCCAGAAAGGAATTCTTTGTAACTGGGTCACCTAGGTGATTGATAAAGGGGCACAAGCATTCCAAAGATAGAGTGTCTGTTGCTCCTTTTCCTCCACATGACAATGGTGCAGAATGTCTGACCCAGATTCAACTCATGGGAAGGTAGGACTGTCAAACTGATACTAAAACAAGGAAATGTCAGCATTCCTCACACTGAATCTCGGAGCTGAGAGCCTCTAGCACATATTGCACAAGTAAGTAGACTGTGACAACTCTGCTCTAAAAGCAGGATTGCGTCTATGTTATTTTATAAAAAAAAATGAACATTCACCTAATTTTGAGAAAGACCAAGAAGCACAGTCATTCTCACAATTCATAACCCTCCCAATTCTTTTTTTGCAGCGCTCTACAGTGGAATATTTTTGGAAGTTTATCTCCACTTTTGTGTTTGCTGTTTATAGGATTGTTGTTTCACTAACAGCAAAACGGAAGAAATTTCCCCATGACTATTTCTGGATTTGAAATTAAAATAATTACCTTCTGTTCTGTGATCATAACATTCTCAGATTTATGAGGTAGGATCACTAGCTGTGGGCAACTAAAAGTGCCTCTGGCTAATTTTAATAGAAATATTTTTACTTAAAAAGTGATTAGGTTTATAGCCCCTGTGGGAGGATGAAAACTCAGACTTGGAGAATATGAACTTCATAGAAACAAAAAGAAACAAGACAATTACCTTTAAATACAGTGTCCAGTTGGGAGTCACTCCTGCCCAGAAACGCCAACACTGTTGGACACTGAGCCCTTGCTTTCAGATGTGGGTTCACATTGTCGGTTTCTTTTCCGGTTTGTACCGCATTTGTCATGAACTCTCCTCTGTGAAAACTTGGCACGTCTTTGTAATCTCAGTGGTACCTACAAGTGAGATTCCATCATTATCATGCCTCTAGGGTGTTGACTTTCCTTTACAGAAAAAGGGGTTGGAAAGTGCTCTGGGACATTTACCTAAACGTCCAGCCATTCTCCCCTTCCCTTCTCCCCCAGCCACATGCATGCAAATCCAACTATGGGCTAGAATATGTAAACTGGAGAATGTTAACTGAATGAGGCTCAATGTATGGGACTATGAAAAATCATTGTCCACCTTGGATGCAGACCTTCCATTATTGATGCCTTAGTGTCATCCACAATCTTTCTTTATCAACCCACGTATACTCTGTAAATACACACAATAATCTCATTGCTTCCTCAAAGAAAGCTTTTGATGGAATAGTGTTCTAGTTCTCTTTTAGACATCACCCTTAAGAGGGGTAGATATTGCTTATATCAGCACCCCCCTGGTGGGGGAAGTTTCTCCTAACAATGACTGCATCCAAATTAAAATTCCCAAGCAAATACCAATTGGCCTGGGTGAGCTCAAGCCCTGGTTGTCTGTATTTCCTACACAAGTCTTCCCTATGAGTCAGTTACCATTTCGACAATTCATTTAAAAGATTATCTTGAGAATAAAAGGCTGGAACTCCCATAGGAGTGTGTAGCTACATATAACATGCATATTACTACAGAAAAGAGGCTATTAACTGCAGTAGAATAAGGGTATATTCACTGTAGCCAAAAAAAGAAGGAAGATGGCCACTGCATGCCTCCCTTCTTATTTTTTTTATTTTTATGCTTGTTTTGCATTGTTTACTAGAGTAAAATTGGCATTACACTGATCTGTATTTTCTATATTACTTTTTTGTTTTGTTTTAGAATATATTTTTATTTATTATAATTTATTCACTTTGTATCCCAGCTGTAGCCTCTACCCTTGTCCCCTCCCCTCTCTTCTTAACAGACTTTTGTTTTCTTGCCCTTCAAATCTCTAGATTACTTACAAGAACCAATGGAGAGGTCTAGGTTTTCCTCTTGTAAATGGGTATTCTGTTTTTTGTTTCTCTTTCTGTGTCCTTGACTGTAAGGATAAAGTTGGCTTAGGAGTGACTTCTTGAGTTAGCTGAGTTTCTGGACGGTGAGTGAAGAGGCACACCTGGCAAAAGTCGTTCCAGGCTGGCAGACATTACAAAACTTTTTCTGTTTTCTGCAGAGAAGATATCTTTTCAGAAACTTCAAAGAGTTTCTTACCTTTGATTTATCCCCCACCTCACAGCAGGTCTGAAGAGGGAGTCTTACTGGAGAAGAAGGAAACAAAAATGAAAAGGTCAGGATTAGTTATAATATGGTTTTGTTTAGACAAGAGTGAAAGACCATTAGACCATTATGTATGAATATACAAAAAGCGCAAAAATATGAAAAAACATGTTAGCTGTACTTCAAGCAAAGGGTACCGGGCTTACAATCCCAGTTATTGCATGCACTGGGAATAGTGAATGTAACTGTTCATTTTTCAGTGCTCTAGGCAGCAATTTAGTTTGTATCTGAAAAAAATTATTGCTTTTATATTTCTTTTCTCTCATGGTCTGAACAATGGAGGTGGGAGACCCTTAATGTTAACAGGTTAGTGAGATAAAATCATTTTGGGGAAGTAAAAAATGTTTTTTTATTTTTATTTTAATATCCTTTCACTTGTAAAGTAAAGGGTGGAAATTTTCTCTGTGGACATTTTCTTCTTATTTTCTCCTTGGCTTAAAGAGACTTGTAACCTGTAACACTCTGAGCAGGAAAACCTTTTGGTAGCACTCCTGAAGACCTGAGCTCTCTCACAGAGTTTTGTATGGTAGAGAAAAATCAAACCTCTGTAACTTGTCTCTCTCTGACCTCTACAGATATGCAGATGTGTGCTTGCACACGTACATTTGCACATGCATATTCACCCAGAAATGATTGTAATGAAAAGTTAAAAATATTTTCCCAAAGTAATGAAAACAAATCTTTTTTTCTCACTAGAAATCCCAACTGAAGAAGTGTGGGTTTTGGCAAAAAGCAGTTGAAGAACATGGAGTCATTATCAAATAGTTACCAGTTGTTGTTGTTTTTACTGTGTGTGTGTGTGTGGATTTTTCAAACAACCTCAGTGTTAACTGTCCCTCCCCCTGCAATGCCCTTGCCTTCCATCTTGCTCCCTATTTTTGTTCCTCTTTTAATAGTCAAATAACTCTAATGTCAGTTAGTGGGAAGTCACAAGAGAGTAATACTTGTTGTTTAAAAGAGTGCTTCTCCATCCTGTTTGCATATTCAAATCACCTAAAGAGTCAAAGCAAAGCCAATGCCCTGGCCAGTCAGACCTTTGTCTCTCTAGATTTGGGGCCCCACCTTGGCTATTTTAATTCTCAATTAGATAAAATGTAATAGCAAGCTGAATGTTCTTATCTCAGAAGCTGGCCTCCCCATTTCTTTGTGGTTGAACATCAAGATTAGTTAGAGATGTAAGTCAGGTCACATGGAAAAATTGTGAGCTGAAGTGTTGGCAGCTTTACTTAGTGGATCAGTGGCCTCTCACCCCAACACAAGAGCCCAGCCCAGCTGGAAGTCAGCATCAGAAACAGTGACAAGGACTGCACCTTTTCCCTGAAGTCTCAACTATTCTCCTTCTTTCCTAGTCTTAGGAGGATGTATTGAGCCCTCCCAGTTGGAACATGAATGTTTTATTATCTCAACTGCCTGGATCTGACTCCCTTGCCCACAACACATTGCATAAGCAGCAGAGAACACAGGAACAACCAGGCCTGTTCCTTTACCAGTTTCTGGAAACTCTATAGATTGCAAGGACACGTTCTTTACTGGGATTCACTTTGAGGGGCAGACAGAACTTGGTTAAAAGGGAACCTGGGAATCCTACGAGAAGCCCAGCTAGGAACCAACTCCCCCAGCACAGAGCATGGATCCACCCTTCACTCTGAGATTTTATTCAGTATCCAAGGTGTGATCTGAGGATGAGTGTTTTATAAGAGTAACGTCAATAATTCCACAGCTGACCTGCAGATGTCCCAGTAAAACATGAACGTCAAGCATGACAGGAACTGCTTTCAGAGAAATCAGTAATGTTTCTGTGGGAATGCTAAACTCTCCTTTCTTGTTTGGAAAAGAAACATCAGACAGGTTTTATAAATCCTTCTATAAGATACAAAGTGGTGGAAAGAAAATGAGTTTGATATAGAACATTCATTGGGACTCAAAAGAAAACTTCATAATAATCACTCAGGTTACCTTAATAAAACACTATTTCTAGTCTCTAGATTTATCTAGAACAATGGCTTCTCTCCATGGAAATTATCTCTAGATGTGTCTGGAACGATGGACACTTAATATAGATACTATGAGTGGGACTAAAACAAACAGTAAATAAGTGATTGTTAACTGTGTATCTTAAAATGAAAAATCGCTTTGAATATAATAACCTCATCATGGCATAAGTTTTTATAGCAAGATTAGAAAAAAAATCAAGTAGACACTGATGCATTGTATTGGATTAGCTTAATTTCCTAAAGCAACTCATCATACCTTTCAAAGTTCATGCTAATGAATCTTGAAGGTAGCTTTCACAGCCAATAAGTCTGTCAAAAGGAAGTAGTGGTCAATGGTATATTGATAGATTTATAGCTGAAATAGGGGAAGGGAGACATTTATACAGAGAGAGGGACAGAAAGACAAAGAGTTACCAGTGGTGGGGTCTGGGGGCATTCTGTGTCTTAGGAATAAAGACCATAAAATAAAACACATGATGTAGTGACTTGATTCTATGAAGAAAGCAGGTTGAAAGACAAAGATCAAGATTTAAAATTTTACCAAATTGAAAGAAAATTCACTATTACCTTCTACTGTAACTCCATTTCTAGAATTCCAGATGGCCTCAAAAGGATCACTGTACACACAGAAATCGAGAAATATTCTAATTTTGACTCAAGGATGCCAAACAAGGAATCAGATGACAAGAGGATACAATGGAGGAAGGTGGAAAAGAAATGACAACACAGCCCTAGAATTGGTAGGGTGTGGAGACATCAGAATGCAGAGGAAAGATAAGGTCACTAGACTTGTAGACTTTGAACATTCAGATCTATTCACCTCAATTTTTTTTCCTAGTATGGCCAAGGAAAGTCTGAAGCAGAGCAGAATATATTAAGTCCCATAATGCTGGCTAAAACACAAGTGAAAATGTAAAAGAGGAAGAAGAAGAAGAAGCAGAAGAAGAAGAAGAAGAACAGCCTAGAGAAATTAGCATATACTGAGAAGATAAAGATGCAGAGTGCCGAGAATCTTGTGAAAGAAGGGGGAGATAGAAAGACCTGGAGGGAACAGAAGCTCCACAAAGAGAGAAAAAATCTGGGCACAAGGGTCTTTTGTGAGACTGATACTCCAACCAAAGACCATTCATGGAGATAACCTAGAACCACTGCAGAGATGTAGCCCATGGCAGCCTAGTGTCCAAGTGGGTACCCTAGTAAGTGGAATAGGGACTGTCTCTGACATGAACTCAGTGGCTGGCTCTTTGATCACCTCCCCCTAAGGTGGGTGCAGCCTTATTAGGCCACAGGGGAAGACAATGCAGCCAGTCCTGATGAGACCTGATAGGCTAGGGTCAGATGGAAGGGGAAGAGGTCCTCCCCTATTAGTAAACTGAGGAAGGGGCATGGGAGAAGAGGGAGGGAAGCTGTGATTGACAGGGTGTGAGGGAGGGGGCTACAGCTGGGACACAAAGTAAATAAACTGTAATTAATTTAAAAATACATTTTAAAAATTAAAAAAAAAACATGCAGTAGACTGATGAATATAAGCTGTGAATTCCCAGTGCCTTGCAGATGACCTGAATCCTCATGGCATGTTCACACTTTGAGAACTGAACTAAGAGATAGAGCATAGCCCGAGTCCCACATAGTTGCATATGGCTCATGTAAAACAGACTGGAAACAAACTGAAAAGTGTTTAAACACCAAATTAACCATATGAGTGTGATGGAAATATGAGACCTTGAAACAATTAGGCTAATTAGCACTAAAGCAAATAATAATAACAATAATATTGTAGGATTTTGGAACACTTACAGACTAAATATAACAGTCAGAATACTTACATGTCAGCACAAGTCTTTCTGCTTCTATAGAATGGACTGATGTGAAAAAGGAAACCAGAGGGATTAATTTCTGCTCCTGAGATGACATAGATTTTGGAATTACATGAAAGAAATTTTAGTTATAAGCCTTCTCCAGGAAAACAAAGATGACAGAAATACATTTGAAAAGAATGGAATAGTAGCAAAAGATAAAAAGGAGAATAAATGGGAATTATTAAAATAATATAGCTCATAGTATAACATTAGGATGAACAGCAAATTAGTTGGAGCAGAGAGAAGAGTTAGAAGCTTGGAAACCCAAGAATAAGTTCTATTCATTTTACATAATAATAGTATTAAGAAATGACCAAACAGTAATACCAAGAAGTCTAATATGTATATTACATGAATTATATTAATTATGTTATATTATATTATAAATATATATTATCACACATATATATTATCAGAGTGCCAGGAAAATGTTATTATTTACAAAATTAACTTTAAACTTCTCATTCTCTGCAGAAGATTGTGCCTACATCCTAGGACAAGAGGCCACATGATAAACACAGAAAATAAGCCATGGGGATTATCCTACCTTGTTAAAATTACAGCTGCTGGGAAAACAGAGAAAGGATGCTTTCATTTAGTTTGTCTCCTGTGGCTTGCCATAACTATAGCAGCTATAGCCAGCATGTGATTGCCTAAGCTTAGTACATCCAAAAGTTTTAAAAATTGCTCTTCTCATTTCAAAAATGTTCCAATCCATGCTTTTCTTATACCTTTCTAGTAGCATTCACTTGCAGATTTCTAGTCATGTGAGATTCAAGACAAGATTCACCAGAAGGCACAGAAAGAAAGCTTGTTGGAGCTTTGATGACTTTTTGTAACTCTGATCTTTTGCTCGTTACTCTTGATTTATGCGCTCTGCTCAGATTTTATAATTGCTTCCAATGAGGGAGAAATGAGTGCTTATTCTACTCTACCAAAACTGGGTCCTCAATTTTTTTTTAGATTAGTTTTCAAGCAATCATACGTAAGATAAATATGTTTAGCAAAAGAATCACAAAATACTGAAAGTTACTTTTTGAATTTTAAAATATCACCACAAATGACTGAACTAAGTCACTGTTTTGTGTTTACAGGTTATTCAAATGTCTCTTGATTACTTATATTGCTATTCACTCTCACTCCTCTCATTGTCTATGAGTGCTGAAAAATTAGAAGAAATTTTAATTGTGTCAATGATAATCATTAGCAACATTTAGGAACTAAATGAATTTGGGATTGGGATGCAGTTCATTTGTTAGCGTGTTTGACTAGCATGCTCAATGTCCTGCATTCCATCCTCAGGACCATGTAAAGCAGGTGTGGTGATGTGTACAATGTCAGTAATCTGGAGGTGGAAGCAGAAGGATCTGAAACTTACGGTCACTGAGGATCACCAGAACCTACATAGTGAGACTGAAGTTAACTTGAAATACATTGAACCCTGTGTAGTAAGAGGAAATGGAAAGACAGCCAAAGAATGTGGCCTTAAATGGATAGATAAACTTTTCAAATTTAAACATGATTTGGGGCAGACATCCATGACCAATAAGTGATGAGAAGGGAGTTTCTTATTGCAAATATGAAAAATTTTCACATTACAATAATACATTACAAATATATAATCTTTATCTTTGTATTTGGTAAAGGTTTTTGATTGGTGTTGTCTCTCAGGTTGTAGCTTTGAAAATATGTCAGCCCATAAGTTAGGCGAAACCTCTGTCTACCCTATTTGCATATTTGAATAATATGAGACTTCTGAGAGCAGAACAGTTCTCTATTGTTATTTTCTTAATTGTTCTGTAAATTTATCTTGATATTATAAATATTTACCAAAGCATAGAGATGACATAAGGGAACATTCAACACCATTGCAAACTTTGAGTGCTCGTTTTTGTTTTTATGCTAACTAGCTTTTATGTCACCTTGATATAATCTAGAGTCCTTTCAGAAGAGGAAACCTCAATTGAGAAAATTGCCCCATCAGACTGTGTGCAGCCTATGGTGTGTTTTATTGACTGGTGATCGATAGTGGTGGTCTCATCCCACAGGGGATGGTATACACTCTAGGTTGGTGGTCTTAGATGTCATAGACGACTACCCTGGGCAAGCCATGGGGAGCAAGCAGTAAGCAGTGCAGTGTTTCTCCTTGGCCTCTGTTCCAGCTCCTGCATCCAGCTTTCTTTCTCCCGGGGAAAACTCATTTTTTACAATATAAGGTCAAATAAATTCTTTCCTCAAAAGTTGTTTTTGGTCATGGTCTTTTATCACAGTGAAAGAAACCCTGACTAAGACCTCAACTAAGTGTTTTTTTTTTTTGGTGTTTTGAGTCAGGGTTTGTCTGTGTAGCCTAGGCTGTCCTGGACTCACTTTGTAGACCAGGCTGCCCTTGAACTTAGAGTGATCCACCTGCCTTTGCCTCCCTGAGTGCTAGAATTACAGTCATGCACCACTGTGCCCAGCTTGACTAAGTGATTTTTAACATAGCAGTGTAAATTAAATATGAAAGAACCAGCTAACTGAGCATGATACTCACTGTGGATGTTTTGCTTAGAAACATTTTTACAAATTTCCTAAGTATAAGCAAATATGCCAGATCTACAAAAAAAAGGCTTAAAGCCACATGTTGGATGCAGACTTCTTTTTAATGCTGATTTAGACTCTCCTTCTTGAAATTAAAAAATAATTATACCTTTTATATTCTAAAGCAACATTTTAACTTTTGCAGATTGAATCACCTGATTAGCACAGTTTGGCTTTTCCCAGGTGGTTTATTGAATACAACAATTAGCATCATATCTGAAAAATGAAACTTGGCTGTTAAGGAGAAATTCATTTTTTAAAATCCATTTATGTAGCATTGCGTTCCATAAGCAAAGGTAGCATTTACCACACAGTTTTCAGTGCATGTGTTTGACTCAAGTTTACTCCTGCTCTGTGATGCCTGGTGCATGTGAGTTAGTAACTAGTTAGCAATTCTTTCATCTTCACTCAGCTGGACTGAATAGATAACCATCATGGAAGCATACTTCAGAATGTATCTCTCAAAGTATTTCTAGAAAATTTTAACTGAGCTTGGAAAACCCACTCATGGGGGGATGGGGTCTTGGACTGAGTTAGGAGAAAGTAAGCTGAGTGCCCAAATTCACCTCTCCCTGCTTCCAGACTATAGACGTAATGTGACTAGCTCCTTCATGCTCATGCTCTGAAGCTCTGCCTTTCTGGCTCTTTAGACTGTGCCCTCAGAATATAATAAGAATCAAAGCCATCCTTTCTTAAGTGGATTCTTGGCAGATATTTTGTTACAGCAATAAGAAAAGTAAATGATGTTCTAGGCTCCTTATTATAGATAGCTCTGACTTTCCTACAACTCACTATGAAGCTCAGGCTGGCTCCAAACTCAAGCCAACTCAGGCTGCAACACATCAGGTTTGGGTATGCTTTACAGGCTTTTGAAAATGTGAAGAGTTTATATTTGTGAACAATAGGCTTGTTTCATTAGTGTGTGTTTGATTTCTCTCTCTTTCCGCTTTTACTACATCCCTTATTTCATATACCTTAGCCCATACATGCAGTTTCCCATATTCTTACCTGGTATGAGCATTAAGCATGCTGGCCCCACAGATGATTATAGTTATATCTAAGTCTTGGAAATTTGTTTTCTAGATACACACATTTATTTTGTTATTTTTGAGGCTGTAATCTAATGACATCATTTCCCATTTGCTTTCCTTCCTCCATAGCCTCCCACATGCCTCTCTTTATGGAAAATTTTAACAGATGCTGAGGCAATTCCCTCATCTCAATTCATTGGGAATTATATGCCTATGTGCGACCAGCCCTCATGTTCTAGAAACACATCAAGCTATTTAAAGATGGTGGAAACTACAAAAATAAATAAGTTAATTAAAACTACCACCACCAACAAAATCTCACTGGAATCAAGAAAATATAACCTTTCAGGTTGTTTTGAGGATTTTTTTCTAACATTGTTTAAATAGCTATCATTTTTTTAACATTTGCATTCTTCTCAGCCCCCAAGGGAGGATAGTACCATTGTAATTATGTCACATTCTTCTGAAATTCATAACAAGGTATCATTTTACTAATGTAATATTCAAGCAGTCTATAATAATTTATCAAATAGTCCTAAGTCCCATTTTCTCAGTGTGAATCTTTTTATTCTCAGGTACATTGGTGTGTATGTATGTATGTATGTGTGTGTAAAGGAGGTTCTCAAGGTTTTATTGTAATTCAAATTATTCATTCCACCTCCCTTCACTATATATAAATATATATGCATATACATATGAGATTTTAGAAGTGTTTATAGAATTAAAATTATATAGGCTACAAGATAGTAGTAATTTCTGTACTTTAATGTGTTCTTGATTTTGAAACAAATTTAAATTTTTCTAAATTTGCAGGTACAAGGGGGCAAAAATATAACTCAACTTTCCCCACACTGATTTGCTAGTGCCAGTTTCAGTCACTGTCAGAGTACTCCAGCAAATTAGAGATCCAACTATGAAAAATGTCTCAGCTCCAACTCCATAATTTTACTATTTGTGTGGCTGAGGCAGAAGGAATGGCAGAAGTGTGAGTGGGCCCTGAGCTGGATGCTGAGAAGAAAGAGGAAAGAGAAGAGAAGAAGGAAAAGGAGAAGAGAGAAGAGGAAGGAAGCACAGAAAAGAAGGAAGGAAAGGGGAAGGGATGGAGACGGAGAGCAAAGAATTTAGGGAAGAACAAAAGAAGGAAGAGATAATGAGATGATTCAGCCCTGATGAGAAACCACCAAGACTGAGAACCCAAGTTCAATCCCTAGTACACCATGGAGAAGAGACTCTAGCACAATAAAATGTGACTTCCACATGTGTACCATGGTGTATTCTCAGGGGCCATCATGCGCACACAGACAAAAAAAATATAAGTAGATAATTGTAATAATTATTTTTAATCTACAAATTAATAAAATTTGTATTAAAATGGATACCATATTTTGGGACAGAGGTCTTAGATGTATTCTAGTCAATACAAAAATCAAGCAAACAACTACAAACCATACAGTCTCTCATGTTGGGGAAACATGTTGTATTATGAACTGGATATTTCTTATTCAAAACATTTGGGAAGAGAAATATTTACATCTTGAGATTCCTCCCACTCACACACAGATTTTGGTATAGTTGTGCGAATTTAGTGAGAAAGCATGGGATGTTTAAAGAGAAGATTAATGTACATTTCATAAACACCTTGTACATATCAGCCCAAAGGTTCTTTTATACAGTAGTTTTAGTGCACATATGTTTTGAGGGACAGTCTTCAAAAGTCAGGTGTGGGTTGTCTAGATGTGTTGGCATGCTGGTGGTCAATGTAGTTCGGATTTTAAAGTATTTGTATTTGGAATTTTCATATTAGAAATTTATAGCCTATATTTAGCTTTTGATATAGTAATTAACTTGAATAATCTGGGATACACACCTCTGGTTGTGTCTGTGAAGGTGTTTGTAGAAAAGATTGTCAGATGATCTGAGGAGACAAAACCCACTGTTTTGATGTATAGTACCATCACATGGGCTGAAACCAAGTTTGCATTTTGAAAGGGGGAAAAGAGAAAACGGACTGATGTCCAACACCCACTGTTCTCTGCTTCTTGATTCATAGAGATTTGGGGCATCATGTCTACATTCTCCTGCTGCCATAAACCTCATCAGACCTTCCCTGCCATGCTGGAGTAGATTTCTTAAAGTGTGAACAAAATAAATTCTTCCTTCTGAAGTTGCTTCTATAAGATCTTGTCATAGATTAAAAAACTTGACTAATATAATGTGCAGTTGACTAAACAATGACTGAATGACAAGAGTTTGACATGACAGTATGGTGGCTTCCAGCAAGTCATACTTCACAATCTCCTTCGGATACTGTCACCTGAAGAGCTGAAAGACCTATTTAAACAGCATAAAAGTCCCATGGGGATTTAATGCAGCAGGGAAGACAGGGGGGTTATGCCTTGTAGAAATGGTTCAGAGATGGCCTAAAGAAGAGATTTGGGATACACTGTTACCTAAACTGTTGCTATATAACGATTTCTTGCCTTTCTACTCAAAGGTCTGATCCAGCCTGGAAGACACCAGTGTGATATCAGAGGTAACCTGGAGAAGCTGGAATTCCATGCCTGAGTGGTGATCATCAGAAACAGTAACAAATTTTTCTTGTAATGGATAACTATAGGTGAAATTTATGCTGAGTTTTAAATATATGAATATATTTCTTTCCATTACACATCAACACAAATTTGATGAGATATGGCTAGCTTTAACTTAGGTTAAAGCTGTGCTGTATATAAACTGTTGACTAGGGCATTGTTTGAGGACCACATGGCCTGCTAATGTGTTTCACTGGTCAATAGAGAAAGAAAGCAAGAAAACAAAAAAAGCAAGAGGAAAGAAAGAAAGACACACAGAGAGAAAGGAGACAGAAGAAAGAAAAGAGAGAGAAATAGAAAAAAGAAAAAAAAAGAGAAGAGAAGAAAAGAAAAGGCAAACTTGCCAGTCCTTGTGAGTTTGTGTAGATGAAAATCTTCCACCTTGCTAACACTGTGGTGTGCCCTTTACACCCCCAAGTTGCTGTCCTTAGCTGACTCTCCATTCCAGCTTGTCACACACGTTTTTGGCTGATTACTTTTCATTGTTGTTGAAAGTACATCATTTTTCCTGTGTTTGCCTATTGTAATTGAGAAGCTGCAGAAGCTGAGTCAGATTGAATACCAACAAGGAAGCCATAAAAATCCTCCCTTGTAAAGATGAGGCCAGTGTAAGCCAGGTCCCTCTTGAGCCAGTGTATGCTGTTGGAACAGTGCCTGCTAACCGGCTGTGGTCAGTCTTTGAGGACATGGTTTTGTTTGCTAACACTCTCTTCTCTACTATCTTTTTACAGAAGTTTTGTATGAAAGACTGTAACTGTAGTTTCCACGTTTGGTCTATATTATAATGAAATGTTATGGGCAAAATATCTTTCACGAAAATATCTGATTAAGAGTTGAAGGGAAAACTCAGTCAGTGACGTGTTTCCTGACAAGCATGAGGACTTGAGTTTGATACTGATCCCCAGAATCTATGCTGGGTATGGTTCAATCCAAGGGCAGTCCAAAGTCTTGCTGGACTAGCAGCAGCATCCAAATAGGTATGAGAGAGCCAGGAGCCACTCTCTCAAAAAAGGTGGAAGTTTCCTGAAATATGACATACACGGCTGACCTCTGACTTTCATGCACATAGACATAAATACATATGCATATACCAGCACACACACACACACCTTTACTTATAGTTGGGCCTAGTGATATTGGCTTATAATCTCAGCTATTTAGGAAGCTGAGGCAGGAGGATTATCAGTTTAAAACTAGCCTGGGCTATAGAGTGAGTTCCTGCCCACTCTAAGCAACTTAGGAAGACTATCTCAATATTAAAAAACTGAAAGGAGGTAATGATTGATAGAGCTTGGTGATATAATGCTTGTCATTAGCTCATTAGCCTTTACTGCCATATATGCTGTGGAAAGAATGGCCTTTCTTCTTGCAGAGGCAGGCTGTGGTTTAATGCAGATGTTGTTAAGGATAACAACTCTCAGCCACAGGCTGTTCTCAGGATGCTCAGTTTCAGAGCATGTATTCTCTTCTCAGAACCCTCAGCTTCACCTTAGGAGACTTCAGATAGTTCTGTTTTCTCAAGAACACTTCTCCTATGTGTGTCTGATTAGAATACTAACAGTTTCCATTTTATTACTACATATATATATTTTTTGAGTCTAAGTAAAACTTTAGGTTAAGAAACCTGCAAAAATGCTTTATAGTCTTTGGAGAGCCTCCAAACAAGAGAAGGGAGTGTTCCTTCTCTGCATAAAATATAATATGATTCTGCAAGTAATGTGTGGTCCTTTAGTTTTCATAGAAAAGTTCAATATCAAGAAGTACATTTTAGAAACTTTCCACAATCACTCCTTTGCAACTTCCCACCAGAAGGTGTATGACCTTCTTATGACCTCAAGTAATTTTTCAAAGACTGAACTCCAGGCGAAGTTTAGGAGTCCTGAGGGGATATAAATTACTAATAATTTCTGGTACAGCACACATGCCTTCTATTAAAAATGTGAATGCATATCTATTCATAAATATATACATTAAAACTGCTCAGGCTGTATATATATATATATATATATATATTAACTTATACATATATAACTTAACTTATATATATAATGATTTCTGTGTATGTATATAATGATTTCTGGCCTCACAACTTGTTATTGGATAACCAAAAACAATTAAAGAAGTAAAAGCCATGAATTTGAATGAGGGCAAAGGGGTCCACAGGAAGGGTTGAAGAGAAAAGGAAACAGGAAAAAATGTAATTAAATATTCATTTCAAAAATATAAAATAATGAGAGAACATGTATCTGAGGACAACTCTTTTTCTCTGGAGGCTCAAGTGGGAGAGTGAGGAGGAGAGGGTAGAGAAGTTGTGATAGTATGAGTACACTAAAGAAAAGGATACACATAGGTATTTAAAGAAGTTTGTTGAAAAAAAATCTTCAAGACACTAGATATAACATCCAGAAATCATCCATCAATTAATATGTCAATTAATCAATGACTCCTTGCAATGGCCATCTGCAAGTAAACATATTTGGGCAAAGGGATATACTGTGTGAGATACCATGACACACCACAGCTTCCACGGCAAGATCTTTTATTTTGTTTTGTTTTCTTAGAGGGAGAGGCTAGGATGATGTAGGGAAAGTATGAAGGGATGTGGAGACAAGCAGGAGTAGAATGCATGATGTGAAATTCACAAAGAATCAATAAAAAGTTCAAATTCAAACTTAAAACACGTTACACTTCAAAATAGTACGTATACGTAAGTTTCACATGAAGCATGTAAAAGAATGTAATGTTTCTAAGTGAGAAAATTTAAGTTTCATGTTATAAACTGATATGTTAAATTGTACAAGGAACAAGTACTCTAAAAGTAATGTTTTATTTCCAAACTGTTTCTGGATTACTATACCTAAATACCTGAAGGAGGCTACTTCATAAAGAAACGAGGTTTACTGTTTACAGAGTTCTGAGGGTTCAATGTCACAGTGCTGAGAACTAGAATTGGACTTTGGGTGAGGACTTTGCAGCATCAAGCATCATGGCAAAAGCTTTTGTGTTTGGAAGTGAAGGGTCACACTGCCAAATAAAAAGCTAGAAAGAGTAGATGAGAGGTGACTCTTGTGTAGCAGTTTCCTCCAAGACTGAAAAACAATCCATCTCATGGGGAAGCTCTTTATGACATAAGGAAAAACCTCAAAATAGCTTCAGGAAATCCCTGAAACTGAGCAGATAGTAAACAATAAAGACTGCTAAGAGTCCTCGTGGAAAAGTCAACTGCAAAGAAGACACTAAGATAAGTCCAGCTGTCTAGAAGAAGCATAAACCCACTGAGCTGCCTGGAGAAGGTTTAAAAAACTGAGTCACTATAAAGGGCAATCTGAAAAATTTTGAGTGGCAATGTCCTAGCCTATAGGTCATGGAGTATGCTCTGGGTGATACTGCTGTCTATGAGTTAATTTTTCCTAATGGAAATAACCCCTCACCCATATTTCTTTAGGTAACCCAAATAAAACTCATTGGTCCACCAGTTGGACTTAGGTGGAATCTGTAGTTTGGTCTGTCAAGGAATTCTTGTCCAGGGTTAGTCGACCTGTGTAACAACTCCTCAGCAGCAGCCCCTTCTGAGACAGATAAAGAAGATCTACCTCTCCATAGGCAAGTGTTAAGCATTGTTAAAAGCTGTTTGATAATTATTTCTTCAAGTGATCAGTATAAGCATTCATTCTGATGCTGGTTTTCCTGTATATAAGTAAAGCTGTTGTGGGCTAGAAGGGTAATTAATTTCCCAATTAGCAGCTTGCTGCCCTGGCTGCCTTGAATAAGGTTGCTGCCAGTCAAACAACCTCCTAAACTATTACTGTGTCAACACTGGCCAGTTTAGACACTATATGGATATTGTGGTGATTAGTAAGAAAGGTCCCTGATTGGCTCATATTTGCAAATACTTGGATCCCAGTTGCTAGTATTGTTTGGGAAGATTATGGAACCTTGATGGAGAAAGCAGTCACTAGAGGTATGCATTGAGAGTTTATGGCCTTGCTCACTTTTGGGTCACTCTGTCCCCATGCTGCCATGCCTTCCCAGTCACGACTGATTCTCTATTATCTCTTTGTAAGTATGGGTCAAAGTACTTTCTTCCTTATGCTGTTTTTGATCATAATATTTCATCATAGTTACAGAAAAGTATCTAATACAGATGACCCAAGAAAAATTACAAAATTTCCTGAGCTGATAACCCCCGCTGAATTTATGTTCTCAGCCAGAACTTTCAAGCAGCTTATATTGGACCCATTGTAGAATATTAATATTTGTTATTTATCTTTTAGTTAAACAGTGGTTATTCCTAAACCAGCTGTATAGCCAAATCACTACACAGAAAATAGGATTTATTTAATTAACCAAGAGCACAATGCTGGGCAATAATTACTCCCTCCTAAACCTCCAAGCCCGCATAGTTTCCTTCTATTAAGATTTTTCCACATTATGCTTGCTTTTAGTCATGTTTTAGGTCCAGTTCATCTCTCCTCATGGTTTCAAATACTCTCCTGCCTATCTCTGCTCTCCAACCCTCCCACCCACTTCCTTCTACTCCCCTCCCAAATGTCCCACCCTATTCTCTCCATTGCATAGCATTGGCTGTTTGTTTTATTGAAAATACAGAGAACAAATGGTGGCATCTTGAGACAGATGATACTTAAAATAAACATCACAATGCAATGTCCAGATTGAAACCAGACAGTGGAGTAGAGATAGTAGCATTTTAATGAACAAGTGTAAATTGTATACATTCCACAAGAACATTATACCAAAAAAAAAGGACCTTTTGCTATCATAAGCCTAGGGCCTGGGGTGAATCCTAGATGATCTAGCAACCATTCCCAACTGGGCCAGAAGGGGATTACCTCCTCTGGTGGTTAAATAGAAGTAGTGATGTGATTGACATGCACACAATCCTCTGTGAATGTGAACTGTGCTGCTACCAAACATCCTTCATTTGGCTAGGAGTTAAGTGTCTCACTTGCAAAACCGCTCCTGTGCTTGTAACATTCGATCTAAATATGTCTCAAATTAAACTAGCACTGACCTAGAAGTTTCATCCCTACTGGCTAACATAATAATGTATGCACACTACTAAAGGAGAAAATTAACCACCAATCTCATCCAGTTGTGAACCTTGTGAGCTACAGTAATGACTGGCCTGACACAATATGCCCGCTGCTTCCATAGTGGTATGAATGCTATGAAGATATGTACGACTTTCTGATTGGATCTAAGACTGCCTTCTGAGATGGGGCCTGTGCCTGCTACTGTTAACAGGGCACAGAGCATGTGACAAGACTGGCCGTAAGATGGAGGGGAGATCCTCATAGTATTATTCTGTTAATTGGACGTAGATAGTGTTAAAGTGATTCTCAGTTTCATTTCCCTACATATAAATCAGTTGATGTAAATTGCAGAAGACAGCAATTAACACATAGACATTTAACTGGTCAATATGGCCAATATGGGTATTAGATATTGGGGCATTCTCAGTCCTAAGTAGTATGCACCTATTATGCTCCTCCACTTAAGGCTCAGACACCTTTGTGTAGGGAGAATAAAAATATTGTAAGAGCAGAAGTGGAAGATGACTGTAAGGAAATAGTGTTTCCTGGGCACAACAGGGAAGTTGTACACATAAGCTCACAACATCTGTGACAACATGCTCAAGCTCACACAAAATCAAAATGGACAAAGGTGCACCATACTGGAAGGGAATTAAGCACCAAGCATCATTTCTAGCTGAGGAGCTATTGGCATTTGACAAATGATGAAAGAGAGAGGCAGAGAGAAAGAGAGAGAAACAGAAACAGAGAGTAGTATGAATGATGAGAGAGGGAGACAGAGAGAAAGACAGAAAGAGACAGTCAGATGTTTTTAAGGCTGTGACCCTTGGTAAGTAAATCACAGTCCAGGGCAGTGCCAACACCCAAGAGCAGTGCAATACAGATCATACTCAATAAAAGTAAGAAAATTCAAAGTAGGGTGGGTATCCCCTTGAGGTTGGGTTTGGCAGGAATTGGAGAGGGGTGAATATGTTCACATAATGAATTCTCAAAGAATTAATAAAGGTATTATTTTAAAACTGTTTTTGCACTTGATTTTTTTTTTTCATTTTTGGCTCAAATTTAGCAGTGTAGACTGAGGTGCTAACATGAAGAAAGAAGTCAACAACTGTAACAAAGGCAGCATGGGGACAGAAGCAACAGCTGAGCAGTTGCAGGCCGTGCTGCAAAAGCACCAAGGTGGCCGGCAGACTGAGAACTGAAGAAGAAACTGAAATATTGGTGAGAAAAGCTCAGGTAAAAACAGAGGTGAACAGTGGACTTGCAGTGGATGGAGAGCTGGGAATGAAGATGGCTAGAAACTATAAAGAGACAGAAAAGAAATTGTCAGTGCTGGTAGCTGGAAGAGCTGCATGGTACTGTGCTGGTTTCAGGACAAGGGGCCACTGTCAAGAGCAGAGGATTCTGCTCCTGCAGCCTGCCTAGAAACAGCTAGTAATTGTCAAGTGACTGAGCCTGGAAGGATTGAGACCTGTTACAGAGGCCAGTCAATTTGTTTATCTCAGCTCTTAAAGGTTCTCTGACTGTGCTGTACTGCTGACCAAAACATAAGTACAGGAACTTTGAAGAACATATCACAACCAAACATATCCAGCTGACCTAGTGATTTATGATGTCCCCTTGGTTCCACATTTAGAAGGATAAGAGTCTCTTGTACACATTTCATTTTCCTTATTTGACTTTCTAGAAATTGGATGTGATGTCTCACCAGCTAAGAATCACTGACGTGAAAAGTAGTTTCTCCCAGAAATGTGTCCGAGAAGAAATTAACTTTCTAATTGTAGAATAAAACTGCTTTTCATGTTATTTTTCTTTCCTTCTCCAGAAAAAGATGACATTATTTCATGAACAGGAAATACTTATCTTCATTTTCTCAAGGAAAGGCTTTTTAACAGTCTCAAATTCTGTGACAATGTTTATCCTCAATGTTGAAGTTTGGCTGCTATGCTTATGCCATGATAGTACTTGGAGCTGTCCACCAGTTCCTCTGTCTCAGGCCAATATTCAGCAAGCTTAATTTCCAGCTTTCCTATTGCTCCAGGATTTATCACTAATGTATATTCTAAGTGAAAACACATGACATTGGAAAGATTAAAACCCATTCAGAACATACCCAAACAATCATGTCATAGCTTAATTCTCTCTGGAATACATTCCAGTACAATTATCCTTTAGCCGCAGGTGTTGAGCTGCATATTGGCATCATCTATAGTTTGGAAGAGACTCAGGAAAAGAAAAAAACAGGATCCATTGCTTGTGCCAGCCTTATTTCATACCCCAGAAAAAAGAATTGGGGAAACTGACTCAAAAGGGACACTCCTGAATTTTGTCACAAATCCTCTTCTGACTTCCAGCCATCAATATCAATATGTCACACTAAATTATTCTATTAAGTACTTCATCGCCCACGTAACCTGTTTGTCTTTGAAGACAAACTTTAGGTCTGCCTGAATACGCCTGCAAGTTTTCACCTCAAAGGTCACCTGCTGGCTCTTAACCGAGAAGCTATATGCATTCTTTCCCTCTCTTCCTCATAAATATATATTGCAATTGCCACTGTTATTAAAGAAAAATTATCCCTTGGTCCTTAGCAATCCACCATGTTCTACCCTCCCTTCATTTTTAAGCTGACCTTGCTCCCACAGAAAGACAAGAAGACAACCTTAAGTGACAACGAGACAAATTTCATTTTGTTGGGGACTGCCTTTTCAATTATTTCTCTCTTCTCGATTTCTCCTTGCCGACCTGGTCCAAGCTGTTGCTTTGACAGGGGTCTCTAACCTCTGAATTAAAATATGTAAATTGTGATGCTTCCTGCACTAGGACCAGTAGAGTCTATGAATTATAATAGCGGAAGATCATTCCATTCCGTTTTATACTGGGAAAATATCATTGCCTACTTCTGCCATTTTCTATTATAAGAAAAATGACACCCTCAAGACTGCTTTAGTACCAGCAATATATTTATGCATCAGTATATTTCTATTTTAGAAATGAAAGATTATTAGTTCTTGTGACCCATATTGTGCCACAAGGAATATTTATACAGCTACAACCACATACTCTCAAAGACTTGTGGGTACCTTTTAAATGTCTCAATATTGAGATAGAGTCTAGTTAATTTGAAACATAGCTACACTTTTATTCACTTAGCTTTTATTTAACAGAAAGCACATATAAAACAAATTGTAGTCATTGAACTTTTTTTCTGTCCTCATCAAATTAGTTCTTAGGACTAAGATGTATTTTTCCCAGCCACCTGGCTCAATCTGTACTGTCCCAGAAAAAAAAAAAAAAGGTAATTTCAAGATTATCCTAAGTACTTTGTCTTGTGTGGGGATACAATATTTTCTGTAACATCTCTAAAATATCTCTTCCTTGACCCCATAAGAAAATTTGCTGTATAAATATCCACTGTGATGACAAATAAACCGCTTCAGGCTTATCTCTGATGTTTGTGATAGTTCTCAGAGATAACTGAATGATTATGAATTATCCAAATTCCTAATTCTCTGTGGGAGCTCTTTTATGGGACTCATCTGTCAATGAGAGAGGTGGAAATTACAAACAAAACTGTTGTTAAAATCAATGTTTGTTGCTTTGAGATACATTTCCTGTTCTCTGTTTTTGTCAAAAGCTAGTTGCTTGAGACTGGTCTTTATTAAACTTTTTCTCTTTTTCTCTGTCTCTATCTCTCTGTGTGTATGTGTGTGCACACATGTGTACAAATCTGTGTGAACATTTGTATGTGTGCATGCCTGTAGAGAGCAGACAATAACTTCAGGTACAATTCTAAGGCAGCATCCACCATTAGCATTGTTGTTTTGTTTTCTTTATTGAGGCAGGATCTCTCACTGGCCTGGAGCTTACCTAGATGGGTAGGCAAGATGGGTAGGGAGCTCTAGAGATCCACCTGCCTCTCTTTCCTGAGCACTGGGGTTCTAAGGGCATGCCACCCCGACACCCTCTTTATGTGGATTCTGGGAAATAAACTTAGGTTGTTGTGTAAGTAAAGCAAGTACTTATCAACTGAGCTATTTCATCAGTCCCAAAAGAAAACTTTTAATCCTTCTCCAGGGCATAATCATAGGGGTATGGAATATCATTAAGAAAAACATCGTGAATTTAAAATTTTACTTAGTATACACGATGGTTATATATATATATATAGATAGATAGATAGATAGATAGATAGAGAGAGAGAGAGAGAGAGAGAGAGAGAGAGAGAGAGAATATCTATCTATATAGAGAGATATAATTTCTTAAAAAGAAAATACTGGAATTTCAGTGCAAAATAATGATGCTGCTATTTAAATAACCTAAGTCTTATTGAATTTATTTATTTTTGTTAGAAGAGCTTGCTGAGAGGCATGTGTAGAAGTCAGATTATAGCTGCCAGTAGTCTGTTTTCTTTTTAATGTTTGTCTAGAGATTGAACTCAGGTTTTCAGGTTTGGCAGCAATGCCTTTATGTACTGAGACATTCAGGGTCCCTTTTCTTCCTATTAAATGCAGATATTACCATGAGCAGCTATGAAATTTACAGTATACTAAGAGTTTATGTGGATTGTTTGGTGAGTTTCTTACTGGTGAGGTGCTAGGACTGTAAAGCATGACTATCATTGGGAAGAGGGTTTCACTGAAAAGGTAGCAGGGAAGGTAGCATGCAATGGCAGCAATGAAAGCGCATTGCTATCTAAATAATACCAGCATGGTTGGGAGTCAGTGTCTTTCTAAAAACCACTCTGCAGCAGGAAAGATGTACAGGTACTTGGAATTTATAGGTTCTAATATTTTCCCATAAGAAAAATAAAGGCTATAAAAAGTTTTAAATACGCAATTTTACTTTTAGTGTTATACCTGTCAAGAGAGGCCATATTGTTTAATGAACACGCTAAGTTGCTGTAACTGAGATCTCCAATGCAAGGCTTTAATAGGATTGGGGTTTATTTCTCTTTCACACACTGGGAGGAGGGAAATGGATCTGAGATAAAAGCTTTACCGTAGAGAAAATGAGAAGGTAGGCCAAAGTCTCAGACCTCTCTGGAGGCATTTAGCTCTTCTGCCCTTGACAAGAATCTACTTAGATGGCGCCTAAGCTACAGGACAAGGCTGAATAATATATATATATATATATAATATTATTATATATTATATATACATTGTATGCACATCTATCTTGTCTTTGTAGTTATTAATTTGAAAAACTAAGAAATTTGCTTAAATATGAGAAGAGAATTCATAGACAGCCATCACTTTCTGCAACTTGACATATGTGATGTCTAATCTTGGTTGTCAGCTTAACTGCATCTACCCAGAAATGAACACAATAAACATTCTTGTGAGAGATTTTCTTAGATCACTTGAGTAAGGAAGATACACGCTAAATCTGAACCACACCTTCTGGTGGCAGCCCAAATAAAGTACACGGAAGAAGCAAACTGCTCTTTGCCTGCTTGCCTTCACTCTCATTAGCCAGTCTGTGTATTTGTGGCCTATATTAACACCCAGTTCTTCAAGACTCCAACACTAACTGAAGACCAGCAGCTCTCCAGGAATGCTTAGGGTCATCAGCACCTGATTTGTACTGCCAAGACAGCCAGCCTCATAGAATAAATGACTACCATATTCTTGGCCTTTCTGTTGTAAGACAGCCATATTTGTACAAGGACAGCATCTTGTTAGCCAGTCTAATAAATACTCTTAACATATATCCACTATGTCAGTTCTGTCCCTTTAAATAACCCTGACTAATATACTATCCAACTGTCTTTTTAAAATTTACACACAACTCTATTTATTTATATAGTTCAACATCATGCTTTTATATGAGTACACAATGAATAATAACTAAAGTAGGCAAGTCAACATATCAATTGATTTTCTTGGAATGAATGGCTGCTGTTTATATGACATGTATTTAAAATATAGAAAAAATAGTGTTGGTTGAATTTCAAGCTAAATTAACGTTTTTAAAGAAGAGCGCATGTACTTATTTTAAAAACTGTGTGTGACAGAGAGAAAGAGAGAGCCGTACTGTGAGTTTCTTTGTGAGTGCAAGCTCTTGAGGACAATCTATGGATGGCATACAGGTCCTCAGGTGTTGGTAGCCTTCTCCTATGTTTGAGACATGGTAACTTTGTTAGCTGTTGTTTACACAAGCCCAGCTGGCCCTTGAGTTCCAAGGGATTCCTCAGTTCCCTCTAACCATTTCACAACAGGAGCACTGGCTGTGTGCTCCAATGCCAAGATGTATGTGGGTTCTGGAGACCTGTTCTCAGGTCTTTGTTTGGATGGTACTCACTTTTCCTACTAATTTGTCACACCATTTCTTTCTTTGTACTTTTATTATTTTATTTTCACTAAGAATAATTTATAATAGAAAACATTTACATTTTTTTCTTCTCACAAAGAAAATGTGTTCTCAGTCTGGGAGGAGAGAAAATATTTTTTATCATAAGGAAGAATAAAATAAGCAAATTGAAAGCCTGCCAGATATATGAAAATAACTCCATATTCATAGGCATTCAAATATATAAAGAGAGATACATCCCCAGTATATAGTCACCTGCTATTGGCCATGGAGGATAGAGGGCCTCCTATAATTTTCTTCTTTCTCTTGTAAGATAACTGCCTCGTTCTTGCTGGCAGTACTTGACATGTGTTTGCTTTCCTAGCAGTTTAACTAGATTGCTAACCTGTGGCAGTGTACCAACCACATCATTGTTGATAGCCCAGAGTATCTAGCAAAGCTGCCATCCTTTAATTAATTCAGAGTAAGAATAATAATAATTAAATATCACAATCCATTTTAAGAAGTGTAGCAGTAAGTGATTTGTTTCTTTTTTTTCACCTTTATCAGACCATGTTAAGTTAGCTTTGTTCATTTTCCCATTTGTCAGCCAGCATGAACTAAGAATTCTGTTCACTGTATTTCAGTCATTACCTAAACATTATGCAACGTCGTGCCATAGGCTTTCAAATATGCTTATTTATATGCAGGCTTTGGACTTTCCAGAACTATTACAGACATGAGATGACCTAGAGATGCCTAGGTTTTCTCTCTGGGATGGAAAGGCCTGACTCATCTAGGTAATATTAAGGGCAAGAATTTAAGTTTTCATGTGTAAGAGCTAACATAATTGCACATAAGCTATTGATATTCAATATTCAAGAAACAGACAATGTCAGAAAATAATAAAGATAAAGACCTAATAGAAAATAAATCAAATTTCAATCTGAAATGCCCTATATAACTTCAATTAGCTTATTTTTCCAGTGCTTATTTTTCTAAATCGTTCATGGCTGTCATTGATGTGTCTTAGCAACATAATACCCTTCTCACATCTCATTTTGTCTACCCGTATGTTCAGTCCATCCCTTTGAAGTAATTAACATAATCACTAACATTATAAGATCATTTTCCTCACTTCAAATAAATGACCATCCAACTGGTGCCTTATTCTCTACATTCAGAAATGCTTAAATAGTTCATTATCACCCAAGTGACTATACAGAAATGCTGTGCATGAGATGAAAGAACTAAGGACTCAGGCCCCCCACCATGAAGATGAAACTCAAGAATTAATTCCCTTTAAAATATCTGCACATCAAGAAAATTGTGGAATGCATTGAGAATACAATCAAATGCAATAGGAAATCTGAAGGTCATTAGAGTCCTCTCTAAACAACAAGAATTGTTTTGTTTTTTTTTAATTTCAGCAGGCTTTAAAAATATGACTGTGGCTTGTATCATACAAATAAAATTATTTAAATAGTATCTCATGGTATATATTAGTAAAATAGTATATATATATACTATAAGCTTCCATGTAAAAATCATGTTATTTATAATGAGTGATAATACATAGTAGACACATAAATATTAGAAGACATTTTTAATTTCAGTGAGGTGAAGGTTTATAAGCCTGAATATAGCTTTTGTTCTCAATAAACAATAACTTTTAAGTGGCTCCCAACTTAAATATTCACCAAAGAAAATATTTATACATGTTTAACATTTCTTATTTCATGAAAATAAAAAGAATATGAAGCATTTTATGAATACTCATTCAGTTGTCTTAAAAACCTTGTTAGAAAATGGCTTTATTGATTTTTAAATTATAAAACTATATTAAATGTGGTAAAATATATAAAATGGACAATATATTATTCCGGAGTTTGAAGATATAGTTAAATTTGCATATTGAAAAACCTAATTGTAATATAGTATACAGTAAGTTGGTAATGGCAGGTAAAAACAGAATTTATGTTTTCAACTTTTAGAACACAGGAATAAGAAAAACTGTGAAAGAAAGTGTGATGGGTCATCTTCATGTTTAACATGAGCTTGAAGGTTTTAGATTCACTTAGGACCCATCCTTTTGGCCATATCTGGAAGGGCTCCTCAGAGAGGTTATACTGAGGTAGGAAGACCCTTTTGAATGTGGGTGGCATCCTCCCATGGAAAAAGAAGAAAGTGTACCAAGAGCTAGTGTTTCTCCCTGCTTCTTGGTTAACCCATATATACAAAAGCTGTCAGCCCCTTGGGGTAGCCCACTTCTCACACTCTTCCTTTCCAGCCATGAGGAACTGCATTGCCTCAAACCCTGAGCCAAAAGGAATCTGTCCTCCCTCAATCTGCTTTCTGTTAGGTATTTGGTCACAGTAATACGTAAATTAACAAATACAAAAAGTGTTTATTCATAGTATATTGGTTTTCTATGTCTGTACATCATTTTTGTCTGAAGTACCTCTTCTATCCATGTTGTGTCTAGCTCCATGGTTTCCTGAGGTGATGCAGACTGGCTTACTCTCCAATTAATGGCTGGCGACTATCCAATTCATCAGTGCCTACACTATATGGAACTTAAAATACTTAAAAATTAAATGCAGCATACACATTCAGAGCCAGGTTTTTCTCTGTTGAAAGACAGCTCAATTAGAGATCACTAAAGTTGTCTACCCTACTTTAAATTATTATCTTTGTCCTGCTTCACTTGGGCCAACACAAACTTTTCAAGTGATTATTAAACATACTTTTTGACATATCATATTCTAATTTTTTATTAAGGTGGTAATCATTAAATCATTGACTGCCTAGAGGTGCTGCCATGTACCATCATGCCAGAATTTCACTGAAAGGTTATTATGAGGACGTTCTTAGTAGAAGGCTTGGGAAGATCTTGAGGTCTTAAAAATGGAGCACTTTTTCTAGTCTGCTTGCTTACTCTGATTACACTTAAATCAGGCCTACAATGCCATATTAAAAAAATTGTAATTGTCCACATAACAAACAGTAATTCATTCTCAGCAAGTGATTCATATGACCCACAGATCACAGTCTTGCGGGAAAACAGAACACAAACTCATTAAAAACCACCACTGTTTCATAAGTCATGCTTGTGCCAATCTGAATGATAAAATTACTCCATGTAAATAAACATCATGGGAAGCAATACTATACAATACTTCCTATTGTCCTTTCACTCCACAAAGCACAGAAATGACCATTCTTGGCAAGAAGAGAAAAATTGCTAAACTTAAGAGGCCATTTAATAACATTCAGTAATATTGGCTGGCTGAATGTTAAACCATGCAAGTCTTTGTCCAGTTTACATTGGAGATGTCTGACAGATACAGGTACCCTTTTTATGTCTAAAGTCATTTGCATGTCCATATCTCATGGATAGTGGGAATCAGAGAAATTTCCAGTAATTTAAACACAGTAATCTAAAGTTTAAAGATGTTAAAAGGATTCCAGTTATGTTAGAGAGAAACTGAGAAAAGGATCCAGGAAGCAAGCTTGGATTCAGAGGCACATGTTCTACTCAAGAGCTAGTGAGAAACAATTCAGTTCTTAATTGTTATTTTTGATAGTTTCTTGCTTTGTTTTCCTGTTATTTTTTTCCTGTATTTCTATTTGTCGCTTTCGTAATGAGGGGAAATCTTCCCAAAGCAAGTCTGCCCTTAAACGGAGTACAGAAAAAAACAGATTAGGTGTGAACACATACGTGACTAGCTTTGAGTTTGTTTAAAGTGAACTGAGAAAACATTTGTTGAACTTTACACAAAATGACGAAAACTCATATTTTAAAAATATCATCACTGGGAGACTCAGTGCCCCCTTTGTGAGTTCTTGGTCTTGTAGATAAAAGAAATCAACAGCAAAATCAGAAGAAACAATTTTTGGGGGTTAGAAAGAGGAGGATGACAGAGAGAATTGTGTCACTTTCTGTGTGATACACAGAAGAACTAGTGGTGGAAGTCTATGATCAGTTGCATGGTTTAAGGGTCTTCAGAGAGAGGAAAATAGTGATTACAATGTCATGGCTGAGGTGCTATGACCTTGGATGGTGTCTGGAACAGAGAGATAGAATGAGGAGAGGGAGAAAATTTCTATATTTTTAATTAGAAGTCAGATGGAGGGCAGGCTTAGCAGTGAGGGTTTGTAAGCACTTGATTTAAGAGAGGAGATTCTGTGGAATGGGAACACAGATACCATTAATGAAATAGTGCTTCCTCCCATCGTATCAAGTTTAAAGGTATATCAGATTTCCACCTTCTAGCTCTAGGTTCATCTCTGACAGTTATGAAATAGTATTTTTTTCCTTCATGACCAGCATGTGTCTAGTCCTATGTGTTCAAGGAAGGTACCTGCTGTCTTCATTGAAAGAGTGTTATCAGGCAATTTGTAGGAGAGAAAACTAGACATCAGCAATGCTGTTTGTGTCAAAGGATACCAACACATTTATATAAAAATATTCTCTTATTGTCTATATAAGAGAGGATGTGATTGACAATGCCTTAAATTACTGTGCCAGAGGAAGCTAGTATAGATGCACATATCATAAATGTGCCTAGGAGGTGCAAGGCTACAACCTTCATTCCCTTTCTTTCTGCTAAGTATTACCTGTGAAGACTACCCTGACACATTTGGAAAAGTGTCTTTCAACTTGAAAGATTTTAATGTGCTATTACCAATGAGTGAACCCTAGAATAACAATGTCCAGCCCAATGGCCTTTTCTTTTCCAAAGACAGTTAATTTCTTGATAATTTAGGATTGATAGTTTCATAATTGCATTAGTAAAATTCTAAGCAGTGTTATTTCAAGGTTGTCTGAAGAAAATTTTAATTATAAGGAAATGAATTTGACTTAATATTACCTATAAATGATACAGAAAACTATTTCACTTGCCAAAATTTACCAGAATTTACCATAATGAGTGTCTGTGGTTTCGCTCCATTAAGACTTTATATATTTCTAGCTGACAAAGACGAGAATTCTAGAAAATGCCTTCTCGGTTTTGTTAAGTAACCACCTTTCTTTCTCTTGAGACTCACAGAGAATTTATTTTCCGTGTTCATCCAGGTTACATCCTGCAAATGAGCCTTCCTGTCGGCTCACTCATTCCAAATTTCTGATTTTCTTGTCATTCATTTGAAAACATGAAATGCTTCTTACCATTTCATTAGGTATGAAATTCAAGGCACTTAGCTCCTCTGTTAAAAAAAAAAGACAGAAACATGCTCAGGCAACTACTTCCAAAGTGACTGTCTCTCAAGTCCACCATTGGTAAAACACCAGGACCTCGACACAGGCAAGGATAAAACCAATGCCATTAACTTCTGATAGCTTGTATCTGGCAGAACACCCACTCATGCCCTCACAAGAAAACATACTCCTCCCAATACCATTATTGTAGAAAAGGCTAAAATAGAGTTCCCATGGTAACTCCCAGTGCCACAAGAGCCCAAGGAAGGTGAATAATACACAGCCTGTTCACTGGGAATTCACCAAAAAGCAGATGAAGTTTTTAACCCACTCAAATCTGATTTCAGTTTGAAGTCATCCTTCCTTCCCTCCAACAAACTGAACCTGAATATTAGGCTAATTCAAAAATTGTCTAGATATTCTAACAATATATAAAAAGCTGAAAACTGTAAGGTACACCACTGTCCCGACCTTATGTTTTCATATAATCGATCACTTAAGGGCTAGAACGATGGGATGGCTCAGCAGATAAACACAATTGCTATCAAGCACGATGACCTGAGGTTTAACCACAGAACACAAAGAGTAGAAGAGGACTGATTCATATGAGATGTATGCTGTCTTCCACATTACTCTGACTTCAACATGTGTACCATGGCAAGTGCGTCTGCCATCCACAAACTCATATAAAATATTACATGTACACCTCACTCTTACTAGTGATGTCTATTTCCTCTTTCAGATTTGTTATGTGTTTGAAGCATATTGGCCCCTTCTTGATTTCAGGCTTTGCAAGCCTCTGCCAGGAAGGAAGCCAGGATATTTATGCCCAAATTCTCTCTTTATTATATTACTGGCTGGCCATGACTGCTTTTTTCCACTCAAAGCCACACCTGTTCTTTGTTCTCTTCACCATCTTTGATTTTCTCTGGTTCATTCATCCTTTATCCACTTTAAAAATGCCTATAATGGCTTAGATGTAAATATCCTCTATGAACTCATAGGATTTTCTCCTGGTCCTTCCATGATGCCGCTATATTTAGAGAGGTTGGAAAGCCTTTAGAAATTAGACCTAATTAGAAGAAGCAAGGGTTTTGGGGGATAAACTTAGCTAACCTGCTCTCTTTGCTGTTCATTTTATTCTGTGGAGATGTGAGCAGGCAACCCTATACTATTTCTACTACAGTACTGACCTGCTTAGTTCACATTGAAACAGTAGGACCAAAAAATATCTTTCTTCATCAAACTTGCTTTTTAAAACATAAAAATAACTTACAGAAGGCCCTATTTCAGCTACATATTCTTTGAGAGTGCTATCATATGTCTCCCTTTCCGAATTTGCCATTATGTACAGGATTAGATTGTAAAATATTATATAATGACTAACTTTCTATGACATAAACAATCTTCATGGTCAAGGGCCCAATGGAGAAATCTAAGGTACTTTTAGGATTAATGTTTGTTGTAAAGAAACAGTTTCATACAGCAGTCAGTGGGTGAAAACCTTGCCTAAGTGCTTGCCAACCAACACACTGTTAAACTTTCAGTCTGAGGACAAGAAGGTGAGAGCTCACACATAACGTATCATCTGTGTATGAAATATTTTAGATACTGTACATTTTAATCATCATAGCAACCATATAAATTAGAGCTAGTAAAAATCATGGTAAATATTCAAAGCCCAATATCATTCACGGTGCTGCTAGTGAACAAATTATAAATTATATATCTTTTTTTCAAAAGATTTGAGAAACAAGTCAGAATAAAGAAAAATTCACAAGATCTCAGTGACTTAAACCACTGCTACCTTCTCCCCTTTGGGCAGCTTTAACTATCCCAAGCACTAACTTAAAGTTGTTTGTTGCTTCTTTTCAGCTCCATGCTCAAGTGCCTACGGTTCTCAGTGGTGGTGAGATCGATACCCCACAAACTGAAAGACAAGTCACTTTTCAGATTACATCATGGGATCTTCACTCTCAGTGTACATTGATATGCTTCCTTTTGTGGGAGAGAATTACAAAGAATGCACATTAACTCAGCAAAGCATAGGTTCTGAACACAAGCTCATGGCTGCCATCTCACGCAACATGTCAAACTGGAATATGGATGCTTTCCCACTTTTTGTTATATGTTCTTTGTTAACAAGTAGTTTGCCAAACAGAAGGTATCTCAGAACTCCCTGGACACATTAACACAGACAGACACTGACCCTCATCCATCCCTCTCCTGAAGATTATGGGAATGAGAGTCTCCTGCAGCTCAGCTTCCCACACCTTTTCTCACCCTGCATTTTTCTCCCTATCCTGCAGTCTGCTAATTTAAATCAGCACACCAAAGCCCTGCCTACAACAGGGGAAATTCCTCCAGCCTCCCCCTCAGTCTCATGACATCATTCATCCATCTGCTTGGCCCCTTTGACTATTCTCACAGATCTATTCCTAGGAGTGGGTGGCTAGACACGGGATCCAGTTACCACCTACCTTCCCTTAACTGTGAGTGAGCAATCTGCTGCAGATGCCAGAGCCAGCATTTCTTTAGCATCCCCAGAGATTTTGATTTGAGATGGTCTTCTCTTCTCAATTTTCCTTTTAAGGATTCATTTCCCTTTCTCTAAGAATACACACTTGAAATTAATCTCTTTAAATCTGTGTGTTGCATTCCTTAAAGATTCTTACTCCTATTTTCTCCTCTTCGTTTGTTTTTCCATTTGTCTTCTTTCCTTTCTTTCACATTATCCCATCCCTTTTCCTTTTTCTGATCACTAATGCCAATCGTTACATGTGTTCTTCCCTGAAAAAAGATAAGAAAAATGATAGTATGAAAGAACATTTTAGAGGCTTGGTAGCCTATAGGTGTTAATTAACCTGCTTTGTGAGAGAATACATTTACTAGTAAAAACCATGCTATGGTTGAGAACACTAAACAAAACATATGCTTGAGAACACTATAAATGTGATAACATGTTTAAACCACTACAAACAAGAACATTATAGGCTAATACAACTGAGTGGGGCAAGTAGTTGAGAACTTACATACATTCAGTAGTCAATTTTCTCAAGAATTATCCTTATCTATAATTTCCTAAAGCATTGTCTCTACACAAGCAACCACATGGGTATTGCAACACTAGGAATTTAAATTTATTTTATGTCCTCCACCCATTTTCCTAGTTCCCATATTAGCACCACCTAGTCAGTACCTAAAATCTTTCAATTTGATCTCAGAAGCAGCTTTTGCTTTTTTACCAAATTCAATTCCAAGCTGTGTTCAATAGCAGATAGAATGAATCCCTTGAGAATTCTATTCCCCATTCCTGCAAGAGCAGTATAAACACTACTGCTGACAGAGGAACTGGCAAAAAAATGTGGCACCTATGTAACAACAGAATGTTATTCTCCTATGAAACACAATGAAATCCTATCTCTTGCAGGAAATTACAGGATCCTAGAAGACAGTGTTAAGTGAAATAAGTCAGGCACAGAAAGAAAAATACCATGTGTTCTCATTATATGTAGAAGCTATAATCATTAATGTTTTAGACAGTAATCTAACAGCTAGCAGAAGCTGGTAAAGAGGGAGAAAAGCAGATGGAAAGAATGGTTCAACTGTAAAAGTTCAGTAAGAGGAATAATTTTTTAATTTTCTACAAATAGTAGAATACCTATTATTGATAATCAATTATTTCAAAACAACTACTAAATTGGACCTTGAATATTCCCAACACAGACTGTAAATTTTGAAACAATTCGCATATTTACTTTGCTGCGATCATTACACTTTATATACTTTTATTCAACTCTCATGGTGAAGTACATGAACATATAAATTATTATGAATCAATTAAACATTAAATACAATTTAAAGATATACCTATTAAATAATAACTATGCTTCCTATCACATGCAATATGATGAGCTACTTTTATAGTTTGCTCAATTATACAAAGTGCTACAATGATTATTCTGCACATCAATAATCAGATATAATTGCAGCTTTTTTAAAGATATGAGCTATTTATATAATATGAAAATTGAGTTGCTAATATGTAGATTTGATTTTGAAAAAAATACACACACAATCTTCATCTGAACAATTTGCCTTATGTCAGCCAGGTTTTTCAGTATCATAAATACCCCAAGGTAATCACACTTAATCACATAAGTCTATAAAGTACAGGATTGATTTATAAAAGGTATTTTAATACACCTTTTGCTATTTGTATGTGAGCAAAGAGAAAGGGGTATAGGTATAGCAATAAATTATACTATGAATATTTGTGGGAGCACATAAGGAATTCCAAATGCTGTTGCGGAAAAATAAATGTTCTTTCAGTTAGGACTTAATTTCTGGTCAAATGGTGTGTATTTAATTTATCTTTAATGTAACACATGGAACAAACATGAGTTAAACTTCACAGGAAACAAAATTATAACAGTTTAAAAATATTGTGTGTGTGCATGTGATGCACGTGAGAGGGTGTGTATAGTGTGTATGTGTGTGTGTGTCGTCTCTATCTAATTCCACATTACTCAACATTTGCTGTGACATTTACTTGGACCTTCTAATGGCATTTATTCTTAACAATTTATTCTTCACACGTCTCCAGCAATGTTATTCTGAAGAAAAAAATGCTCTTAGTAAATATTGGCCAAGGATAAGGGATAATGATATGTCAAGGAAGCTAATATTGGCTTTGATTTTAGCAAACCTTCTTCCATTCTATATGTAAAAACTTCAGCAATCATTAGCATTCACAAGTGAGCTATAATATATGACTTGTAAACAATCCTAGAAATGATTTTAGTTTTTGTGAGAGAAATTTTGATAATATCTCTAGTTGTCATAAAACATGACTTCCTAAAATGACATAAGTATATTTCACTTACTCCAGAGGCTTCAGAATAAGAAGGGAGGTGAATAAAATACCAGTAGGTATGTATGAAAAGTCATAATGAATACTAACTATTCGCTGTTTACCTTTTTTAAAGTAATTTATTTATTTTTATAACAATCACAGGTTATGTACTTTGGGTCCCAGCTGTAGCCCCCTCCATCATTCCTTCCCACTCTCCCCATCCCTCCCTCATCTCCTCCCTGCCCCCCTCCAAGTCCACTGATACAGGAGGACCTCCTCCCCTTCCATCTGACCCTACCTTATCATGTCTCTTCAGGGCTGGCTGCAATGTCCTCTTCTAGGATCTAGCTAGGCTGCTCCTCTCTCAGGGCGGGGGGGTCGAAGAGCCAGCCATTGAGTTCATGACAGAAATAGTCTCTGTTCCCCTTACTAGGGTGAAATTCTCAGGCAAATGGTGGGACCTGGAAACGATCATCCTGAATGAGGTATCCCAAAAGTAGAAAGAAACACATGGTATATACTCACTTATATAGACCTATAAGATAGGATGGACATGCTGAAATCTATAGACCTAGGGAAGATAAGTAAGAAGGAGGACCCAGGGTGGAATGATCAATCCTTGCTTAGATGGACAAATGGGATGGACATTGAATGTAGGAGAAAACAAGCAACAGGACAGGAGCCTACCACAGACGGCCTCTGAAAGACTCTAACTAGCAATGTATCAAAGCAGATATTAAGACTCACAACCAAGCCTTCCGCAGAATGCAGGGAATCATATGAAAGAAGGAGAAGTTAGTAAGACTTGGTGAGGACAAGAGCTCCACAAAGACCAAATAGATCAGGGCACAGGGCTCTTTTATGAGACTGTTTCTCCAACCAAGGACCATGTATGGATATAACATAGAACCCCTGCTCGGATGTGGCCCATAGTAGCTCACTGTTTACCTTTAATAAAGCTCTATAATGCATGTGAGTCTGTATATAAATATGCATATGTCAGTTAAATAAAACTCATCTGAGTTGATGATTTTCCCTCCAAGAGCCAAAGATCATCTAACAAAATGCTCAAGCTCAGGCATAAGAAGCTGTCTTTTGAGTTGTTGGTCAGAAGATTTCCAAAACAAACAGGTTATTGCCCCTGGTTTCCTGTCTCAGGTGGAATGTAAGTTTTTACTGCTGAAGACACCATGCACTTCACACACAGGACCCAGAGGCCTTGGAGCTGGAACTAACATGAAGACTAGTTTTCATGGTACCAGAAGGTGCCATAAGACCTTCTGAAGAATTCAATCAACCAAAAGTCCTCCCCAGCTATGGCACATGTGAGCCACAACCACCATCATGTCGTGATAAACTTAAGATGGGCATACATATTTTAGCACTAACCAAAAGTTCTTTGTCAGAGTTCTGTTGCTGGGAACTGATATGATACCATGAACATGGCAACTCTTAAAAAAAATTTCATTGGGCTTGGTTTACAGTTCAGAGATTTAGCCCATTATCATCATGTAGCACACTGGTAGACCTAGCACTAGAGAGGTGGCCTAGAGTTGTACATCTGGATCCACAAGCGAAGAGGTGGGAACAACACTGGGATGGGCTGAGCTTCTGATACCTCAAAGTCCACCCCAGCAGGATATCTCCTCCAACAATGCTTCACCTGGTTCAACAAGTCCACACTTCCCAATTGTGTCAGTCCCTATGAACTTATAGGGACATTTTCATTCAAACTTCCACACTCCACTCCCTGGTCTCCATAGGCATAGAGCTATATCGCAGTACAAAATATATTTAATCCAATTTCAAAAGTCCCCATAGTCTATTATAGTCTCAACATTACTGAAAATTCCAAAGTTCTGAGGAAAGGGACCATAGTGAGGAAATATTATTCCAAAGCAGGACCAAAAACCATCTGAGCAAACTGAAACTTTGCACCGCTATGTCTGATGTGTGCTCTTCAGATCTTGGACTCCTTTCAGTTTTGTTGACTGTAATCTCCTCTTTCTCTTGAGCTGCTTCCACTATTGTGTAGTGGTTTTTCCCGGCAGGTATCGCACAATTCTGGCAACTCCAACATGTTGGGCTCTCTAAGGCAATCTAGTCTTCACCTGTAAAAGTTCACACAGTAGCCTCTCTAGGCCTCTATTCAGGGACACCCATGCCACATGCCTGGTCTACATAGTTTTCCTTAGTCACAGAGGAAGATTCCATAACTCCTTTATTGTATTCTTGACTCAAAAGCCAAAACCATATAACCAAAACTGTAAAGTTCTGATGCTTGCTTTGGCTGAAACATGGCCTCTGTTCAAATACATTTTTACCAGTTTTTTGTTGGAAATGGTTTCCTTTATTGCCTAAGCTTGGGTCTTCTGAAACATACTCTGAATACTATGTTGGCCTTAAATTTAGAGATCTGCTAGCATCTGCCTTTCAAGTGCCAAACTTAAAGGCATGCACTACCAAGACTAGCCCCCAGCTTTTCATTAGTTCTTTTTCACTTTTCTTTATTTATTTTCACAAATTAGAAGCTTAGCTGGGTGGGGTCTTTGAAGTCACTACTCCCTTTATTCTACTTAGCATCAGGCTCTTCTTTAATCTGTTTGAACTTCCTGGTGCCCCCTTTGCTCCTCAAAGGATACAGTTTGTATTTTTCCTTGCTCAGCTTGCTCTTTTTCATTATTAATCTACACAAGTGTGGCCACTAATAACCAAGCAACACAGTCAACACCAGTCGTTCTGGAAATTTCCACTGCCAAAGCTGTTAATCCATAACTTTTCTAGTTATCCTCACAGAGATACTTTTGGAAAAGGGAAGAAGCAGTCATATTCTTTGCTAAATATCACAAGCATGGTTTCTAGGACACATACTAATACTACCCTTCTCTGAAACCTCTTGATCTGAGTCCCCACAGTTCTCATAACTCCCAGCACCACTGTTTTCCATTCTGCTAGTAGGATGGCTAATTAAGCCTCACTGAAAGAATTCCACTGCTTTCCTACTCCAAAGTCCCAAAGTCCATATTCTTCCAAACAAATGCATGGGCAGGCCTTTCACAGCAATACCCCAGTTCCTGGTACCAATTTCTGTCTTTGTTAGGGTTTTATTGCTGTGAAGAAATATCATGACCATGGCAATTCTTACAAAGAAAATCATTTAATTGGGCCTGGCTCACAGTTTCAGAGGTTTAGTCCATTATCATCAAGGCAACACACAGGCAGACCTGATGCTGGAGAGGTAGCCTAGAGTTCCACATCAAGATGTACAGGCAGCAGGAAGACACAGTGAGCCCAAATAGGCTCAACTTGAAATTTTCAAACCTCAAAGATTGCCCCCAGCAATTCACTTCCTTCAACAATGCAACACCTATGTCAATAAGGCTACACATTTCCGAAGTCCTAGTTTCTATGTGTCTATGGGGACATTTTGTTCCAATTCCCATATTGTCTAACTTGATTTAAGACCAGTTCAACAAGGAAGAAATCATGCCTAGTACTGGAAATGTAGCCAACTATCGAAGGCTGGTAAAGTCATTGATCTTGTAAACCATAAATATACTCTAAATATTTGTCCTTATGCCCACAATAAGTGTAATCTTCACCCTTCATCAAAGAAATGTCTCTTAACAACTGATAGAGACCATTATAGCAAACTACAGGTGGTCAAATGCAGAATTTTGAAAACCAGTCCTAATGGAAAGATCTCCAAAACACTCCCAAACCTAAGATTCATGGAATACTGTGGAAGATAAAAAGAAAAGATTTAGGGGCTAGAGGAAAAAAGGACTTGCTTTGAGACTCTGTCTTCTAGTAATTTCAGAAGCTAAACCCGTAAAGTCTTACTAACATGAGTGCCTAAACATGAATCAAACTAGGAAAATAATAATAGGCGTGCCAAAATGGTCAGGAGATGAAAAAAGACCGTGAGGCCTAGTCCCTACACAAAGAACAACAAAGAAAAAAGAAATGCTAAGGTTGGAAGAAATAGTCTTTTCCTGGGAAGAGCACAACAACTGGTTATCCAATACTAAATGGTCACCCCAAAAGCAGACATATAAACGACATTATATAGACTGAGAAGGTTATATTTGGGGATATTTATATGTGTGTGTGTCTATGTATATACCTACATGCATACATATATACATACATATACATATAAATGAAAAAGGAGATGGATTTGAAAGAGATCCAAGAGTCAGATATGGAGGAAATGTAAAGAGGAAACTGAAGGGAGAAACTATGTAATTATATTATAATCTCAAAAGGAAAAAGAGAAATAAGAGATATTGGTAAAGCAATAATTAATAAATAATTTTAAGGTTATATAGACCATGTTCCCTTGTTCCTTCTTTATCAAAGTCCCAGAGGCTGAACATTGATTTCACATACAAATGAAACAAATTTATTCAATATATCTTGTTGCTAGATTATGTGTTTCTTAGAAAATGAACAAAATAGAAATGTTTCCTCCCTTGTAAACATAACAGCTTAGTGGAGAATACAGGTAAGTAAATGTACAACTATAGCACCATGTGTTAGCATTTCCTAAGTGATATTTTATAACTGTGTTGAAGAAATATCACCTGGAGGGCTCTTTAAAAATACATGTTATCACACTCTTTTCTTGGCATCCTGAATCATAACTATGTTTTTGAATGTCAAACTCTAGCAAAGCAAGGGATCCAGCTCATTTCTCAGAGGAAACACATCTCATAACGACTCAGGGCATTATCAAAGTCAAAATATATGGGACAGTTATTAGGGTGAGTCAAGAGGTCATTAGTGGTAGAGACAGATGCAGAGGTAGAGAAATGCCAGGAATGAATGTGATCAAGAGACATAAAACTAGAGAAATAAGATTTTGCTTGTACAGGAACTTCAGGGCTTGTGAAAGAATTTACACCATTCTAATAGCAGGAGGAAGTGGTTGGATATTTGAAGCCCAGGAGGTATTGGCTCAGTGTTGCCATTATATGGCTGTTTATAATTCATATAACAGTGTAGATGCTATTAACACTTTCCAATGCATAGGACAAAGAAGGAAGAATCCCAGTCCCTGGCTATTTATACTGTCACTTTATATAGCCTCTGTTATCCCTAATTAACTACTATCTAAAAATATAAAATTGGAAGTTTCAGACATAAATAATTTTTATGAGTTTCAAATTACACACTGCCATTTTGAATAGGAAGAAGAAGTTTCATACCTCTCTCTTCAGTACTGCCCAGGACATATCTGATCTCTTGGTCTCAGGTATCCACATCCTATAAACTATCCATCCTTAGTCACTCAATAGCTATCCCATTGTCTATAACAATGGGTATATGTCCTGGTGTTGCTGATCAAATAACTGTAGAGTTCCCTAACACTATATAATAATGCCCACATCAGTCACTCAAGTACATCTCATTATGCAAATATTATAGCATCTCATATCATCATAGAAAATGAATGTGTATAATATAATAAAACATTGTAGAGAGAGCACAGTCACATAATATTCATTATAAAATACTATTATTATTTGTTTATTTTATTATTATTATTTATTTTAATCTCTTGCTTTTTCTAATATGAAGAGTACTATAAACAGAAAGACTGAAATGCAGAATAGCATCCCATCAGAGCATTAGCATCCACTGGGGAGGTGCCTTAAAATAGCTACATTGACTGCTGAAGTCTAGAAAGAAATTAGATAATTCTATTTTGCACACATTTTGGGGGTAATGAAATTACCATTCAGTAATAATGAAGGGCTACAAAATCTTGGAAACTTATGAGTCACAACCCTGAATATTGATACCACTAATCAGTCAATTAACCAACATTTACTGAATACTTCCTCTGTAATACATCCTGTGCTGTGTGGGAATAGAATGGTTAGACAAGAGGGCAGTACCCCCATCTCTCACAGAGTTGGGGAGTTTTTGACACCCTTTGAATGTTAGAGTTCACAAAAGAAAGGTGTGGAGCAAATCCTAGAAAGCATTTGGAGCCATGTCTCCAGATATGACTTGTTTATCCAGTTGCAATGTCAGTATTTGAAAGGATCGAACACACTTCTGACAGAGTGTTTCTGATTCTTAACTCTTTCAAAGGGTTTTTTTTTCTTTTAGTCTGAAGATGAGGGTCATTTTTTGAATAGTCAGATGAAAGAAAGGTTATGTTCTTATGTGGGGAAATAGAAATTTTTATATGTTGTATTTCTATTACTTAATTTCATGTGTTGGTCTAGAGCATTTATATTTACCATGGACTAGTTGGTAATTCCTTGGAGAAATACTGATATGAATAAACTATAGCCCTTCCCTACTCTTTTTTTTTGTTATTTACTAAATTTTATTGAAATGATTTTCATGTTTTCCGAAAGTCATTTTCTTATGAAATATACTGTCAGTTATTACAAAAATTTTTTAATTTATTTATTTTTATATCAGTCACAGGTTAAGTACTTTGCATCCCAGGCATAGCCCCCTCTCTCATTCCCTCCTACCCTCCCACTCCCTCCCTCATCTCCCTCCTCCCTGCCCCCTCCAAGTCCACCAACAGGGGAGGACCTCCTCCCCTTCCATCCAACCCCTGCTCATCCTGTCTCCTCAGGGCTGGCTGCAATGTCCTCCCCTGGGATCTAGCCAGTCTGTCACTCCCCGGCTTGTATGGGGGAGGGTCAAAGAGTCAGCCATCAAGTTCATGACTGAAATGGTCCCTGTTTCCCTCACTAGGGTCTTCAGTCCTACACTGAGCTATCATGGGCCCCATCTGAGCAGCCTTCCCTACTCTTTAGAGAAAGAGATATGCACATTTTTAAGTCAATTCTCTACTAGCAAGCTTATATGAAAGAGAAAATTTGTCACATAAAAATCCAGTGAGCCAGGGCTGGAGAGATGGCTCAGTGGTTAAGAGCACTGTCTGCTTTTACAGAGGACCTGGGTTCAATTCTCATTACTAGCATGTTGGCTTAAACCAGTCTGTAAATCTAATAACTGAGGATCTAACACTTGTTTCTTCCCTCTGGGTGCACCAGAAATGCATATGCACAGATGTATATGCAAGCAAAACACTTATACACATAAAATAATAGTAAAACATTTCTAGAGATCCTCCAAAAACTACTTGGTTCAGAAAAAGTAGATGTGGGTAATTTAAATTCAGTATGTTGCTGACATTAGTACAGACAGCATCAGCTATGTGTGAAGCTCACTGATGAAATTATCATCTTGCCATTTCACAGTTGTAGAAACTTAATCCTCAGAAGAACCTACCTGCAGGGAGTTATTTAAAGTCCTGGAACCTATAAGTCAGTTTCTCTTGGGTTTCACAAACCAGAACAAGGATTCTCCAAGAAGAGCTTCTGCATAGACATGTGAAATCCAGATTAGCCAATGATAGGGAGTCACAGCCTAACATGAACAGCATGAATTTAGAGATAAGAATTCAGGCCAAAGAAATATGACAATTACTTTTAAAGTAAAATTAAACTAAACATATTTATATGTTGGCCTAAAGGATTAGTGTTATCACTAGATGCCTGCATACTTCCTTGCCTCCTAATATCCCTTTAGTAAATGAGCAGTCTCTTGAGAAGAGGGTTTGTTTGTCTTGTGTTTGTTTTGTTTCTTTTTCTTTTAAAGAACACACAACAAACTCATTCCTATTCTATTTAATCCAATCCTGGATGTTACCATAAGCCGTCCTTATTCTTTAATGTCTGAGTTTAGTCCAAACCTACTTCACACACATACTCTCCATACAAATGTACATATTATTCAGTTAATTCTTAATATGTGGAAAATTAAATTGTTAAGGTACTTAAGTTTAATTTGGACAATGGAGTTGGCATTACCAGAATCTTCTAGAATAGGGTCCTACATGTCACGTTTTGTGTTACAAAAACCTTTATCAGCCTGATGATTCCCATTGATCACTTCTCCAAATAATATTTATAAACCCATAAAATGAAATAGATTAAAGTTAAAATAACAACTGACTAAGCTGAATTTTGAAATATATTTTGAAATGTTCTAAAATATTAAAAAATATTGATTCATGCAATTAATTATTGACTGACATTAAATAAAATGATCTAACATTTGATGTGAAAGATGTGATGAAACATTAACAAATGATGATTTGAAACATTATTTGATACTGTAAATAACAATGGCAAAAAAATAAAAGGGTCAATGCTGGATTCTGCCTGCAGAGTTGAACAGTTCTTGAGTGAGGATTGAAAGAAAACAAAACAAAACACGACATCCTAACCACTACCTTATAGATAGTTTCACTTGAGAGGTTCTATCAGCATTGTGGAGGCCAGAAATAAAGATTTTTACAGTTAGCATAAGGCAATGAAGGACTGTGGGGCATATGGCACAAACTAAGACACTGGCCTAGGCCTTCCTTAGTTTCAACATTCTGTTCATGCAAGTAAGTGAATGCTGGTAAATAGTTCAGCCATGCTATAGCTCTGGGAGCATTTTAATTTTTAGATTTAGAAATGTGTACCAATGTCTTGCTTGTGTTTATGTTTGTTGACCACAAGCGTGTCTGGTGTCTCTGGAGGTCAGAATGGGGCATGGGGTATGAGATCCCCTGGAACTGGAGGGAAAGCTGGTAGTGAGCAGCCATGTGGTACTGGGATCTGAAGTATAAGAACAAGTGTTCTTTACCAGGAAGCCATCATCCCTTCTAAGACAACTTTCATCTTACCTTAATAGAACCTAGAATTCTATCAATAATCACCCTCAATAACAACCACTAGTTTTACTGAGCAAACCCGCCTGACATTCATTATGCTAATTAGAACCCAGTGAGCTGTAAAGGTTGGAGAGTGAAAGGTTTTTAAAACTACCCATTCTCACATATGCCAGGCATGGCCTTTGGAATGTGGATTCCTAATTACAAAATCTGATGGCCCTTAAGCCCAAGCTTCACCTAACTAGCACTTGCATAGAATTGCACTTTATATGTCAGTGTTTCAAGAAAATTATTAGGGCCCTACAGAAGTTCTTCCACTTGTTTTGAATACAACAAATGCAATATTGTCATAAGTTCTCTTCTTATGAATTTCTGGGTGTCTGACTTAATTAAACTCAAATGTTTAAGATTTGCAGTATTGTCAACTTTTTGAATTGATAGACCATTACTGAATCTCCCTGTGTTTTCTCTTAGACATCTCATGATGCCCTTTCTGCCCCTTGTTCTATTTAACAACCAAGGATGTAAAAACACATGACTGAGTTTCACAATTAAAATGGAAGCTTACTTTACCAAACTTAGTTTCCATTAATGATCTCATATTGTCTTGTTTAATAAAAAGCTGGTATAATAAACACTGCGTTATTTACTTTCTATTTTATGAGCACGCCTTTGGATCTTTACAGGGAAGAAAATGTAAAAGCTATGCTAATTCTATGTTACTTTGCAAAAATGTACACATACCTCTCTTCTCTACAAGGGAAGCAGCAAATGCATTAATCCTACAGTAATCTGAAGAGCACACACTGGTTATTGCAATCTAATTACAGTTAAATTTATTTTCCTGGACAACTAATCTCTCAATAACATTTGCAAGAATGGATTAAAACATGCTCCTTGCTAAAAATCAAGGTCTTATGTGCTCATAGACCTGCAATTATTTGAAGCTATGATTTCTCACAGACAGAAGGTCCAAAACTTGATAAAGTCTTAAGAAGCTATTTTGCAAAGGGGGCTGTGATAATTGTCAACAGACAGCCTGCTTTAACAGTTGAGAGATATTTTTATCTTTAATAATATATAGTTCTGTTAGATATCAGGAAAACTAGCCCCCATGGGAATGTTCTCCACATCTCCTGCTATCTCATTTCCCACACTCTTGTCCTGACCTACATTTTATATCTACACACACAGAAAGACTAGACTTTTTACATATGTGATTTCTAAACAATCAGCTAGCTATGAACTTGTATCTACAAAGCACCATGCAGACCCACTGATGTAAGTTTGGATAAATGTATACACCAATAAACTATCACTTTAAAATGTTCCAGACTAAATATTTTAGAAGTAGACAAAATAAATATTCCAAAGTGCTAACCTGTTAATTTTCTCTTCTGTGATGTCTGAGTGCTTATTGTATGAGGCAATCCTGGTTACTTGTTCTTAATGTCCTCAGTCATATGAAGAACAGCCCTGCCTGCAAGTGCTCCTGCATATTCCTAGATGAATCCTGAGCTCTCTATTGACAAACTTCCCACAGAAAGATTGGAGTAAAGCTTTAAGCATTCTAATAATGAAGTAGTTCTTTCCATCTTCTCCCCTGGTCACACATGCCCAGCTGACCAACAGGACAGAGTTTTCAGTTAAGATCCACCAAGAATATTTCAAGGAAATTGCTACTGTACTTAAATATGAACTTTTCTAATGACGATTCCATATAATTATGAAAACTGACTGCTTTATCTTTTGATTCCATCCTTTCTTTAGCTTGAAACAAACTTCTGCTGTGTTCAATTATAGTGAATTAGTAACAAGAAAACACAGCTGTCAGAGTATTTGTGAAGTTGTTCTCAGGTGGCAGGATAATGTATAACATGCCTATGAGTACGTTCTTTATGCAAAATTCTGTGTAGCATCTCACCTATACCAAATTATTTGATTACCACAATATGTAAGTACTGTACCACTTCTATTAATCCAAATATATGCTTTCATTCTTCTCATGTTACAGGTGAGTATAGAAAGGAAAAGAAAAGTTAACTAAGGTTACCACATGAACTAAGAATCAGACGCTAGATAAAACCAAGAGCAGCAATCAACTGTTTAACATGAACATAGATGACTATGGCATGTGGAATGGTGAAAGAAATAGAAGAAGAAAGAACTGGTGGGCTATCACTTTAGCTAAATATTTCTTTTCATGTTACTAGAATTCTGACTTAGGAAAGTCATGAGTTTATATATCTCTGACACTCTTGTGGAAAAAGTTAATCTTTGGAATCCATGATACTGATACTCTCATTACTATGAAAAATGTCTTACACAAAAATAGAGTAAACCATATTAGGACAAAATAAAACTGCTATTAAGTAACCACAACAGTATTTTAAGCACACATCTTGAGTCTTCATTTACAGGAATCTATTTTAGAGTTTCTAGTGACACAGTGAGAAATTCGCTATGTAAATTGCAAACAGAAATTACATTGTTTATTAATGTAATTTTTCTTTTATCTGTCTCTTTAGTATTTTAGTTGCACGTTTATACATATATATATATATATATAAATTATACGTTTTCACATAGTCTTGAATTTACAGAACTACACAATTTTACTTCATGGTTAATATCACAATTCTATTAGATTTTAATATTCCCACTCAGATGTGTTCTGCTGCCAAACAGCATAAAAATAGAATTTTAAGATAACATATCATTTATTTTTCTAAATAAAATTTGTCTCCCATTTGAGAAATTTGATGACAACAAGACATTACCACCAAATTCAGCATTTCTATTTTCTTAAAGGCAAAAATGGGGAAATGAAAGCTGTCTAAGTGTGTCAATCCAAGAAAAACTTTAATTAGAATCCCTCGTTCTTGCTTAGAATGCATTCCAAGTCTTCTTTCAGCTTGACAGTATGTGAGAGAGTTCCCCCATAATTTTAGGCCAAATTTTTGAATAAAAAGCACTTCAGGAAAAAATTAAATGTGGTTATTGCTTTGCTGGTTTCCTTCTGATGATTAAACCGAACTATACAAAGCATTTAAAATATACCCTCCACTAACAAGCCTCTTCTTTGTTCCTTTTTCACTGAGGACTCAACATGCTGACTTCCAAGGAGCCCTGATTTGAGATAAGAAAATCCAGAGAAGCCTGGCCTAGTCACAAGGTAAGCATTCAGTCTGGAAGTTTCACACTGAGGTATCCCAGAAGCAGAATGATCACATGGCATATACTCACTTATAAGTGGATATTAGACATATAATATAGGATAAACATGCTAAAATCTGTACACCTAAAGAAGCTAAGTAAGAAGGAGGACCCTGAGTGAGATGATCAATTGTCACTCAGAAAGACAAATGAGATGGACCTTAGAAAAGGGAGAAAACAGAGAACAGGACAGGAGCCTACTACAGAGGGCCTCTGAAAGACTCTGCCCAGCAGGGTATCAAAGCAGATGTTGAGACTCATATCCAAACTTTGGGAAGAGTGCAGGAAATCTTATAAAAGAAGGGGAGATAGAAAGACCTGGAGGGGACAGGATCTCTACAAGGAGAAGGGAAAAAAAAAAAACTAAAAATCTGGGCAAAGGAGTCTTTTCTGAGACTGATACTATAACCGAGGATCATGCACAGAGATAACCTAGAACCCCTGTAACCCCTGCCAGTGGGTAGCCAGTGGCAGCTCAGTGTCCAAATGGGCTTCTCTAGAAATGGGAACAGGGACTGTCTCTGACATGAACTCAGTGGCTGGCTCTTTGATCACCAACCCTGAAGGGGTGGGGGGCACAAATATATGTCGACAGAGCTTTAATACCATGAAACGATTTGTCATAGGCTCAAAATGACACATTTCATGAATAGCCCCCATGGCTACTGGCTGGTGTTAGGTACTGTGTGAGTTTGAAATTCAGGGCAAGTCCCTGTGGGTTCTATCATTTCAGTCAGGCAAAGAGTCTGAAACCCGTTTCTGAGCTGTCAAAAGTGGTTGGCCTGAAAATAGATAGTTCTTTGGCTAGGAAACCTGTAATTGGAAGGCTGGAAATGTCTTTGAGGATGTGCAATTGGAAGACAAGAGTTGAACTGACTCACATTGCAGCTGAAGTTGAAAACATTACCTATGAAAAGAGAAACCTTTTGCCTAGCTGGAGTTATTCCCCAATGGTATAATCTTTCCAGCAACCAGACCCATGAGCAACACCTTTGCAAAACCTGGTGACTGACTATATAAAAAATATATATATATATCAATTAAATAATCCAACAAATAGGTGATGATCTCTGCCTGTGTTAAGTAGTCTTTCATTTTTAACAGTATACATGCAAAGATATAGTTTTATTTGAATGAAGTCCAGAGACAAATTAAGAATTAGTACATCATTTCAGTTTCTTTTGCTCTGAGGATACACCATGCCGAATGTAAGTTGGGTAGGAAAGTGTTTATTTGCCTTCCACATTGTAGGCGATCATTGAAGTCAGTCAGGATAGGGACTCAAACAGGGCAGGAACCTGGATGCAGGAGCTGATACGGAGCCACAGAGCGCTGTTGCTTACTGGCTTGCTCCTCAGCACTGGTGCCATAGCTGAAAGCTTATGTCTGATCCACAAGCATAATACACTGAGAAAAAGAGATAACTAGGAATGGCATGGGCTTTTGACATCTCCAACCCCACCCCTAGTGACACACCTCCTCCCACAAGAACCTTCATAAACTGTTCAACCAACTGGGAACCAAGCATTCCAATACACAAGGCTATAGGGGCCATTGTCATTAAGACCACTACATATATTAATTCAGATTTTTACATGTTATAATCTAGAGATGATAATGATCAACAGGATTAATATATTAAAGAACACAAAAGTGAAATATATTTTAGTTAAAGGCTGAGTTAAGTGTGAAAATAAAAGCTTGTTCTCATTTTCAAAATATTTTTCTTCTGATGTTTTCAAAATATATTTACAATGTAAAATTACAAATTTCAAAAGGGTAAAAGCAGTTTAAACAAAATGTTTTAAATAAAGATGACTTTATAATTTTTAAGAATGTAACAATTTAAATTGCATAAAACAATTCCTGTATACAAAATACAATTTATTGTATTTTGGTGCATGCTTTGTATATGGAGTACACATGTATGTACGGTATATATACATATAACCCTTTGCATCAGAAGTGGGTTTTCTTCATCACATACTAAAATCTAGAGATCCTCAAGTCTCTGTTACAAAGTAGTATAATATTTTAATACCTTTCTTATATTACCCCATTCACTCTAAATTCCTCTTAGAATGCTAAGGGTATTAGTGACTGTATTAATTGTTAGGGAATAATAAGTAGGAAATCATTTGTCTGAAACATTTTTGAAGTATATACTATTCTCTGAAGTACGACCTTTGAAATGGGAAGCTGTCTGCAGAGAGGGAGAAAGATAGGAGAGTGGAGAGACAGAAAGGAGGAGAAAAATTTTTAAGTCACATGTATATTTAAATCTGTAAAATACTCTCTTGCTTTCATGTATATATTCTGAGGCTGATACTTCAATTCTTGTGTGGTATTTTTGTCTATCAACTGGAACAAAAGAAAGAAAAACAAGTAAATGGACACTGTCTTGATTCGATTTGAGAACTGTCCTTTCTTAAATGAGAATGCTGTTGTGTGTATTCACGGAGCATTTAAAATGATTCATATGTATTTTGGAAGACCATTCCTTCCAGTTTCTGCTCTAAAGTTCTCATCATTTTTGAAGCAGATTTGTTTTCAGTACTGGCAGAAGCCTATCTGTAGCCCTTCCCAGCATGTGGACTTCATTGTTTCTGTACTAAGTGCCAGATGTGGAGAAGGGTCTGTCTGGGTGTTTTGGATGACTTGCTAGCCCAAGAGAGGATGTGTGTTAAAACCTGAGCACAGAAGATGCCTTGGATTTGCAATATATTTTAGCATTCTGTATGATAGGGAAGCAAAAGCTTTCTCATTTGTGGGCCTTAAGGGCAGCCTCAAAAGCCCAGACCAGAAACAAATATCTCAGTCACTACCCCTTCCCTTCACAATGGAATATATATGGCTTCAACACCGTGTAAAAGACAGACCCTTTAAGGACATACTATTTTACTACTTTCTGTTTTACTACTGGATAGTGTTCCTCATTTTTCATGTGCTCTCCTCACTGGCCAAAGAGAAATGTTTTGACTCCCCACTGCACTTCCTTGCTCTTGCATTTCCTGCTTTGAAATTACTAGTCTCTTTGTCCCTTTTATTTGACTATTCATGATTAATTTGTCCATTTATAACTCAAATATCAGTTACCATTACTCATGGTCTAGAATCCTTTATGTCCACTCCTATAGAACCTAGGTCTCTGCCCACAATATTGTTGACCACACTGGGTTATAAATTTCTATCTGTTTCATAAGAAGACTCCTTCAAATAATGAATATTGTAAGAGCTGGTCTGATTCAGTGTTGTAAACTGTCTTAATATATCAAGCATGGATGTGTCCAACAATGAGCCTTAACATGCATTTAGTAAAAGAGTATGCTATTAAATAACCAAAGGCTGTAATGTCCATCTTACTGTCATCAATATGCATCTGTCATAAACTTTAGTGAGTTCCTTTATTTATTTCTTACCAGAGAGAAAAATGCACTTTGTATCAGGGTTCCTATTGTACCTCGTATGGCCTGATCAAATCAGGGCTAATCCTAGGAGTGTCTGTCTTGAACACACCCTTCACAGGCTATCCACAGATATACTCTACTCAATATATGCCAACTCCACCAAATCAAAACCCAGATAATGGCATCAAATCTGACACCTACTGAGGGTACTCTTTCTAAGTCTTGATTTCTTCCTTTTGTCAGCAGGGATGTGAAAAGACAGCTGATGTCAGTGATTCAAGCAGAGTTTACAAAAGGGCGAATAGCATTCAGATTTCTGTTGGTAAAATTCATTCCTTCTCTTTCAAAAACTTAATGAGAAGGGACAGCTTTGTGAAATGGAAGAGCAAGAACAATATTGCTTAAATAAATTGGAATTTTCACTTTGATTACCCTGCAGTTTCTGCCATACTTTACTGGAAATGTTCCCTATGGTGCAGATTTTCTCTGGAGTGACATCATCCTATGGAGCCATCCTCATTATAATTATTCTCATCCATATTTTCAGAGGACAGAACAAGAACATTCACTAAGGAGTACTAGATGCATATAGAACAATTTAAAGCTGTAGAGTCACCAGAAAGCCCCATTAAAAGGCAAATGATATATTTTTATGCATGCCTGTGACCCCAAAGGAGACATTGCATATTCACAGAAGAAGAAAAAAAATCTCATTCAAACAATGAAACTCTGACAACGGCAAATATCCAATGGCATAAAATAACAGGCAGCACCCAGTTTCTCTTGCTTTTCCTGAACTAATTCTTTCAAGGGTGTAACAGAGAGGGAGAAGGAATCTTTTAGTTCACATCCCCAAATGGAATTCCTTCTGGAGTAGACTGTCAATGCAAATGCAAATCATTAGCATCTTAAGATTTTATTTTTTGCAATTCTGCATTCTCTTTTATCAAAGTTGATTGTTTCTTTTATTATATAAAGACTTTTTTCTCCCCAAAACAATAATATTAAGGAAAGTAAAAATAACAAAATATATTTAAAATGTAATTTAAGTACAATTAAAATACAAAGCTGTGGGTTATTTTCACTGGCAATTTGTGACTGACTCAGGCTGGCTTTACCCAGGGGAAGATTGCAGCCTCCTACTGCTAGGAGTTAAAGGGCATAGGCAGGCTCTTCGTCTCCTGGAAAATAAAAGCTTCTGCCATCTGCTCACCAAAGCTTTGATTTTGTTTTAATGTAGAAAAACTCTGCAGTCAATGATAAGGTCTTGATTCTTCCTTCATGAATTCATTCATTCAACATAACAACAAAGAGAAAGAAAGGAGGGTTGAATATGATATTAAATGGTTTGCTCTATAAATGGAAATAAATTTTTTTCTTTCTCTCAATCCATTCTTTTCAAACCTGCTTAGTAAAATTCCCATTCCCTTAATATTACCCTAATTCCATTTTAAAAAAATTTGTAAACAGAACAGTTATGGTGATTGGACTCCATTTAGAGTTTTAATCCACAGCTTAAGCGGTGCTCCTTGTCTCCCTTTTGTAAGGCCACAGTTGGTGAGCAATCTTTCTTTCTCTCATCTCTGTATTGTAGCAGAGGGTTCAAAGCAAGCAAACAAACAAAGCAAGCATTTTACAAGTGTTGGTACAAACCATATTCTGCTGTTGTTAACAGCCAATGTAGCTTGGACACTAATACTTTTCCTCTTAGAGAAACAATATTGAGCTCTTCCTGAGGCCTAATCTGCCCCAGAGTGGGCCACAGTCAACATCATTATCCTCTTCCCACTCTTCATGGCTCAGGGTCAGCCACAGTACATCCTGAGCATCCTGATGTTAGGTTGAATGGGGCAGGCTGACCTCCTGTCTTCAGAGTAGCCTATGGTGCCCTCACGCTCCCAGGGACACTCATCAGATTCTCCTGGAGATGAGCATCAATGCCATCTACTTTTGATGTTTGGCTTATTTATTTATTTATTTATTTATTTATTTATTTATTTATTTATTTATTTATATTCTTGAGTTTGTGATTTCACTCTGAGTAATCATATATATAACAAAAAAATCAGATTCTGTGAAAATAGATCAATTTTGCATATTCACAGAAACAACAGGGTGAGTAACACATAACCATCTCAGTACAGACCTAACCTACATCCCTAACTGACACTGGCCTGTAGGACCCACTGTGATAGCCATGTGTATCTGCTTGTGTCATACAACTGGAGCTGAACTGACATGTCTTACAGTGTGATTTCATTTTCACATAACACAAACAATACAAATCAAGTTGAGCCTGTATAATGCTGTCCAAGATGTCAGAAACATATTTGTACTACCTCACATTTACCTTTTTTTCCAAATTAAATTTGTAATTGTAAGTGTTTGCCTTTTTCCAATTCTCAAACTTGGTAACTAGATTCTGACCTTGCTTATAGGTCAAGGAATTTAGTCTTTTAAAATATTCTGTGTCTTCTGTTGTTTCTAGATATTAATATAGGGCTATACACAAAACAAAGAGCCTGAACAATGGCTCAGTTATTCAAGGGTTTTCAGTCTAAGTTTAAGCATCTGATTTGATTCCTGTGTATAAAGTGTAAGCAGTTAGATTTCTGAGGCTTATTGGGTGTCCAATTTAGTATAATTGTTGAGGCCCAGACTCTAGTGAGACATCCTGTCTCAAAATATAAAGAGGAAGGCTCTTGAAGAAGATTGCTCAAGGTTAATCTCTGATTGTCACAGGTACAGGCATATAGTGCAAAGGATCCCTCCTCAATCCCCACCCCCAACACACTGTTCCCCTACCAACCTGCTCCCCCATACAAATAAAGTCATGTTGCCATAATGATAGCAAATTGCCTTCTCACCTGTATTAGCCATGTAAATCGCTCCTTCAGAACTTATTCTCAGATAGCAGATATACAGACTTTCATGGAAAACTATGCCTTAGATTTAGGAAATGAGTTATCCCAGTCACTAAGTAAAGCTGATTTCCAGAAAAAAAAAAATAACTATAGTACATGAAATGGGTTCACTTAATGCTGTTAGTACAGAGAGAACATTAGGATATTTAGGCTAAGAATATGTTTTATTTCACAGAAACAGTAAGATTTCTTACAATTTGTTGGTATACACAGTTTTTCGTATGTTCCCTGTACCTTCAGCTTCATGAATTTTATATTCCTCTTGCACACTTGCACTCAAATTTAAGGAAGTTTAATAACTCTTTAATTATACTTTTTAATAAAATTGAACACAAGTCAAGATAGATTAGGGGTGAGTGTTTTTTCAAAGTTGGTTTAAATCATTATCATTTCTTAATTTTTCAAACACTATTGGAATAACAGTTACAATATATCCTTAGATTTTTACCAACTAAAACTCTTGAGATGTGAGATTAGTAAATGTTTCTGAAGTAACATATCCAAATCTACAATTTCCAAAACCTCAAAAATTTCCAGTAAAATTACCAAAAAAGCCATTATAATTTTACAAATATGAATAGAAGAATTTATTGCAAACCAGGGCTTTCGTTTTTATTTTTTAAATTATTTACATGATTGTTGTATTGCTTTCAATCTATCTCTCTCTTTTATTTTAATTTTTTAATTTTTTTCATTTTACATCCTGGTTGGAACTCCCTCTTTCCTTTCCTCCTGGTCCCACCCTCCCTCCCTCTTTTCCTATCTCTCCTCTGCTAATCTTCAAAGAAGGGGAACCACATCCCCCACCTCAGCATATCAAGTCAAATCAGGACTGAGCACATCCTCTTTTTCTGTGAGCTGTCCAGGGGAGAATGCCTGAAAAGCAGGCAATACAGAGTCCCTGTCAGAGTCAGCCCCCATCTCCTTAATAAGGTACACATATGGGGACCAAGCTGCCCATTGGTTATATCTGTGTATAGGTCCTAGGTCTAGTCCGTGCTTGGTACTTGGTTGGTGATTCAGTCTCCACAGGAATCCCCTGGACCTTGGTTGGTTGGCTCTGTCGGTCTTGTGAAGTTCCTGTCCCTATATCACTTTCAATGATACCCAAGGAAAGCAATTAAAACAGAGTAAGATCTTTGTTTGGTTTAGTTGCAGCGTTTTCAGTCCTTGGTTAGCTGGCTACATTGTTTTCAGACATCTGGAGAAGGAGAATATCATGGACCAAGGCCTTGGAAGAGAGAGTACTGTTTAATCCCTTGTGACCAGTAAATAGAGACACAGAGAAAAAAGGAGTCAGAGATAACCTGCAGTTTTTCCAAGGCATTTTCTTAGGGACTTAACTTGTAAATGATCCTCACTTCCTACTTTCTACTGCACCCAAAATAAGGCCTCCATATGAACACCGAACCTTCCATGCTTGAGCCTGTGGGGATATTGACTATTCAAATGGGGCTATATGTCATTACACATATGAAGAGATTGCAGCTGTTCTTCTGTAACTTGACACAATTTATAGAAAAATACCACTATGGTGGTTATATTAAATTTCTCAATGGTTGTTTAGCAAGTGGGCCTGAAAGTAAACACAAATAAGGTTGCTTTGGGGCAACTGGAGGAGGCACAGAGCAGATATAGAAGCAAATATTCATTAGGAACATGGTTGAAGACTGGATCATCACCTAAAGTCAGCATTACTTCCTACCTACACAGACTCTAGTCCTTTCCCCAGACCTCATTTCCACTTTTCTTTGACCTTATCTTTGACTTTCACTTACAGCTTTCCATTAACTGAGATAAAATTACAAGATTTCACAAAGTTTATGGTGTATTTTATATACTAAGAAAAGCCAAAAGTATATTTATGGTTGTGGTCAAGGAGCCTAATTAGAAAATGTATTGGTAATACTCTTGTTAATCCCAAAGATGGGAGGAAAAACCATCAACCAAGATCATCTTGGCTGAATTTAAACAAGGATTTTTACTCATGTTCCTGGGCTGTCTCCCCTAAGGCAGGCATCTAGAGGTCAACATTGGACTTGATGAAGACAAGGTTTTTAAAAACTCAGAGGTTTAGGGTTTCCAAATGGGGAATTACAGGAGTAAAGCATCAGCATAGCAAGCTAGTCACAACAACCTCCTCACACAAGGAGATGGTTGCCAGGTAGATATAGCAATCATCATAAAAACCACCTGAAACAAAGGCATGGTTGCAAGAATGGCAGTCATAACAACAGGTCGTCATAACAAGGTAGTCACTTGTGGTCATATAACATTTTGAAACAAAGGTAATTTGCTAAGTTGTTATAAACAATTTTTTTGTAATAAAGACATGGATGCCATATCCTGAAACAGACAGTAAAGAACCAAAGTTTGCAGGTAAGGTTATAGGTGGGACATAGCCTGATGCTTGAGAAACAGAGGTTTAATCATAAACAGGAATGAGCTTAGTTTGTCTTTCTACAAGATAGTTTTAAGACTAAGGTGGAGGTTGGCTGATTCACTATTCTCTGTGTATACTTATATTAAAACATAATTTCTGTATTTTTATTGAAAATTTTTATATTTTCTCTCATATAATATATCCTGATTACGTTTTTTTCCTCCCTCTACTCCTCCCAGTATTTCCCCACCTCTCCTTCTATTTGAGTATGTCCCTTTCTGTCTCTCAGGGAAAAGAAAAAGACTTCTAAGAGATGACAAAAAACTAAGATATCAGATGATATGATTAAAAAAAACACTGACACATAATAATAGGAACCTCCAAAATGCCTTTGAATTTGTTATACTGCTGGGCATGCAGCCTACTACTAAGAATGGTTTGTTTCTCCAGTGAGACTCCCTTATAGAAAAAAAATAAACATCATTTGCAAGTAGTTATCAATTGGAAATTACTTCTGGAATAGGGATGAGGCTATGTATCCACTTCTTTTTAGCTCTAGGACCTTATCTGTTTCAGACACCTGTGGGTACTCTGGATGCTGTCTCAGTCTCTGTGAGTTCAAATTCATGTTAATCCTGCAGATTTTCTTGGTGTCTTTTATCCCCTCTGGCTCTTATACATTTTTTTCTACCTGTTTTTCTACAGAGTTCCTTAAACTCAGAGGGGAGAGGTTTGATGGAGATATCCTATCAAGGCTAAGTGTTCCAAGGTCTCTCAATCTGTGCCTATTGTCTGGTAGTAGGTCTCTGTATTTGTTCTCATCTGTTACAGGATGAAGCTTCTCTGATCATGGCTGAGCAAGGAAATGATCTATGAGTATTGCAGAACGTCATTAGAAGTAATTCTATTGCTATGCATTTGGTTTACCCTAGGTCACTAGACTATCTAGTCTCAGGTTCTTGGCCAACCAAGTACTGCCAAGCACGTACTGGGTCTCCAGTCAAATCAGATACTGATTGGTTATCATCACAAGCTTTGCATATCTTGTAGGCAGAACAACACTGTAAATCAAGGGCTTTTGGGTAGGTTGGTGTTTATTGAAGACTCTAGTACTAAAGACTCGTACTGAAGAATCTAGAATATATGGGTAAAAGCTTAATATAACCACCACCTCAACTTCACCATGTTCAATGAATTGTGTTCGTTTTGTCTTCAGCAGTAGTAAATTGATGTCAATTTGTGGTGAGCAATCTATGGTCTTGGAAGCAGTCTTGGGTTGCTTGAAAATTTCCATGGAACCTCTTTGGCTAACAGCTCAATTTGACATAACCCATTCACCATACTGGAAGCTTCATCACTTCTTGGTGACAAGAGGTTGCCAGTTTAGGATTTGTTTCCTTCATCATTTGGTTATTTTATTTAGACCACCTTCATATATATATATATATTTATATATATATATATTTATATAGATAGATTATAGTTGATTTAGATATAGATGTGTGCATGTGTGTGTGTTTTAGAAAGATTCTACTGTATTAGTTTCCATGCTACCCTTAAAATGGCCCTTAATTTTAAATATCTCTTCTCAAAATTTTTTTCTTCCTCTTTTTCCTTCCTTACTTGGCTCTTTTATTCCAGCCCTGCCGCTATCAGTCCATAACTATCTATCCTATTTTCTTTTTCTAGGGAGATTTATCTCTCTTTCCATAGTAACTTATTGTCTGTGCTTCTATGGATATTGTTTTTATTATCATTGATTTAACAGCTAGTATTCATATAAGTGACTTCACACCACATTTGACTTTCCAGGCCTGTGTTACCTCAGAATGATGTATTTCTAATTCCATTAATTACCTGAGAATCTAATGTTTTCATTAGTTTAAGGATGATTAATACTACATTGTATAAAGTGCCATATTTTCTTTATTCATGCATATATTATGGGATATCTAGGTGGTTTCAAATTTCTGTGTATTATGCAAAGAGCAGCAATGAATACTGTTGAACAAGTTTCTTTGTGATATGAAGTGTCCTTCAGGTATATGCCCAAGGCACGGTATAGTTGGATCTTGAGATGGATCAATTTCCATCTTCTTGAGGAACCAACACACTGATTTCCATAGTGACTATAGAAGTGTGCACCCCTATTGGCAATGAATAAGCGGCCCTGTGCTACATCTTCACCAGCATGAGATGTAACTTTTTTGATTGATCTAAGCCATTCTGAGAGGTGTAGAATAAAATCTCAAATTAGTTTTGATTTGTATTTTCCAGATAAAGATGATGTTAAATATTTCTCAGATCTTTGAGTTTCCTCCTTTGAGAATTCTGTTTATTTCTACAACCCCCTTTTAAACAAGTTGTTTGTTTTCTTGATATCTAGTTTTTGAGATCTTCATATATTTTGGTTATTACCCCTCCATAGGGTATATAGTTGGTCAAAATCTTTTTCCATTCTTTAGGCTGCCCCTATGATAATTTAAGTGATAGTGTTCTTTTGCTATGTAAAAGCTTTTCTATATAATGAGGTTGATCTTAGTGACCATGTTAATGATGTACTGTTCAAAGAGTCTCTTTCTATCCCAATGAGTTCAAGGATATCTCCTACTTCCTCTTCTATAAGATTTGCTGTATCTGGCTTTATGTTGAGATGTTTGATCCATTTGTGGTTCAATTTCAGGCAGTTTGGTAAGTATTGATCACTTTGTATTATTCCATAAGTAGTCATACAGTTTGACAGGCACCATTAGTTGTAGATATTGTGTTTTTGTTGTTGTTTTTCAACAGTAGTTTTTTCATTCCATTTTTATTTTAATTTTATTAATTATACTTTATTCACTTTTTATATCCCTGTGGCCCCCTCCCTCCTCCCCTCCAAACCTCACCCTCCCTCTCCCTACTCCACACATGCCTCTCCCCAAGTCTACTGATAGGGGGGACTTCCTATCCTTCCTTCTGATTCTAGTCTATCAGGTCTTATCAGGAGTGGCAACACTGTCTTCCTCTGTGGCCTGGAAAGGCTGCTCCCTCCTCAGGGTGAGGTGATCAAAGAGCAGGCCAATCAGTTCATGTCAGAGACAGTCCCTGTTCCCATTACTATGGAGCCCACATGGACATTGAACTGTCATGGTTAACATCTGTGCAGGGGTTCTACTTTATCTCTATCAATGGTCCTTGGTTTGAGTATGTCTCAGAAAAGACCTCTGTGCCCAGAATTTTTGGTTCTGTTGCTCTCCTTTTGGAGCTCCTATCCTCTCCAGGTCTTATTATTTCCTACTTCTTTCATGACTGCCCAAAGGTTGGCTGTCAGTCTCAGCATCTGCTTTGATACCCTGCAGTCTAAAGCCTTTCAGAGGCTCTCTATGGCAGGCTTCTGCACTGTTCCCTGTTTTCTCCTTCTGATGTTCATCCTATTTACCGTGCTGTATAGGGTTTTAGCATTTAGCCACAGTCTTCCTTCTTGATTAGTTTCTTTAGGTGTACATATTTTAGTAGGTTTATTCTATATTATATTTCTAATATCCACTTATGAGTGGGTATATAACCTGTATGTCTTTTTGCTTCTGGGATACCTCACTTAGGATGATCTTTTCCAGTTCCATTTACCTGCAATTTTCAGGATTTCCTTAATTTTTATTGCTGAGTAATATTCCATGGTGTAGATGTACCACAATTTCTGTATCCATTCCTCAGTTAAGGGGCCTCTGGGTTGTTTCCAGCTTCTGGCTATTATGAATAAAGCTGCTACAAACATGGTTGAACAAATGTCTTTATTGTGTACTTGAGCCTCTTTTGGATATATGCCTAGGAGTGGTATAGCTGGATCTTGAGGAAGCACTATTCCTAGTTGTCTGAGATTATGCCAGATTAATTCCAGAGTGGTTGTACAAGTTTACATTACCACCAGCAGTGGAGGAGGGTTCCCCTTTCTCCACAACCTCTACAGCATGTTTTTGATCTAAGCCATTCTGATGGGTGTCAGGTGAAATCTCAGGGTCATTTTGATTTGCATTTTCCTGATGAGTAAGGATGTTGAGCACTTCTTTAAGTTTTTTTTTTTTTGGCTATTCAATATTCCTCTGTTGAGAATTCTGTTTAGCACTGTACCCCATTTTTTAATTGGATTATTTGATATGCTGATGTTTAACTTTTTGAGTTCTTTATATATACTGATATTAGTCCTCTGTCAGATATAGGGTTGGTGAAGATCTTTCCCCAACCTGTAGGCAGTCGTTTTGTTTTGACAACAGTGTCCCATTTATTTTTTTTAATTTATTTATTTTTATATCAATCACAGGTTAGGTATTTTGCATCCCAGGCGTAGCCCCCTCCTTCATTCCCTCCCAGCCTCCCACTCCCTCCCTCATCTCCCTCCTCCCTGCCCCCTCCAAGTCCA
>CM053760.1:49739085-49794868 GCA_028658305.1 Pachyuromys duprasi
CCCCCCCACCCAGGTCCTCCTTGGCATGCTCCTGTCCTGTTGCTTGTTTTCTCCTCCACTCAATGTCCATGCCATTTGTTCATCCAAACAAGCATTGATCATACCAACCTGGGTCCTCCTTCCTGTATACCCTCTCTAGGTGTGTAGATTTCAGCTTGGAGGTCCCATTTATTGATTGTTGCTCTTAGAGCCTTTGCTATTGTTGTTCTGTACAGGAAGTTGTCTCCTGTGCCAATGAGTTCCAGACTCTTCTCACTTTTTCTTCTGACAGGTTTATTATGTCTGGTTTTATACTGAGGTCTTTGATCCACTTGGACTTTAGTTTTGTGCAGGGTGATAAGTATGATCTATTTGCATTTTTCTACATGTAGACTTCTAGTTAGACCGCCACCATCTGTTGAAGATGCTGTCTTTTTTCCATTGAATGGTTTTGGCATTTTTGTCAAAAATCAAGTGTCCATAAGTGTGTGGATTTATTTCAGGGTCTTCTGTTTGATTCCATTGATCCACCAGTTGGTTTCTATGCCAGTACCATGCAGATTTTAGTATTGTTGCTCTATAGTATAGCTTGAGATCAGGGATGGAGATACCTCCAGAAGATCTTTTATTGTAGAGGATTGTTTTAGCAAGTCTGGGTTTCTTCTTATTCCATATGAAGTTGAAGATTTTTCTTTCAAGGTCTTTCAAATTTGATGGGAATTGTATTGCATCTGTAGATTGCTTTTGGTAAGATAGCCATTTTTACTATGTTAATTCTGCCGAGCCATGAGCGTGGGAGATCTTTCCATGTTCTGATAGCTTCTTCTAATTCTTTCTTCAGAGACTGGAAATATTTTTCATGCAACTCTTTTGACTTTCTTGGTTATGGCCACACCAAGATACTTTATATCCTTTGTGGCTGTTGTGGAGGGTGTTGTTTCCCTAATTTCTTTCTCAGCCTGTTTGTCTTTTGTATACAGGAGGGCTACTGATTTTTTTTTTGAGTTAATTTTGTATCCAGCCACTTTGCTGAAGGTGTTTATCAGCTGTAAGAGTTTCCTGCTAGAATTTTTGGCATCACTCAGGTATTCTATCATATCGTCTGCAAATAATGATACTTTGACTTCTTCCTTTCCAAACTGAATCACCTTGATCTCTTTTAATTATCTTATTGCTCTAGCAAGGACTGCAAGAACTATGTTGAAGAAATATGGAGAGATTGGGCAGCCTTGCCTTGTCCCTGATTTCAGTGAGATTGATTTAAGTTTCTCTCCATTGAGTTTGATGTTGGCTGTAGCCTGCTGTATATTGCCTTTACTATGTTTAGGTATGTGCCTTGTATCCCTGATCTCTCCAAGACTTTAAACATGAATGGGTGTTAGATTTTGTCAAATGCTTTTTTGGCATCTAAGGAGAAGATTATGTGGTTTTCTCCTTCAGTTTGTTTATTTGATGGATCACATTGATGGATTTCCATATATTGAACCACCCCTCCATTCCTGGGATGAAGCCTACTTGGTCATAGTGGATGATATCTTTGATGTGTTCTTGTATTCGGTTTGCAAGAATTTTGTTGAGTACTTTTGCATCAATGTTCATAAGGGAGATTGGCCTGAAATTGTCTTTCTTTGATGGGTCTTTGTGAGGTTTAGGTACCAAGGTGAATTATGGCTTCATAGAATGAGTATGGTAATGTTTCTATTTTGTGGAATAGTTTGAAGAGTATTGGCGCTAGCTCTTCTCTGAAAATCTGATAGAATTCTGCACTGAAATCATCTGTCCCTGGGCTTTCATTGCATGGGAGATTTTGATGACAGCTTCTATTTCCTTAAGGGATGTAGGACTATTTAATTGATTTACCTGGTCTTGATTCAGCTTTGGCAAGTAGAATTGATCATGAAAATTGTCCATTTCATTTAGATTTTCAATTTTGTGGCATATAAGCTTTTGAAATAAGACCTAATGATTGTTTGGATTTATTCAGTGTCTGTGATTATGTCCCCCTTTTTCATTTCTGAGTTTGTGATTTGGATAGTGTCTCTCTGCCTTCCAGTTAGTTTGGGTAAGAGTTTGTCTATCTAGTTGATTTTCTCAAAGAACCAGCTCTTGGTTTCATTGATTATTTGAATTGTTTTATTTGTGTCTAATTTATTGATTTTAGTCTGAGTTTGATTATTTCCATCTGTCTTCTCCTCTTTGATGTGTCTGCTTCTTTTTTTTTTTCTTCCCTAGGGCTTTTAGGTGAGTCATCAAGTTGCTTGAATGAGATATTTCGAATTTCTTCTTGAAGGCACCTAGAGCTATGAACTTTCCTCTTAACACTGCTTTCATTGTGTCCCATAAGTTTGTGCCTGCCTTTTCATTGAATTCTAGGAAGACTTTAATTTCTTTATTTCTTCTCTGACCCAGCTGTCATTTAGTAGCAAGTTGTTCAGTTTCCATGTGTATGTAGGCTTTTGCTATTTCTGTTGTTGAAGTCTAGCTTTATTCCATGGTGATCAGATTGGATACAAGGGATTATTTCAATCTTCTTGTAACTGTTGAGGCTTACTTTGTGACCAAGTATATGGTCTATTTTGGAGAAGGTTCCATGAGGTGCTGAGAAGAAGGTAAATTCTTTTGTGTTTGGGTGAAAAGTTCTGTAGATGTCTGTTAGGTTCAGTTGATCCATGACCTCTGTTAGAGTTATTGTATCTTTGTTTAATTTATGTTTTCTTGACCTGTCCTTTGTTAAGACTGGTGTGTTGAAGTTTCCCCCTATTAAATTTTGGTGATCTATTTGTGGTTTAAGTTTTATTAATATTTCTTTTACAATTGTGGGTGCCCTTGTATTGGGGGCATAAATGTTCAGGATTGTGATATCTTCCTGATGGAATTTTCCCGTGTTGAGTATGAAGTTTCCTTCCCCATCTCTTTTTATTAATTTTGGTTGAAAGTCTATTTTATTAGATATTAGAATGGCTACTCCTGTTTGCTTCTTGGGTTTGCTTGGAGAACCGTCTTCCAGCCCTTTACTCTCAGGCAACGTCTATCTTTGTGACTTAGGTGTGTTTTTTCTATGCAACAGATTTTGGCGTCTTGTTTATGCATCCATTCTGTTTAGTCTGTGTCTTTTTATTGGAGAATTGAGTCCATTGATGTTGAGACAGATTAATGACTAGTGGCTGTTAGATCCTTTGATTTTTGATGTTGGCTATCATAGTGTGTTTGTGTGCTTTGCTACCTTTTGTTTTGTTGTAGTGAAGTTATTTATTTCCTGTGTTTTCTTGAAAGTAGTTAGTTTTCTTGGGTTGTGTTTTTTCTTCTAGTATCTTCTGTAATGCTGAATTTGTGTGTAGGTATTGTTGAAATTTGTTTTTGTCACTTAATATCTTGTTTTCTTTGTCTATGAGGACTAAGAGTTTTGCCTAGTAGCCTAAGTTGACATCTGTGTTCTCTTAGGGTCTGCATTATATCTGTCCAGATCCTTCTGGCTTTCATAGTCTCTGTTGAGCAGTCAGGTGTGATTCTGATGGATTTGCCATTATATGTTATTTGGCCCTTTTCCCTTACAACGTTTAGTATTTTCTTCTTGTTGTTGTTCTGTATACTTACTGTTTTGATTATTATGTGGCAGGAGGATTTTCTTTTTTGGTCTAATTTATTAGGTGTTCTTGTAGGCCTCTTGTATTCTCATAGGCCTCTCCTTTAAGTTGGGAAAATTTTCTTCTATGATTTTGTTGAAAATATTTTCTGGGCCTTGGAGAAGGGAATCTTCTCTCCTCTATTTTTGTTATTCTTGGGCTTTGTCTTTTTATGTTGTCTTGGATTTCTTGGATGGTTAGTGTCAGGAATTTTTTAGATCTATTCTTTTCTTTGACGGATACATCAGTTTCTTCCATTTTATCTTCTATACCTGATATTCTTTCTTCCATCTCTTGTAGTCTCTTTGTTGTGCTTACCTCTGTACTACCTGTTTGCTTTCCTTGGTTCTCCCTCTCCATGATTTCCTCCTTTTGTGTTCTGTTTAACTTTTCCAATTTTATCTTCAGGTCTTGAACTGTTTTGTTGATTTCCTTCACCTGTGTGATTGTTTTTTCCTGTTTTTCCTTCAATTTCTTCCCCTGTTTGTTTGAACGTTCAGCTGTTTCGTTTATTTCTTTCAGTGATTTAATCTTTCCTCTCTGAAAGCCACAAACAGTTTGGCTGCATCTTCCTGTATTTCTTTATTATGGCCATAATCTGCTTTACTATATCTTCCTCTAATTCTTTACGCATTTTATTTGCTTCTACCATTAACCTCTTCATAAGCATGGATGTAAGGTCATCTTCTTAAATTTCACTTACGGTAGGGTGTCCAGGACTACTTGCTCCTTGGGTAACTGGGTTCTGGGGATGCCATATTTCTTTGCCTTTTCATGGTTGTATTTTTACACTGGCCGCCATCCAACTGGGTATCTCAGATGCTGTCTGTTAATTTCTGGTGCCTGCTGTGGCCTTGGGTGGGGAGAATCCCCTTGGCAGGGTTCTGAAGTAGATCTCAGCTTTTTGGATATGGTCAACTGAATGGTTGTGCTTCTCAGGAATTGTCATAGTTTACCTCAGGCATATGGACCTGTATGGTAACTGTGGTGTTCAGGAAGGCTCTCTCTCATCAGAAGTCCTGGAGATGGCTGCCCTGCTGCTGGGTTTTTTGCTCTGAGTTTAGTGAGCTGCAGCTGCTGTTCTTTAGGTGTATTTTGGGGGGCAGCCTTCTTGAACAACCAGGGAGTCCTGCAGTTTTGTCAGTTTACCTAGGGATAACCAGTCGCACCTTGGACCAGTATCTGAGGGCTCCTTTAATGGTTCTCAGGCTTTTGTAGGTCTGAGATTGCAGTTGTGTGTCCCTGTGCCCTAGCAATAATCAGTGACAGGTGAGCAGGGCACTCGTGCCTGCAGTAGAAGGTTAGAGCCTAGAGCCTGCATGAACCCAGAAAGTCTTCTGGAGCTGGGTGTCCTGAGCATTGGACCTGATGATCCCTCTGCTGTGGGGCTTCCTCCCAGCAGGGGCACCCAGACTGTGTTTTAGGGACTGCAATTCTTTCTGGGATGGTGAGTAGAACCCGCAGGCACAGGTGCATGTGGCTCTGCCTTGCTGTCAACTGGGCGCCTGGACTTCTGCCGAAACTATAACTTTTCCAGAGAACTTTTCGCGAGGGGTGGGGGTGTTGGCTGAATGCTCTGAGGTCAAACCTGCTGTTCCCCTCTCTGTGGGTCACCCGAAAGAGAAACTCAGTTTCTGGATCCCTGGGGGCCACAGTTCTATTCAGGGCAGTTAGTCAGGTGCACAGGCAGGACTCTGTGCTGGTGACTCTGTGCCCAACTCTGGGCTGGAGCCTGGGTGCCCACCAGACCACAGGTCTTTTCCAGGGATTGTCTGGGTGGTCTAAGATCGGTCCCGATCATTTCCTGCACTGTGGGGGTTTCTCTCTGCTGGAAATCCCAGCCTCTTGTATTGTGGTGCCCACAGTTCAGTCCGGGACACTGATCAGAGCATACTGGCATGTGGCTCTGGGCTGGCAACCAAGCGCCTGGTAGAACTGGGACCTCTTTCACAGTTTAGCTGGGCCAGTTGAAGCTGATTAAATCCCACACCATGGGGTATACTCTCACCTGGGAAACACAGGTCGCTTGTGTTTTAGGACTGCGAGTTATGTCTGCTTGTCACTGTGCAGATCCTGCTGTGCTGCTGGTCAGGTGTCTTCCTGGCGACCCCATCTTGAATCCTCAAGACAGGATTTTTTTATTTTTTAATATTAGCTACAGTTTATTAACTTTGTATCCCAGCTGTATCCCCCTCCCTCATTCTCTCCCAATCCCACCCTTCCTCCCTCATCTCCTCCCTGCCCCTTTCCAAGTCCACTGATAGGGGAGGACCTCCTCCCCTTTCATCTGACCCTGGTTTATCAGGTATCTTCAGAACTGGCTGCAAAGTCCTCCACTGTGGCCTAGCAGGGCTGCCCCTCCCTGGGGGAGGGGGGTTCAAAGAGCCCGCCATTGAGTTCATGTCAGAAATAGTCCCTGTTCCCCTAACCGTAGGGTACCCATTTGGATACTGAGCTACCATGGGCTGCATCTGAGCAGGCATTCTAGGTTATATCCATACATAGTCCTTGGTTGGAGAAACAGTCTCATAAAAGACACCTGTGCTCAGATATTTTTGGTCCTTTTGGAGCTTCTGTCCTCTCCTGGTCATATTAACTCCCCCTTCTTTCATATAATTCCCTGAACTCTGCAGAGGATTTTGTTATGAGTCTTGAAAAAAACTTTTTTAGCCTTGGGTCTTCCGAAACTTGCTCTATAGACCAGGCTGGCTCAAACTCACAGCAAACGGCCTGCCTCTGTGTCCTGGGATTAAAGTCATGCAATAGCACCACCCAGCAGATACTCTTTTTTTATAGTGTGTGTTTCTGGCTTATTGATAAAAAATCAGATATTCATAGACATATAGATTTATGTCTTGATCTCCAGTTCAATTCCATTTATCAATGTTCTGTTTTTGTGACAGTACCATGATGTTTTTATTACTATACCTCTGTACTACAATTTGAGATAAAAAAAAATGCTGAGACCTCCAGCATTTCTTTCAATATTTAGGATTATTTTAAGCTATCTTCAGTTTTCTATAAATTGGTTTTTGTAGGTCATTTTAACTATATTAATCCTACAGATCCATGAGCATATTTGAGCTCTCCAGTAGTTTCTTCAGTTTCTTTCCAATGTCTTAAATGTTTTATCATACAAGTTTTCACTTGCTTATTAAGAGTTACTCCCAAAATATTTTAAATTGTTTGAGGCTATTGTGAAAGGTGTTATTTTCTTGATTTTTTCTGACTCGCTTGTATATAGAAGAGCTATTGGTTTTGTGTGTTATTTTTGTATCCATCCACTTTTCTTAAAGTCTTTTTCAGCAGTAGGAAGTTCCTGGAGAGATTTGGGAGAGGAGGATCCACTTAGGAATATTATCAAATCATCTGAAAATAAAGGTATTTTAATTTCTTTGTTTTAAATGTTTATCCCATTATCTTCTTGAGTTGTTTTAGTGCTCCAGCTAAGACCTCAAGAACTACATTGAATTGGTATGGAAAGAGTATACAACCTTTTCTTGATCCTGATTTTAGTGGAATTGTTCTGAGTTTGTCTCCACTAAAGTTGATGGTGCTTTTGGTTTGCTTTAAACTGCCCTTATAATATTAAGGTATTCCCCATTGTAACCCTACTCACCTAATCACTCCAGGACTTTTATGTGAAGGGGTGTTGGATTTTGTTAAAGGACTTTTCTACATCATCTATGAGATAATCATATGGATTTTGTCAGTCTACATATATTAAATCATTCCTATAACTCTGGGATAAAATCTGCTTGATCATGGTGGCTGATTTGTGTGTGTGTGTGTGTATTTTCTTGGATACAGTTTGCAAACACATTATTGAGATATTTTTTGTAAATATGTTTATAAGGAAAATTGATATGCACAACTTTTTATTTGGGGTGGGGGTCTTTCTGTAGTTTGGATATCAGAGTAACTGTGGCCTAATAGAATTGGGTAATATTCTTTCTATTTCTATTTTTTTCTGAAATAATTTGATGAGTATTAACATTAACCCTTCCTTGAAAAACTGGTAGGATTCTGCACGGCTACAGGTTTTTAAAGTATGTCTTCATTATTCTTTGGAGTTCCTCTGTATCCACTGTTATGTCCTCCTTTTCATCTCTAATTTTGTTAATGTTGATTTTCTTTCATCTCTTTCTTATTTCAAAGAACCAATTTTTTTCATCGATTTATTGTTGTTGTTGTTTCTATGTTATTAATTTCAGGCCTAAGTTTGATTATTTCTTGCTTTCTTGCTATCTACTCCTTTTGGGTTAATTTGTTCTTTTGGTTTTGGAGATTTCAGGTGTGCTGTTAAGTTAGTAGTATGAGATGTCTTCATTATTTTTAATTTTATTTTATTTATATATTTATTTATTACAATTTATTCATTTTCTATCCCTACTGCAGTCCCCTCCCTTGTCTCCTCCCAGACCCACCTAACCTCCCTCTTTTCCTGCTATGCCCTTTCCCAAGTCCCCTGATAGGGGAGGACCTCTGCCCCTTCTATCTGGACCTAGCTTATCAGGTTTCATCAAGGCTGGCTGCATCATCTTCTTCTGTGGCCTGGCAAGGCTGCACCCCCCAGGGAGAGGTGATCAAATAACTGGCCACTGCATTCATGTCAGAGACAGCCCTTGTACCACTTGCTGGGGAACCCATTGGGAAACTGAGCAGCCAATGGGATTCCTTTGAACAGGGGATTTAGGTTCTCTCCGTGCATAGTCATTAGTTTGAGTATCAGTCACAGCATGCTCCCCTGGACCCAGTTATTTTGGCTCTGTTGTTCTCCTTGTAGAGTTTCTGTCCCCTCCAGGTCTTTCGATCGCCTACTTCTTCCATAAGGATTCCAGCACTCTACCCAAAGTTTTGCTATGACCCTTAGTATCTCCTTTGATACCCTGGTGGGTAGATTCTTTCAGAGGTCCTCTGTGGAAGGCTCCTGTCCTGTTACTTGTCTTCTTCTACTTCCGATGTCTATCCTGTTTGCCCTTCTGAATGAGGATTAGGCATCTTCCCTAAGGTCCTCCGTGTTGTTTAGCTTCTTTAGGACTATAGAGTTTAGTATGTTTATCCTATTTTAACCAAGCAAGTGAAAGACCTATATGAAAAAAATAAACAAACATTTCAAGTCTCTGAAGAAAGAAATTGAAGAAGATATCAGAAGATGGAAAGATATCCCATGCTCATGGATCATTTGGATTAACATAGTGAAAGTGATTCATCCTACCAAAAGCAATCCACAGATTCAATGCAATTCCCATCAAAATACGAACACAATTTTTACATACATTGAAAGAACAATTCTCAATTTCATGTGGAAAAACAAAAAACTTGAAATAGCTAAAACAATCTTCTACAATAAAAGATCTTTTGTAGGTATCTTCAGTCCCAGATCTCAAGCTGTACTATAGAGCAAAAGTAATAAAAATGGCATCATACTGGCATAGAAACCAACTGGTGGATCAATGGAATCGAATCAAAGACCCAGAAATAAACCTACAAGCCTACAGAAACTTAATTTTTGACAAAGAAGCCAATGGAAAAAAGACAGTGTCTTCAATAAATGGTGCTGGTCTAACTTGATGTCTACATGTAGAAAAATGCAAATAGATCCATATTTATCACCTTGCACAAAGTTAAAGTCCAAGTTGATCAAAGACCTCCTTTATTTTTTTAAACTGGCACTGGATGAACATCATTATATCTCATAAGTTGGTGTATATTATATCTTCATTTTCATCTAATTCTATAATATTTATAATTTCTTTCCTAATTTTCTCTCTACACATTTTTCATTAATTAGTGAGTTATTCAGTTTCCATGAGTTTCTAAACTGTTTGTTGTTGTTCATATTCAGCTTTAATCTGTGATGTAACTGTTGAGACTTGTTTTGTGTCCCAGTAGGTGATTAATTTTCGAAAGTTTCCTGAACTGCTGAGAAGAAGGTATATTCTTTTGTGTTGGGTGAAAGGTTCTGTAAACATGGTAGATCCATTATTTTTATAACATTGGTAAGCTGTAGCATTTTTATTTTGCCTTTTCTAAATGAGCTCTTTTCCCACTGTCAGTGTATGAGGGTCAATCTGTGATTTAAGTTATAATAATGTTTCTTTTGTTCTTCTTGAGTTTCTTGAGTTGGGCGCTTAAGTGTTAAGCAATGGAACATCTTTTTGGTGGATTTTTCAATTGATGAGTAGGTAGTGTCCTTCCATCTTTTCTGATTAGTTTTGGCTTACTTTTCAGATGTAAAAATGTTTACATATGCTTGCTTCTGAGGTCAATTTGCTTGAATTATCTTTTTCCATCCCATGAGGTAATGTCTATCCTTGATGTTAAGGTGTTTTGTTTGTTTGCTTGGATGTAACAACAGGATGGATCCTGTTTTCACATCCATTCTTTTAGTCTGTCTTTACTGAGGAATTGAGACTCTTTTGTCGGAAATGGTCAAAGACCAGTGTTTGTTAAGTCCTATACTTCTGTTGCTGCTTCTATTGCTGTGGGGATGGTAGCTGTGGTGGCAAAGGAAGCATGGCCGGCGTGTGTGTTGTGTATGTGTGTGTTTCTGTCTGTATGTCTTGTGGGTTTGGGTGTTTCCTGTCATTTGACTTGATTATTTATTCCATCAGTTTTCTTGGCTGTGTATTACTTCTTAAGATTGGTATTTTATTTCTAGTGCCTTCTTTATGACTCAGTTTTTGCATACGTGTTGCTTAAATTTGATTTTATCATAGATTATCTTATTTTCTCAATCTGTGGTAAATGAAAACTTTTCAGGGTATCATAGTCTAGGCTAGAATCTGTGGTATCTTAGAGTTTGTAGAACATTTGTCTGAGAGGAAGTTTGTGGTTTCTTTGAAGACTTAGCTGTGTCATAAAATCATGATATTTTCAGGCAAATGGTAGGAACTGGAAAAGATCATCTTAAGTGAGATATCCCAGAAGCAGAAAGACACACAGGGTGTATACTCACTTATAAGTGGATATTAGATATATAATATAGGATAAACATACTAAAATCTCTACACCTAAAGAAACTAATTAAGAAGGAGGACTCTAGCTAAGTTGCTCAATCCCCAGCCAGAAAGGCAAAGCAGATTGACATCAGAAGAGGGAGAAAACAGGGGACAGAACAGGAGCCTACCACAGAGGGCTTCTGAAAGGCTCTACCTTGCAGGGTATCAGAGCAGATGCTTAGACTTATAGCTAAACTTTGGGCAAAGTGCAGGGACTCTGATGAAAGAAGGGGGAGACCTGGAGAGGACAGGAGCTCCACAAGGTGAGCAACAGAACCAAAAAATTTGAGCACAGGGGGCTTTCTGAGACTGACACTCCAACCAAGGACCATTCATGGAGATAACCTAGAACCCCTGCCCAGATGTAGTCCATGGCAGCTTAGTGTCCAAGTGGGTTCCATAGTAATGGGAAAAGAGACTGTCTCTGACATGAACTGATTGGCCTGCTCTTTGATCACTTCCCCCTGAGAGGGGAGCAACCTTACCAGGCCACAGAGAAGGACAATGCAGCCAGTCCTAATGAGACCTGATAGACTAGGATCAGAAGGAAGGAGAGGAGGACCTCCCCTATCACTGGACTTGAGGAGGGACATGGGTAGCGAAGGGGGAAGGAAGGTAGGATGGGAAGGGAAAGAGGGAGGGAGCTACAGAGGTGATACAAAGTGAATAAACTGTAATTAATAAAAATTATATATATATATGTATAAATTTAAAAAAGATTTACAACCCTCTTTTCTTAATAGCCTTCTTTCTCCCATACCTCTTGTTAGTGGGTTGGAAGTGAGGTAGAAGTGTTTAAGAACCCTAAATAAATTACATTTGTAAAAAATCTAAGCCTTCATTTGTGCAGACTCTTCTGAATTCTAGGTTTTCCAATCAAAGTATCTAATCATAAGTTACTTCCCCCCTTGCATCTTTTAATATTCTTCATTCTGTACATTTAGTATTTTGATTATTATATGTTGAAGTAATTTACTGTCTGGTCCAGTCCATTTTGTGTTATGTATGCTTCTTGTACTTGATAGGTATCTCCTTATTTAGGTTAAGGAACTTTTCTTCAATATAATAATTTCATTCCATTCTGATCATATCAAAATTTGGGAAGACTTCTAGTACATAATCAAGAAAACTGAGCCATATTTCATTTTGAATAGAAACAAGTGAGGTACACAAATGGTATCTAAAACAAGACATTACTCAGAAGGGTTGTAAGGATCGTATTTTATTTACCTTAATATTCAATTCTCAAAATTAAGATTGGAAATTACTAGCGAAGATAATGATAGATCACTTTTCCATGGGTACCCTTGGACTTGACTTCATTGTGGCACCAAGACACATTACTGAGGTAGCACCCCACCACTGACACACACTAACATAGTTATTTTTAGAACATCTGCTTTCAAAGGAGAACCCTAACGAGTATGAGCATCTCTTTTAGAAGCAGTATGGTTTAAAAAATGAGACATTGATAAAGTGAAACTATTTCACAGGGTTAGATACCTCTTTGCTCATCACAAAGACAACTGAGAATAAGCAGTAGATATTCTCCCTGTAACGGTTTCCTTGTGTTTTTAAGATTTAAAGATTCTCTGTTGACCTATTTCTATAGTAAATCAAGTTACTGGCTTTAAAATATAAGAACAACCAGTATAGTTTACATTCCTTTATTAGTTCATCATGCTCTTATTTCTTTTGTACTTAATGGTTTCTTAAATGCTAAGAGTTGACTTCAATATATAGCTATTTAATGTGGGCAAATCTCAGAGCAGTTGTCAATAGGGAAAAAAAAAAACCCAGAAGATTCATCTAATATTTGATGCATTCTTTCAGGCTGCAAGACCACAGCAGGGAGCCAGGGGCCTTGGTGACTGACTGCATGTGTAATGAGCCGGGCAGCAAGGTTAAAAAGGCAGCCACACTGCATGAACAAATTCAGAGAAATGCATTTCACTAAAACATTTGGTGTTTTTTTCCCCCCTTAAAACATTATGAATTCTGAGACACCTTGAATCTCCCCGGCTCCTTCTAATTACTAACAATGACAAGTCTGCCCTCTCAGTTGTAGCTGGCTGCCCCAGGCATCTTCATAACAAAACCGACAAATGATAGGAATAGTATGATTTAAACTCAAAACTAAACACTGCTGGAGATATTTTCTTCTTTTTCTTTTTGGCAAGGCTGTTTAGAAGTTTTATGACCAGGGTTTGTGAGATCATAGAAGAGGTAGAAGGACAACAGAAGGTCAAATCTACATCTCATATACAAAGAATAAACTAGGTCCTATATCTGAATGCTGTAATGCATAATCTAGAGAATACAGGATGAATCGCACGACCCTTTGCATGAAGATCATGCTTGTGACCTTCAGCATGCTGCTATGAAATATGGCCATTATTAGAAGGAGGCGATGACCCTAGCAACACATAACTGTCTGTGTCTTGAGCCAGAAGGGAAAGGGTGCTCAGAGTAGGCTGAAATGATAGATGCTATACTAATTAAGTTTTTTATTTAATTATTTAGGTAATTTATTTATTTTGATAAAACATTCCGCTGTATATGAAATGAAGATACATCTTTTCATAAGCCTTAGGTGGTGTTGTCATTTGGTACCCTCAAAAACTGATAAATATGACACTGTCATCTTTTAAAAAGCAAAAAACAAAACACAAAAATGTCAATATGCAGTTTTTTTGAAGGAGGTTCTTGATGACTGGCACCCCCCCCACACACACACACACATACACACACACACACACTGGCATGGACATAAAGGTTCCAGGTTTTACAAGAAGGCACTTTAAGGCAACAGTATAATACATACATCAAGATGCAACGTGGTTAGGAAGGGTTGGACATTACTGAAGACCATCATTGCTAATCTGTTCCTTTTCTTTACATTCAATCTGGAGGACTTAAGTGATAAGAGTGAAAAGGCTAGACATTTGCTCTTAGTATGGGTGTTTTTGATGTTCTTTCTATTAACAGATGTAGATGGCATTCTCCAGGAGAAATAAAGCTGGGCAAAAGAAAGCAGAAAGGTTTTTGCTTTTAAAAATAAATTTTCTTGTTTGTTTTCCATTTCACACTGAACACTTGAGGACCAAAGGCTGGCCCTGAGTGAGGTTTGAATGTGGATTGGCCCCCTTGGGCTCATGAGTTTAAAAACATGGTCTCCTGCTAGAAATGATGTTTGGAAAAGTTATGAAACCTCTGGGAAATAGAGACTTGCTGGGGGAAGTGAATAGTGGGGACAAACCTTGAGGTTCGATATCCTGGCTACATATCCTGTCTGTTCTTGCATTCTTGCCTGCTGGTGCAATATGAACAGTTGCCTCGGCTCCTGCAGTCAGGACTTCTCCACCAGGATGGAAAGTTCTCTAGAATTTTAAGGTAAAATGAACAGGTCCTCACCTAATTCATTATTTCCATGGTACATGGTGACAACAGCAAGAAATGTAACAAGCACAGTCATCCTTTTTTCTCTCCCCTTCCCTCCCTGTAATATTCATGAATATTACAGAATATCCACAGTGAATTACACCTACCTACCTCCAAACATTTATATTAGCAAGACTAAAATACAGCAATGTATTCCTTTCTCTTGATGGTCATCAAGTTAAAGTAAAAAGAGGGCACTCAGTTACTCTACTAATTAGCACAATTCCAATAGTTCAGACATATATGCATTCCAAAATCCAGTAATATTTCCTGGAAACTAACAGTGTATATGGTACAAAGCTTTGATATACAAACCTAAATGCAGTCACAGGCAACAGGAAAGTAACACTTAGGAATTTTAAGAGATGGAGCTAGCAAATGTTGGAGAGTTTATATATCAGAAGGAAAACTTTTATCCTAAATTTTCTTCTTTGCACAGTTTCATTCAAACCAATATTTCATCTTTTATCTAACAATTGATACTTTCAGTTATGTTTTATAAAATCTTAGGAGTATACTATCTTTCTCATTCAAAAGATACATAAAATACAGTACTGCAATATATTTGATTTGGTGGATTTATGTTATCAACTTCAAAGTCTGGTTCTGCCTTAGAAAAGCAAATTGGTCCAGCTATGCAACTCCTAGGCATATATCCAAAATATGCTCAACTATACAACAAGGACATTTGCTTAACCATGTTTGTAGCAGCTTTATTTGTAACAGCCAGAAGCTGGAAATAACCTAGACATCCCTCAACGGAAGAATGGGTACAGAAATTGTGCTATATTTACTCAATGGAATGCTACTCAGCTATTAAGAACAAGGAAATCATGAAATTTTCAACAAATGGTGGAAATTAGAAAAGATCATCTTGAGTGAGCTAACTGAGAAGCAGAAAGTCACACCTGGTATACTCTCACTCATAAGTGGATATTAACTATATAACATAGGATAAAAAAAACTAAAATCTATACTCCTAAAGAAGCTAAACAGGGAAGGAAGACCATAGGCAAGATGGTCAATCCTCATTCAGAAGGAAAATGCAATAGATATTGGAAGCAGGAGAAGACATGGAACAGGACAGAAGCCTACAACAGACAGACTCTGAAAGACTATACTGATAAAGGTATCGAAGCAGAGGCTGAGACTTATGGCCATATTTGGGCCTGGTGCAGGGAATCTTATGAAAGAAGGGGGAGATAGAAAGACCTGGAATGGACAGGAGCTCCAAAAGGAGACCAACAAAGCCAAAAAAAAAAAAAAAAAAGAAGAAGGAAAGCAAACAAACAACAACAACAACAACAAAAATGAGCCCTGGGGGCCCGGCAGAGACTGATACCATAACCAATGACCATGCATGGAGAGGACCTAAAACCCCTCCTCAGATGTAGCCCATAGACTCAGTTTCCAAGTGAGATGCCTAGTAGGGATAAGAGGGGCTTTCTCTGGCAGGAAGTCAATGACCGGCTCTCTGATCACCTCCCCATGTGGGGTGCTGCCTTGCCAGGCCACAAAGGAAGAGAATGCAACAAGTCCTGATGAGACCTGATGGGCTAGGGTCAGATAGAAGGGGAGGAGGACCAGGGCCAAGGGCTATTTGTACTTTTTTTTTTTTCACTAGTGTTCGCACTACAAACTTTTGTTTGAATTTTTAGGGCACTGTTTGGAAAGTATTATAATATATAATTTTGTTTAATTGATTTTTGTGATTATAACTATATTGATCAATTGATCAATATAGTATAAATAATGTTAAAAAATAAAAGGAACTTGGACTAGAAAATATTAAAAAGGCTTTCAAAGAACAATGATTCACAATCATTAAGGAATTTAACTTAGGAATAGCTCTATATAATTCAAAAAAAAATCTTTGACCTACATAAATATAAAACAATTTTTTTTAGAGTCTCCCCTGCTTACACACCTATCCCGTTCTCTGTCCATGTCCCAATGTGAACCCCTCCATCTACTTTCAGGGTCATTATCCAATAATATTCGGCATGAATGAAAGCCAGGAAAACATGTCACTTTGCAAAACTTCAACTATGGGCATGTGATAGGCATGTGATACTAATGTGCCTTGGTAATACTCCACTAAGCTGCACCTTCACCAGCTCTCTCTCCCATATGTGTACACCCTCATAGTGGACACATACTCCTAATTAACATGTCATCACTGAGACAAGTCAGCCAATGACATCCCATGTTTCTCTCTGTTCAGATAAGTGCGATGCAGCAACAAATTTAATGATCTCCACTAGTGAGTGTTTTCTATTCTTTAAAATTTTCTTCAAAAATTGCACTATGCATGTCTGTGGTAAATCAGCAAACGAGTTGTAACAGGAAAGTGTTTTCATTTCAAATATTCTATGATTTGTGTGTCTCTTAGAGCTGTGAACTGAGCCGGTTTATTTATACAAATAAATGTATATACATATAGCAGCTTATTATTAATGATACAGTGGACTTGTCGATTATATTTTGACAGTTACAGTGACCCAGGATCCTCTTCATAATGGTATCACTGTGTCATCTCTATTCTGGGGAATGATTTGAAAGTACAAAAAAGGCGGAAGTCCAGTGTCCTCACATGTCTGACCACTCCTCTGGTTTATTGAAAATGTGTGGAAGATTTCCATCTTCTCTCTTCATGTTTGTATTCCCAAAGGTGTGTATAATTTCTAACATATTACTTAATTTCCCCATTCATTTTCCTCTCGTTTGCTTTTGTCTTGGTGATGGAATTGAAAGAAAAACTGTAATTTCTGTTTACATTTTTCACCAATGCATCTTGAGTCCCTAGTATTCAGTTGGAACAGTGTAAACTCTCCATGAATGGACATATTCATTTTTTCAATATGCACATGGATTTTTCCCATCATGAACCATAGGATATTTTTCACTGCATTTGAAAGATTACACTAGCTAGTGAGATGGCTCAGTAAGTAAAGGCCTTTGCTGCCAACCCTGACAATTTGAGTCCTCACTCTAGGACCCACAAGGTAGAAATAACTGAATCCTACAAGTTTTTCTGTGATCTTCCCATGTACACTGTGGTACTTTATCATCCCAAAATAAATTATAAAAAAGAGAAAAATTGTAAACTCTGGAGAAAGAAAATGATGATATGGATTTGTGTACTACAGGAATGTTTATTTGTCACAACAGTGGCACTTCATCTTCATACTTTGTAAGATTCATGAACAAGCAAAGTTTAACATAAATGTAATTGAAAATTCGTTTTCTACAGTTAGTCATATTCTATTAAACTCTGAGTTCAATATTTGCTAATATATTCCTTGTCTAAGGTATAAGGTTCAGGATGGTACACAGACTGTCCATCTTCTCTTTTGTTTTCAGAGCACTCAAGCAGCCCTATGTAATGCTGACACAACTCCTCCCTTAAAATACAAATAATTTTTCCTGTAATCTTCATCCAAACTAGTAAAAAGTACATAAGTTAGGATGCTATTAGGTTACTAATTTTTTTTCAAAGAAGAAATGAGATTGTTATGCAATGGTAGTCTCCTTGTCTTTTCCTATGTTTTTGCTATATTTTTTCCTAGTTTTTCAATTTTTTCCTATTTCCTATTTTTTTTTCCTATTTTTTGCTCGTTATAAGGATTCCTGAAATGCCGTGTTCAGAGTACTCACTAAAAAAAAAAAAAAATCATTGTTATATCCCTAGATCTAAAGGTAAAAATAAAGGCAAAATATGAGGAGGAAAAAGTAATAGAACCTGAATGCAATAAGCACAGGCTGGAACACAGATATTGTTATGGGGAGGCAAGCTAAGAAACCTCCCTAAGGAGAGAAGTAATGATTGACAAATTCAGACACCAGAAGAATCAAAAGAATAAAAGCAGATCTTGTTGACATGTGAATGACAGTGAGACAGAGAGAAAGGACCCAGCAGAACAGCGTTTTAATGAAGTGTTAAGTAGATCATCAGAAGAGCTGGATAATGACTGTGAAGAAGGGATGACTAAGGTGTGAAGAAGAAAAAAAAAGGAGGAAGTAAGAAAGAAAAGGCAAACGCAAAATGAAGTGAGACTGGGTAACCTGTGCGAGCTTCTGGGAAGAATGGTCCACCTCCTGTAACACTCCACTGCCATTCGGCAATCGAGCTGAGAAGCTCATTAAAATTATGTGTGAAGAGCTAGGAACATTGGAAAAAAGGCAAGGGAGCCAAAAAATAACTAGAGCAGTACAATTACTATTTCTACAGATGGGAAAAAAAGCCAAGAATGCACAGGGCTCAAGGAGATACACTTAAGAAATACCCACTGGGAAACAGTGAGTACATCCTGGGGAAATAATGAGAGCAATAAAGCTGGGCACAGGAGAGATGAGTCAGGCCAAAAAAGAAGAATATTTAAAATTGGATATGTGTGTATGAAATAACTCAGCTACCAGTGAGGGAATTTAAAGAAGCTATTGAAGAGCAATAAGAGGAAACAGAAGAATGAGATTTCAGCTTCTCTGGGTATAATATGGGCAGACTAAATATAGAATTGCCATCTATATCACAGTGAGCTGTTTGCATTTGTTAAAGGCCTCCAGTGTTTTCTCAAATAAAGGCAAATCACTGGGCTCAAATTATTTCTAGTTGTTCATTATGGTTAGTGCTCTAGATTAGGTTGAAGGGAAATAAATTAACATAGATATAAGATCTCTTTTGTGTTCTGTATTAAGTTTGACATTAAAGATATTTGAGCTCATTTGCTTTTTATAATAAATGTGCAACGTGAAAGTCACTATCAGAGCTTTTTGATGAAGGAATTGACTATGACACAGCTCTAAATTAGTAGAGCCAGAATTTGACTAAGTTTGGGAAATTCAAAGTCCAACACCATGAAGCAGCTTCTTATATGGAAGGAAGTCAAGTCAATAATGAAGTATCAAGAGCTTCACATGTAGCTCTGTGGTAAGGTCTTGTCTTGTATGTGTGAAGATCTGAGTTTGATCCCTACCCTTAAAAATATCAAGGAAATATCAAACTATTAAATATAAAACCAAACCCTAGAGTTGTGTTTGATATCCTTATTTATACTCAGATTTAGATGGTGTTGTGATTTGAAAGCAAATATTGCTGCAAAAGCTCATGGGTTTGGACACTTAGCCACTAGTGGATGGTGCTGTTTTGAGAAATAGTGAAACTTGTAATAATGATACATTGCTGGAGGACACAGATCACTGGAGGGGGGTTGTCTTGAGGGTTACAGTCAAGCCTGCTTATGTCTGGTCTCTCCTTCTTCTTCTTCACCGAGATGTGAAGATATTACAAGACACAGCTGCATGTTTTCAGCACCTGACATCAAGCTTTTCCTGCCATGAAAAAACTTTTCCCTCAAGTCATGGGTTTACACTCTTTCCCCCTTAAATTGCTTTGTCAAGTATTTGACGACAGCAAGAAGAAAGGTAGATGATACAGATGGCAGTCTTTCATGATTTCTCATGGCTGAGCTTTGTTCTGCTGGGGTTCTATTTTGTGAGACAAATACACAACAACAAAATAATATGTTGAAATAAATGGTCCACAATCATTTCTAAGTGGCTTCTTGTGTTTTACTAGGGATGACAAAATTCCTCAAATTGGCATCTGTGGGCAGGTGTGAGAATGCATCAGCAGCTTTAGTCACGTGTGCATTCATTTCCTTTTATTAACCACTTATTAACATGAACATGGCACATTCCTAGGCTCTAAGAAATATGAAGAAAATTGCTTCTATCTACACGGAATAATTATTCAAGTAATAAAAACCAATGAAAGGTTTATTTATGTGAAAGTAGAGATGACACTGTTAAGGAAAAACCAGGGTTTTCTGGTAACATATTGGAGTACTATCAAATTCTTAGGAAGCTACTGAAGAAAAATTTTCATAGGCGGAACACGAAAATATAGATGGATAAAAGAAGCTGTTCTTCAAAAATGACAGATGCAGAAGAAATAAAAATGGAGAGAAAAAAATGTGGCCCAAGGTCCTTGGGTACTAGCCGCATATCAGGACAATGAGGCAGATACAGTATGTTTTTGTTGGTTCCTATTCTGAAGACTTGGCCACTCTAGGATCAAAATTTCCCCCAGGGTTTGTGCCTCAAGACATCCAAAAACTTTGCTGTCATTTTTTCTGGATACAATGATTAATTACTATTGTCACCCTCATTAAATTAAGGAACACTTAGGGTATTAGCAGGGAACATTTTTGGATGCATCTAAAGAGCCCTTCCAGGTGTTTTTACTAGGGATGGTGGAAGTTGTCTTCAATGTAGATGCCAGCATACCATGGGCTGGAATCATGTACTGAATTAAAAAAATGAAGAAAAGGAGGATGTGACCTAACATTCCCTTTTTTGACTCTTGAGCCATCCACAGGTGAGCAAGTTCATCCTGCTACAACTGTCCAATATGCCTCCCTATCAGAGCAGACTGTATGCCCTGAGCTGTGAGAAAACAAACAAAGAAATAAACAACAATAACAACAACAAAACCTTTCCTCCAGTGAATTGTTTCTTATCAAGTATTTGGCTACAGCTGGAGAAAAAGTAGCCACTACCCTGGGCTTCCACTGGCAGACTCGAAATCAATTTAGTGAAGTTCAAGTTTGTAAGGAAAATCAGACCACAAAGACAAAATCACCTTCTGACTTAACATAGAAAATCATGTTAGGATATCTTAGTGATTTCAAAGACTATGGCGGTCAGTTATTTTCCAACAGGAGTGGAACAGAGGACTGCAGCTGCAGCGAGAAAGTGGTCATGAGAGGACGGGTACCAGCCACAGTTAAGCAAAGAGATTCCATTCCTTTAAGCACATGAAATTTGCAGAGGATTTACAGGGACAGGTCTACCTGACCAAGAGTCTGAGATAATAACTGGTACAGATCGATTCCCTCTGGCTTTCTGACCTCCATTGTTATAAAGTTTTTAAAAGAATGTTCAATTTGTGCCTCATGTCTGAAAATTGACAGAACCCACACCTATCCATGTGAGGGCCCATGCACTGTGGACAGTTTGCTTGCCTGTGGCATAATCTAAACAAATAACTCAAATATTACAAAGTCTTGTTAAGAGGTGAAAAAAAACAGAAAAAGAAAAGGCAATTTTTGCTTTAAGAATTGATCAGTTTCTTCAGGTCTTTAAGAACTGTCAGTCACTCTTCAAGTTACCATAATAAAATAGCCAGCTACTTACACAGAGCCAGCATTGTTTCAACCAAGCAGCTCTTGCCATTACTGTCCAGGCAAATACACTTTAACTTTGCTTTCTGTCAGAGTATTTTCAACATTACATCAGAGCTTTTACTTTATCACCTTGACTAAAAGGGGTTTTTGATAGCCGCCCATCAAACATTTATATCACAACTATTGTGTACTTATTGTGGCATACTCTAGTGTAGAGGAAAAAACAGTAATATTTTGATTGAATCAATTATACACAAAATTAAGACTCTAATCACTGTGAGCATACAATGGTGGCTACAAATTTAGGGCGTATCTTACCTTGGGTGGCCATGGCCAACCAGGATGTAATGTGGGCAGAAGGTATCAACACTATGAGAAGTGTTGACACTGAAATAAACTGACAATGTCCTGTGAATCCTAACATCTGTTGTATCTATTTCAATGTACTGAAGTTATGTACCACAAGGAAGAGTTGGCACTTTTAATTCAAACTTGAAGAGTGGGTGAAAGCTAAATCTAGACTTAAATTAAGCATAAAAGTAATCTCAATGGAATGTTAGTCCTTTCCATAAGCCCAAGTGATGTTTATATAAAATATTGAATACTTTGTAATTACTACAGAATCCAGTATGTTCAACATGTCTTTGGAGTGGTGACGCTGCTAAGTACACCTTTGTGTGGGGCATCTTAAACATGGCCTTCAGAAAAAGCAAGAGCATGACTGACTCATGCAACATGGCTTCAGTGAAAGATCAAGCAGCCAGTTTGTTGAGTAAGGTAAGTAAACATTGATCTGTAGTTCTGTCACTGAGGCATACACTGTTCAAAGAAGAAACAAAAAACACTCACAGTCTGGGGAATTTTATTTCATTTTTAGTCTAAGACAAAGTCATCTCTTGGTCACCACCATACATAATGGTTTTTTATTGTCTTGATAAGAGTTGAGAGCATGGATCCCAGCCCCATTTTCTCTGTTCTTTATGGGGTTATAACTGGGTTTTTAAAAATAAGGATGCTATTCTTTAGATGTACCAGCAGTATGATTACCATTTTCCCTATAACATTGCAGTTAAAAAGGAAGTAAGTGTGAGCACCACTTCTAATGAAACCATATTCTATCCATAAGACTAGAAAAACAAAAAATGAAAGAAACAACACAAAAAAGAGGGACACAAATACTAGTAAACTCATTTTCCTTCTTTCAGGTTATTGAATCATTTTAGACAATGTGCCTCAACAAAAACATTAACAAAATTTTATACTTGTCTCTTGCAAATACAACAACCCATATTCAAACCTCCTACAGTCTTGAAAAGTAGTGAATGTGCGATTGTCCTCATTACTTCACCAAGTCATTTATACACAAAACAATTGCCATGTCCCCAGATGATTTTAAACAACTATAAGCAATGTTTGTTAATCTATTTTTCCCTCACAAATTTCTAAATGTTCACTTCAAAACAAGATAGTAAAAGCTCTCAACTGAATGGGAAGTTTTATGTAATAACAAAGGAGAAAGTACCTATGGTTTAGAATGAGATAAAACACATGCCTGTCTGAATATTGGTTTATCATTTAGTACCTCTTTGCCACTGGGAAAATTACTTAATGTCTCTGAATCCCAATTCCCTTAGGTTTTAAACCGAGATAATTGTAGCTGTCTAATTGAATGGCTGCATTATAAAGACATTATGTATAAAAAGTTGAGGCTCCCTTTAGAAATTAGCTACTGTCTTGATTACTTATTACGTACCTTATTAACTTTTGAATTCACAGTGTTTTGGAAACACAATTCAGAAGAAAATACCTAAGTTTTAGAATATTGTGTTTGAGTCTGAGAGTTCAATTGAAAACAGGAAACATTTGAACCAGAGTTAAGACAAAACACTGAATAACAGCTACCTTAGATTATTATTACAAAAGTTAAGTAAGGCTGTACTTCAGAGTTCAATTTAGTAAGCAGTAAAGTCCAAGATTGATGCCAAAGTAGTAACTGAAAATTAATGAGCTCACTTACGTTGGGAAATGTAACAAAAGTAATTTTTACTAATATGGAACACAGGATAAATTGCTAGTGATGGGTTAAGGATTGGTCTTTTTGATGGCCTCCAGTATTTATTGATCTTTCAATCCTTCATACAGAACCTGGGACCCCCTACACTTGACTAAGATTAAGAATATTTAAGTTTCCCCATATATCTGCATAAAATCACAAAAAAGAGGCCCAAAACACTGAAGATACTGTGTATTTTTACAACCAGGACTATACTTTAATGATAAAGGTGTTAAATAGTGTTAAGTGAAAAAGTAGGGGGAAATTTAAGTAAAAGAATCAACCAATTCTTTCCCTTGTGCTTTCTAAATAAAAACAAAAAAACAAAAACAAAAAAACCTTACACCGCATTTAATTAGAAATGTGCCAGTTTGTCATCATCCAAACATTTTCATCTTTGTCCACTCATTTCAATGAGTGCTAGTGACTATTTTAACTGAGTGAAAGACGGTGACATCAAGAAACAAAGGCTTCTCCAAGAAGAGCATCCGTTTCAGTAGGTCTTTGCTTTTAGCACTACGAAAGGAATATCACATTTAAAACTCAATTTTTTGGACATCAAAGGAACAGGCCTGAGAAGATTTGTTTTAAAGTAATTAACGGTTTTATTTCCTAGAATTGAAATAGTCTACGGTTCTCAGATCTAAACCTCCAAAAGATCTAAACCTCATCAGAGCCCAAGGGAAAAGGCAGGGCCAGAAGGGTCCAGGTACAAAGGTACATAGAGGCTGGGAAGGGACATTCAACTTTTTAGCACATTTTGTAGCAGGTGACAACACTGAGGGTCCCAGGTGATGACACGAAGATGGAAATAGCACCTTTAGGAAGGCAAAGCCTTAACAAGGTGACCGAATCTCCAACAAAAATGGAATATGAGATTAGTCGCATGAAAGCTAGGAACAGGCACAACCAACGGTTGCTCCAAATAAAATAAAATTCCTCTTAATAAAGATGGTCCCTATGGTATTTTTATGTCCAAGTGATACATATGACTTGAAGGCCTTGGGGCTCCAGTGTAGATTCAAACGGGCAACAAGGTCTCCCCGGGTCATCTATCGATAGCTGAAGAGATCCAGAGGAGAGAAAGTCTCAATACTTCTCCTCAAGAGGACAGGCAGTCTTCAGATCTTACAACTTGGGAGCCCAAATGTTTTAATGAAAAACAAAGCAAAAAAAAAAAAAGAATGGCAACCTCCAATGTGCCTGGGACAACAGAAAACTTTACTGGACACACCCTCTTCCATGTTGCTTCATGTTTCGACAAACCTATAAACCTGGGAAAGGACCTTTGGGAGGAGGAATAGGGAACTCAGGGTGGGGATGGGGGAGACCAACACCGCCATACTTTACAGAATGCCCCTCCCATTGCCTTGAATGTGGCCCCTGCTCTTCATTTTCCACCTCCTTCATTACTGGTTCCTAGACAGAGGGTCCAGAATGCTCCTAAGAGGTTAGGGAGGGATGGGACCCACTACTGAAGTCACAAAAGTTGATGACAAGTGGCCTCCCCTTCCTAGGAATTCGGCTTGGAGAAGGTGAGTGAATAATGGGGAGGTGAGGACTGGGCCCTAATGGGTTTTCTTAGCCACAGCCAGGTGGCACCAGGAACAGGGAAGAGGGCTCTGCTACAGACACCGTGACTACAGGCCTTCGATCTCTCCACCAATCAGGGCCTGGACCGCCTCTTCTGTCATTTCTTCTTCCAGTGGAGGCTGCTGCTCCAGGGCTTGGTCAGGCTCCTCTATGATGGGACAAGCCTCAGCCTCGCGCTCTTCAGCTGGCTCCATCTCTAGCGGGTCAGGCGCCGCCTCCCTGGACCGTTTGGGGGCATCCTGCGGCTGTTCCTCCGCGCTCCTCTTCAGACGCGCTGGCTCCTCGGCCTCCTCCTCGGCCTCCACCTCGGCCTCGGGCTGCAGCTCTGGCACCTGCTCGACCTGCTCATCTCTTGGTTCGGCCTCAGCAAGGCCTGGCTCCTCCTCCGCGGCGTCCAGCAGGCAGTAAGCAGGCTGAGGCTCCGGCTCCTGCTCACACTGGATCTCAGGCCCAGGCTCTGGCTCCAGCTCAGGCTGGGGCTCTGGCTCCAGCTCCTGGGCCGGCTCTGGCTCCAGCTCCTGCCTCAGCTCAGCCTCCAGCTCCTGCCCCAGCTCAGCCTCTAGCTCCAGCCCTGACTCCAGCTCCAGCTCCTCAGGCCCAGGCTCCTGGGCACAATGCTGCTCCTCATCTGAACACAGGCAAGGGGAGGCCTCAACCATCGGGTCGTGCTCAATCTCCCACAGCCCCTCGCTGAAGCCGCGCCTCTTGTTGGGCTTGCCAAACCTCTCCTTGGACTCCTCATAGGGGAACAGGTGCTTGGGGCCCAGCAAGGCGGTCTCGTGGGTCCCGAAGAAAAACACCTGGTAGCGATTGTGTTCAGTGACATGCTCGATCCTCGCTGGCCAGTGGGCATAGCCCTTTAACTTGGCAAACACCAGGTCCCCGGTCTTGTACTTACGGCGGCTGAAGCAAGACATGGCGTGTGCTCTGGGCCCCTCCTTGGCAACCGGAAGCTGAGCACTGCGTCTGCGCAGGCCACTGGGCATAGTGCGCGTGCATGGTGAAGCCATCTCGAGGATGCTGGCAACGCTTCCTTCTTCAGAATGTTGCACTGCAAAGAGGGAATTCTCACCAAGAGCCAATAAGCTGATGGAGCCTAACGCAGATGCCATGGTTACCTGAATGTTGCAGCAAATATCGAGAGATATTTTCTTATGGTGGTTGTGGTGACAAAGACTCAGTCTATCCCCATCTTGAAGAAACCTGTGCCATGAAGATGACCCTTTTGTGATATTGTAGAGAAGCCTGGAAAACCTGTGATTGGGGTAATGGGGGAAGAAAGCACTTATTCAAGTGAAAACATAAAATCTCTGAAACTTGTAGTAAGCTGGAGTTACCTTTGAGAGCCTTTGTGGGCCAGTATCTGCTCTCTACAGAAAACCTAAGAGGCCTCCCTGAGAAGTCTTGGTTAGTGGTTTAATTTTCTGATTTACTCAGAGCTCACCATGAGAAGCTGTTTTGAGACTCATCTGGTGAAGGGACAATCAATAGTTAGCAGTCTGGTAGGGTGACTAGAGAACACATGGCTAGTGATAGAAACCTTTCATGCTTTTATGGTGTAAATAAAATGTGTATAACCAACACCACCACCATGGCTGCCCTGATACATCAAAATATCCAAGAAGTTCCCATGCATGAAACATAACGGCTACATTATGGGTCTACTGGGAAGTTCATAGATGTCCTTGATATTTTTCTGTAAGAGGAGAAAATTGGCTCCCATACGAGACAGACTAGAGGGGACCCATCTCCCCATTGGGCACTTGGGTAAGAAATAAGTAGTAGGAAAACATTGTTGAATACTTATATGATTCTTGATAAGCTTTTATTGTAAGCAACCCCTTAAAGAATTATCTTTCTTTTGAATAAGATATTGAAGGTGGGGCGATTTGAGTGCCTAACTGTCAGGTATTGGACTTTTTCCCTGTATCCTAGCTATCTTGAATCTAGAACCATCAACCAAAAGGCCAGCCAAATTACCTCATGGTGGATTGTGGGTCAGCTTCAAGGAGAGGACTTAACTGGAGCTGTAAGCATGTTCCAGACAGCACAGCCCTTCAAAACCAGTACTCCAAGCATAAAATTTGATAAAACACCCAAAAGCCATTCTCACCTAGGCCCAAGAAGGACCTGTCCTGAACACAGTGGAAGGCCTGTGTTTGGTGCTCACACACAGTATTTCCTTTACAAAATAACCAGTTTACTTCACTTTTGCTGTCATGTGGGCAGATGAATTTTTATGTTCACTATGGTATTGCAACAATAGGCCAAATAAAAGGCTTCTCTGTAGAAGTGGGTTTTTTGCTGTGTTGTTTTGTTTCTTTGCTTGTCTATTTTGGATTTTATTGTTGGTAGAGTGGGCTGAACTGGCAGCAGGAGGATTACTAAAGCAGTAGCTGAGCAAACAGCTTCTCAGACAGCAGCCATTGAGACAGCAGCCATTTCCAACAGGGCAATGGACTCATATCAGAGAGCAGTGGCAGCAGAAATGGAGGAGGAGGAGGAGAAAGAAAGAAAGAAGACAAAGAGAAGAAAAGGATAAGAAGAAAGGGAAGACAGTAGGATATGGAAGGATCTGAGGAGTCAAAGGTAAGAAACTGTGCACCCTGGTTGCTGCAAGATTTCAAGGAAGTTGCCAAGCCTTAGTACTAAATGTTTCAAGCAGTCTAGGTCTAAAACTGTAGCAACACCTACAGCCTGGAGAATCTTGATACTTAGGTTCGGGAGCTATAGCTCTTGCTACAGTGGATTTTATACCCAGCACCCAAGAGCTGATTGAGAGCTGTCTTATTAGCAGGTACCATCCACTGCTGCCTGAGGCTTTCTCCAAGTACTGCCAGGCTAAAGGAAAAAAGCATAAGTCTCTGGCTTCAAAAGTCTGGTAGCAAGGCCCCTAGCTTAGGGTTTGTAACTATAATTCGAGTATTCCAGCCCAATCCACGGGCCTTGGACTGCCAATGTTAGAAGAGTTTATGCTTATGTTCTCATAATTCTTACCTACTTTATAAGAAGTCCACAAGCCAGCTGATTAATAATTCATGCTTAACAATTACTTAGAGGTTTATTCCTTTCAAATATATTGGAAACATAGATATGCTGGATTTCACAGCCTAATAGTAAAGAATAATCTCAGTCAATATGTTAGAAATGAATGAGAGATTCTATATAAGCAAACTTGACTTAACTTCCCATATCTCTATTGGTGTACTTAAAACAAAACAAAAGTCTTTTATTTACGTTTTTTTTTTATCTCTCTCTCCCTACTCCACCCCATTCCCTTCCAACATCCCAACACCAGGTAGGAGAGAGAGAGGGTTAGTGGTAGAGGGACACAGTTTTCTTAGCTGCTTCCTGCTGGTTAGGATCCTCCGGTTTTTTGGAGCCAGTCTAATCCTCCTTTCAGATCTCCAACCTCTTGTCTCACTGTTTCAACAGCAACAGGAGCATCAGAGGGCAAGCAGTAGCAGCTTTGTTCTTTTTCAGAGATCCTCGACAATATCTGGGCTCTGGCAATTATTTTGTCTACAGACTCCTCAGATTTAAACAGTCTGCAACCGGGATAGAGCTCCTCTCTGAGACCGCATGAGGCAAATAGTTTGCTGCTGTGGATTATCTGAATCAGTCCCACATCCAACACCTGGAATGAAAACAAAAACATGCTTATACCCACAACACATCTCTTTTGAGTTCTGCTTGCTATCTGAAAGAACAATAGGATATCTATACAAATTTATCACAATATTGGCTATTTTGAAAAAAGACATTTTGGTACTAATTATACTTCATGGGACAAACGTTCTCTTGTGTAATAATTGAAAAATTAGAATCAGTAACCAATTTTAGTAGAACATAAATTTGGTTTTGGTTTGCTAGGAGGGATCAACCATTTTACCTTTGGTTAATGGAGGTACATATGATCTGGGAAAAATGGAATAGTGAATGGATTGTTTCTAAATGGTGAAACAAAAGTAATTTGATAATCCTCATCAAGTTCTTTTAACTTTTAAACCATTTCCATCTGCTTTGCAGATATCTACAGCTTTACCAAATAGACAACATTAACAATGAAACAAGTGCTGTGCAGAAAACGGCATGCAACATACTTTTCCTTTTTGATTTCATGGAGTTTCTCCTTATTTGGAAGTTGGAAGAGTAACAGTCTTCAGTTGTATTTTCCACTTCCTGGTAACTCCTGTAGGAAAAGGATAAACAAGGAGGAAGTAGAATATCCTTTGAGTTTAAAGAATACCATTTTGTCCCTCATTCTATAAATCTGTGTTCACTATTCCCTGACAAGCTGGGTTGATATAAAATCATTTGCCGTAGAAACTGGCATGTTTTTGAGCCATTGCAAATCTCTTGGTTGTCTTGGTAGCTCAATTGATTTAGATTTGGTTGTTTTGAAATACTTGCAAATAACTACAATCATTACTTTTTAGGAAATAGTTTTATGTTTGTTCAAATGCTTTTAGTAGATAAGGATGTCTTTGAAATCAGATGTCCTCCTCATCACAAAGATGGAATTCTAGCCAGCTGAGAGTGAGAAACATCTAACACTTCAGTTTCTTTTCTGGAAAACTAATGATAGGATTTAAAAAGCTTTGCAACAATTATGAAGCCTCAGCAATAACACATTATAATCGCACAAGAGAGACAATAGATATATAATTGATATTTCCTTGTTTAATTACTTTTAAATTCAATTAGTTTGCTGTAAACTATGATTTAAAATAAACATAATTGTTTTCCTGTGTGCTTTTGTCCTCATTAAAGATATTAACTGCCTCTGGGTTTATACAGTAGATGTATTTGGTGTTTGAAATCAAGGCTTTTCTTTCTTTTTTCTTCTTCTTTATTTTAATATTCTACCAGATGTAATTGCACAGAAAATGAGCTCCTCCTGACCATGGGTAGAGACTTCCTACTGTTCATTTTTAAAACATCACAGCAAATTCCCGACCACCATGTTTTTTCCACACTATATTTTATCATTGTCTATTGGTGTAACTTTCAAAGCTTTGTTGCTTTCTAAAGTTCAAAGAATCAATTCAGTATCTATGAGGCCATCAACAGCTGAAGGAAAATCTGAGATGGATTCTCCCAGACAAGGTATTGTCTTAAGGTTCTATTGCCGTGATAAAACATCATGAGCAAAATCAACTTGGAGAAGCAACGAAGGAGCTCTTTCTGCTTACTGACTTGCTCAGTTTATGTTCTTATGCAGCACATGACCACCTGCCCAAGAATGTCACCATTGTAGTAAGTTAGACCTTTCCACATCAGTCATCAATCATGGCAGTGTCCCACAGATCTGCAGGTAATCTAATGGAGACATTTTTTTTTCTTTTTCCAATTGAGGTTTCTCTTCCCAGATAACTCTAACTTATGCCAAGCTGACAAAAAAACAAAACAAAAAAACAAACAAAAAACATCCAAGACAGGCATCATTTTAAATAGTGACTCATATCTGCATCTCCATTAGCAGGGGGTGTGGAGCAGAGGGAGTAAAGACACGGATTGCTAAGTGGATTGTGTCAGTTAGCCATTAGTTCTACTTTCAACAGCCAGCAATCGTAAATGTTATGAAATGTACAGCAAGAAAAATTCAAGAGACTGAGTTTTTGGCAAAACTTCTAATTTAACATCAATAGATGGAAAACTCTTTAAAATGAATAAAAATAGTGGTAAATAAATATATTTTATCTAGTTTGGAAGGGAGACATACAAGGAAAATAAAATATTTTTAAAATGCTGCATGATATTTATTAAAACTGATGTAGGAAATTATATGGTTATTTATCTACATAATTAGGAAAGTTTAGACTAAATTTATTATGTTAGTGAAAAATAGGAATTTCATGCACACACTTAAGTACATTTGCATAATTGTTACATAGCTTGATGCCCATACTCTTTGTATATAAAGTTTTATTTCTTTATATTGCTCATACTTACAACTCCACTTTCCACTTTTCCTGTGCTCATTCTACATGTCTACCTTATACCTTCAATGTCTTCGTCCCCTTCCTCCTTTTTAATGCATTGAGTACAATAAATCCTTCCCGCATGCACATGGATGTAGGGTCATTCACGTAGCGTAGCTATTCTACCAAAGGTAACATCCCAAAGAAAAGTAACCCTCCTCAGTGCAGAAGCCATCTGATTTCAGTAGCCTCTCAGATAGTAGTAGAGCCTCATAAGACCTTCGTTTATTCATGCTAGATTGTGGAGTGCCTTGATTTTGTGCGGTTGCTAGGCAGATAACAATGGCTATCAGGATTTTATGAGTGAAAGGGAAAAGTAATGTCTAGAAGATTTTATTCCTCAGCACCCTTCCTCATCCCCTGGATTTTAATGAGCTTACCACTCCCTGTTTCATAGTGTCTCTGAGCCTTAGGGTGTGGCTAATAATATAGTTGTGTCATTTAGGCCATAACACTCAACAGTTACTTATTCTGAGCACTTTGACCAGTAATGAGTCTTCACTGATTGCTGCCCCCAGCACAAGGAAGTTTCTCTGCTAGAGGTTGGAAGCAGCTCCAACCCATGGCTATCCAGTTAGTAAAGAAGCAGCAGGCAGTTGTCCTTGAGGACTATCACCTCTTTAGCCATGGGCTTTTGACCATGTTACCATACCAGACACGAATTCCCTCCTATGGTTCTGGTTTCAAGTCCAGTTTTTTAAAAAAGTTGGTCACTGTCATAACAGTGATGCCATTCTTTCACCAGCAGACACAGCTTATCTGGCAGTTTGGTATTATAGCACACAGTTATCCACTTCTGAGCAATTCAATTAATGAGTTCCTCTCCCTGGCATAGCATCTCATGAAACAATGAAAGCTAGTCAACAGTGGGGAAAAGGGTCTAGATCAGTTCCAGATTGATTTCTATGTGCCTTGAAGGCAATATATGTTGCTGTAGCTCCAGCCATAGGGATTTATCAACTATGGTGGAAAACTAACAGCAAGGCAATAATCTGTGTTGTTCTGCGGGCCTCTCTGGCTTGGCATCGACAGTGTTTTTGAAATACCTTTTAGTGATTTGGGAAAGGTTCACGATCACAAGTTCAGAAACATACTGATTTGATAATATGTGATGAGTTTACTTGAAACCTAGTACCATAACTGCGTATGTAGGATGTTAGAGGCCAGCAAAGGCTTACATGAGGCTGTCTTTAAAAAAGAGAAAAATGGCAATCAAAAAGTCTATCTGAATATGGATTAAAGAAAATGGTATTTTGAATATAGACAGAAATTTTAATTGTCATTATTTTGTTATTCTGAAACACCTTTAAGCTAGCTGCTAATTTTTTAAGAGATCTGATTGAGTTGGTATGTATCTACGAATCCTCACCAAAGAGTTACAAATGTTTGCAAAATGCAAAATACTGTAAAATCACTGTTTACTCTTCAAAACAGCATTGACTTTATGAATACTAAGACATGTAACATTTGTAGAAATACTTAGGAATGTTTATTCTTTAAAATTTCAAAACTTAAAAGGCATGGCTTAGAGGCAAATTGCGAAAAAAAAAATCAAATCAGTATAAAAGCAACATGATTTTTTCCCAACCAGTGCTGCACTGTAGCATGCTCAACAGTCAATGGTTCTTGCTACAATTTCTTCATTTTACAAATAGATGAAACACAATTGTGAAGATATTGATAAAACTCCCACTACCCATGTAACAAAAATAGCTTTCTGAACAAATATTTTCACTATTTTTTCTTTAGGTGTCCTGAATGAAAAATGTTCCCAGTAATAATTTAGTACTTTTAATATTTAACAAGCAGAGTCCTTTGGCATAACATTGAATATATAGCCTTATAGTGTTTGCTTCTCAAAATAAAAATATAATAATGATAATAATAAAGTAGAATACTATAAAATATTAATAAACAAAAGAATATAAAGTAGAGCCACTAATTTTCAACTGCCATTTATACCACATACTATATAAACAATTTGTGTATAATTTTGTCAATTCATGCTTTTCCTTTCTTTAATTTTTCTGGTTTAATTTTTAATTTTTATCTATTGAGGAAAAGTCTCATATAGCACAGAGTCCATGCTGGCCTCAAACCATTATGTAGGTGAGGCCAGTCCTGAAATTCTGATGCTCCTGTATATACCTCCCAAGTGATTACAGGGTTATTAGGATAACAGGCACAAGCCAGCTGTCAACTGCTTCAGTTACTTCTTAAAACACTTCCACACCTACCTTCTTTCTCTCTTTTCTTTTGAATTGCCCACCTAACAATAAGTACATTTAATAATTGTGTATGTATCTAATAAGTTCATATTGAATATTTATAATCCTACATTATTGAAAGCTCTCATATAATAATGTATAAAATAAAGTCTGTAATCAAGATGATCGTTTAGTTAAGAGAAAAATTTATCATATAATAAAATGTTCAGCCTGTTGTAATACCAAGATTACTTGAGCAATCCCAAAAGTGGATTGAGAAAGCCCTACACCCTTTGAAACAACGTTAGTGTTTCATAATTGCATAAAAATATGTCCAGTGGTATTTGTTTGGGTTTCAATTTCTGAATTAAAATAAACTGTATTCAACAATTAAATTGATGATCTGTTATTATAGTACAATTGGTAAAGAAGACATATCAAATAATATCTTAAATAATAACAAAATAGATGTGATATATCTTCAAAGCAAGTTTTAGTAAAGTGTTTAATTTATTTTAAAATAATATATATATATATATTTTTACTAAGCTAAGTATAACTTTAAGCTCTGTTCCTATGGGAAAATTTTAGCATAATTTTTCATAGGGGCATATGTTCTGAGTATTGACCAATTTTCTCTTTTCATGATAGCCAGTGTTTTTGTCTATAGAGGCAAAAAAATCTGGTAAGTTTTCATTTAAAGCAAAAGTTCAGATGCTTAAATATTAAAATAAAGAAATTGGTATTAATAGTAAATGATAATGATTCCTTAGTGAACCATAATTTTTAGACAGTTATTTTATCTTTATTACTTTTAGCTGTTTCCTGCATTTTAGATACAACTGGAAAAAGAATAGGAACATATAGTTTTTTATATTGCAAGAGGTTGTTTGTTTTTGTTGATTTTTTTCAGTTTTTTTCTATTTATCCCACGGGACTTATATGAGTTTGGGAGTTATTTTTCATCTACCTGTGTATAAGGCTCTAAAAATTGAATTCTAGAATATAATGTATCATTAAGGACAGCATTTCTGCTATTCAGTAACATAGGGTGGCTATAGTGTGCCCTGTGGAGAGCTAAGCACTGTGGGAAAGACAAAATGGTGGTCTGTAAGATATTAATCACTTAAGTTTGTGTGTGTATGTGTCTTATCTGTTCTTTTGTGTATACAGGTGTGTATGTGTGCACGTATGTGTGCATGTTTGTGTGCTTGTGTGTGTATGTGCATATACATGTGTATATAGGCAAGAGCTTAATCACATTGGTATCTTCTTAAATTGCTCTTCCTCTTATTTTTTAAGGCAAGGTCTCATGAACTAATTAGCTCTATTTCTACAAGCCTGATTCTTTGCACTTTGTAAACATTTTTCTTATCTATGTGAAGTTATAAAATTTATCTGTACATTATTTCCAAATATATAATATAGAGAAGCTTAGTTTTTGTTAAGTACTTCCATATAAATCACTCATCACATATCTGCTTTGTATATCTCTTTCAGATAGAAATATATGAAGATTTTTTCCCAAAGCAATAGTTTGCATGGACTTGAGAATTTCCTCTATGTTCTGTGTCTACTTTATATGTCTACCTGCAGTGTTACATATGTTCATTTTTCCCCACGTTGTTCTGTTCCCACAAGAATCTTCATCTGATTAGAAGGAACTCATTAGGCCTTTACCTTAGCTTCTGGTTTTACTTTATTAGAGACTCGTGGAGACTATTATTAGAGTGTTCCATTTAACTTTTTTTTGTCATCTTATATTTTTTGAACTTAGCACACAGGTCCATTGGTTTCTTTTTCCCATTAATTAATTTATTTAATCACTTTACAGCCTAATCACAGCCCACTTACTTCTCTCCACCCAGTCCCACCCTCAAACCTTCCCCCCCCCCCCTTCTCTCCACTTCTCTCAGAGAAGGGCCACCCATGAGTTTCAGCCAACCCTGGCACCTCAAGCTGCAAAAACACTAAAAGCATTCTCTTCCATTGAGGCCAGACAAGGCAACACAGCTAGGGGAAGGGGATCCAAAGACAGGCAACAGAGTCAGAAACAGCTCCTACTCCAATTGTTATGGACCCACATGATGACCAAGCTGCTACATAAGTATAGGAAACCTAGGTCCAGACCATGTATATTATTTGGTTGGTGGTTCAGTCTATTTGAGGCCCCATGAGCCCAAGTTAATTTACCCTGTAGATCTCTCTATGTTATCCTTGACTCCATTGGTTCCATCAATCCTTCCTCCCTTCTACTGCTCTTGCATAAGACTCCTGAGGTTCACCTATTGTTTGGCTGCAGGTCTCTGCATGTGTTGCCATCAGCTGCTGGATGAAGCCTCTCAGAAGACAGGCTCATGTCTGCAAGCATAGCAGAGTATCATTAATAGTGTCAGGGGTTGGCTCTCTCTCATGGGGTGGATCTCAAGTTGGGCCAGTCCTTTGGTTAGCTGTTCCCTCAATCTCTACTCCATCTTTATCCCTGCACTTCTTATAAGAAGACAGATATTGGATCAAAAATTTTATGGTGGGTTGGTGTTCCCTCCCTCCACATGTACATTGTTTTTAATTCCACCTTACATGAGGAGAATTTAATATTTTGTGTACAATCTGACAAATTGTATGTCTCTCTCTCTCTGTTTTGTGGTTTGGGTCCATCTTATCTTTGTATAGTGTTTTGATTTTGTTCTCCCTCCCACTCTACTTTTCTATTTTTTTTTTTTTTTTAGATTGGATCTATGCTTGTAATCCCTACCGCTGAGGAGAGTCAGAAGTTCAAAAGTCATTTTGGGTTGGTCTCAGAAGTGTTGGTGTGTGTGTGTGTGTGTGCGTGTTTGTATGTGTATCCTTCATCCTTCATTGTTTAGCATTTGTTTTGTATTGTGATATTTTTTGTTTTCTTTTTTAAGGGGCTGTTCATTTCTGTATTCTTTCAGGCCTTTTGAGAATACTTGTTTCAAAAGTGCTGTGATTATTTTTCTCTTTTAATTTAATCTGTCAGGATTTCATTTACTGCAGCCAAGCAGTGGCTTGACTCAAGATCTCTTGGCTGCAAGCTTACCCATTTCTTTAATCCTCTATAAGAGATTGCTTGGTAATTGTTGCACCACCCACAATATTAAACCAAGAGAGTCAACCTCCTTGTTCATGTCAGGAAGCTCTAGTCTAGCCTTTCATGTGACCAGCTGTGGAACCCACTCTTATTCCTCTCTGCCTGGGAGAGATCTTCTTTTCACACACAGAATTGGGGACATTGTTGCTTTTATTGTGCCTGCCCTCAGATATCAACTGGCAAAGGCTTAGTTTCTCCTAAAATTGAGTGTGTCATTCCATTTGTGGTTCATCAATACTTACAGTTCTTCTAGGTTATGGAATTGTAGTGTTTTATATTAGATCTGGTATTTGCTCCACTACATTTTGAATCACTGAGGAAATGTCATATTGAAAAGCATGAATTTATAATATCTTAATTGGAAGTCAGGGAGTTATAAAATGTTGTAAATACTCCCTACTTAGCAGTTTGCTAATTAATTAGGAAATATAGTATGTGCCTGAAATAATTTGGAAATAACAAAACAGATCCTAATAAAAAACAAAACATGGTACACATCTACACAGAAATGATAGGGAGACTTGTGGGATGTAACAGTGTTTGAGATTTTTCTTAAGGAGTAAGCAAGAATTTTAAGAACATAAAATAAATTAATTTTTGTTAACTTCATTGTAGAAATGTTTTATTATATGCCTTACATGTAGTCTGGGAAGCTCTGTTATTGATTTCTAGTGTTACACACATACCATCTTAGCTTCTATAACAAAAATATGCAAGTAAAAATTGATGTATTCCACACATAGAGGCAGCTAACTCTGACTGAAGGGCCTTAGGATTAGTTTTTAGTGAGGGTTCACTTCTTGATTCTTTAGCATCTGCTTTTTTTTCTATATATTCATGTCTGTCACATGATAAGGAAGCTCCTATGGATTTTTTAAATCCCTTTTACATCCCAGAGTCCCCATCTTTTAATGTTTTCTGTCACATTGGAACATGTTTAACATATGAATGGAATGATACATAAACATTTAATCTACAGTAAACACTGTGGGTACAGCTCTGGGTCTGTGACCTATTTTGGGAGCATTGAGAGAAAATAACTTCATGAATTTCTAGTAGTTTCCTATATGTATTTTTCCAGAAATAATTCAATTTTGTGGTTTAATAATAGGTAAAATGTCTCAAGCAATGTTAAGAATGTAACTTGTATACTGCTACATTTAGGTAAATAGTCTTTCAAAAAAAACATTAGCAAGGATTCATTGGATCAGAGTTGTCTTCTTATATACAGAAGTACAATATTCAAAATTAAGTGTACCTCCTTTTCCCTTTATGTCTGAATTTTCAAATTTCAGCTTCATTAATTTCTCATAACTTTAGAAAGTCTAAAAATAATCACATAGCATAATGATACTATACAAGTCCTATACATGATATTCTGAACACTTCCAAAGGCTTCATCATATATGCCAAGAGCCAGTTAGTAAATAATGAAGAGGGAGCACATTCGCAAGTAGACTTCACAGTTTTACCAATCTCTCTATTTAAGTTCCTCTGATTTCTGTCATACTTCAGTGAGTTCAGAAATAATGGTAAAGATAATTGGCCTGGTGCCTTGTTAGTTCTGAAGTTTAGCTTGATTAGGACTAATAAAATTCTAAATTGAAGTTTTCAAATGAGGTAAATTTACTGTTGCATAGTTCTTGTTGCAACTGCAGGAGCCTGTCAAGCAAGGTTCTGGCAAGGCTTGCATGTGAATAACTGAGTAGCTCCAGAGGAGAAGATGGAAATTGGGCAGCAAGAACATTAACCCAGAGGACACCTCTGTTTTCAGTCATCTTGACTTTTCATTTATTGCAACCATGACATTGGATTAAACATGCTAAATATAGTTTTGAAAATTCAACTTAGTAGTAAAACATGATCCCTCATTTAAAGCTTTTTTTTTAATTGAGCACACCTGGTGGTTCTCTTTCAGTTTACATTAATACCACACACAACAACTAAATCTAATTAAAAATTTACCAGTAAAGCCATTTAGAAGTTCATAGTTTTGAGGTGAAGATGAAAAAATAGCATACACCCATGTGTGTGCATATATATAAAATCATAGTATGCCTTTTCCTCTCTCTCTCTCTCTCTCTCTCTCCATATATATATATTCTTACATATGTATGCACACACACTGTTTCCTAGCCTTGTTGTTATTACTAATTTGTGTTGCTGAATGTTATTCTTACAGACTTTTTTCTGTACAGTAACTTGTTTTTTTTTTAATAATTACAAGAATTCCCTCATTTTCTGAAGGTTAAGGATCATTTTGTGTATAAGGGAAAGTTTCTGTGGAATGCATGAGAAAGTTCTACGCTTTATGGATGATCACAGTAGAGCTCTCTCACACTATAAGGAAATGAGTCATGAGGTAGAGTTGTCACTGAGCCCACCCTAAGCTACTCCAGAAAGCTGGCATAGAAGTGGGGCTCAGAAGGCAAACCAAAGAGTAACTTCATGCTCCTGTATCTGACACGTTGAGCCCAAAGGGAAAGCTGAGGAGATCTTTTTCATCTCAAATTGTATAGTAGCACTTTTTGGAGGTCTTAATGTTTTTATAATTTAATTTTGGGGATAGTTTCTTCTGGATCCTTAAGTATATTACAGGATGTACTACATGTTAATTTTTTAGTTCAGTTCAGTTACATAGGAATGTATATCACAACTCTAGATACTGAGTCTATATGGAATGGATGGATTAAATAAGTACCTTTTTTAATGAGCCTTCAACCAAAAATGAACTTCATAGAACTGGAGAGGTGGCTCAGCAGTTCAGTGTGCTTTCTGCCCTTCAAGAAGACCCAGGTTCAGTTCCCAGCACTTACGTGACAGCTTACAATTACCTATAATTCCAGTTCCATAGGATATGACACCCTATCCTGATGTTCATAGGCCTAAGAATGTATGTTGTATATATAACTACAATTAGGCATACAAATGTATAAAATAAAATTAAACATTACAAAATTCTCTCCTAGTTCTTTTTTGTAATTTAATTTTATTCTATGGCATGAATACTTTGCCGGCATGTATCTGCACCACTTGCTTGCCTAGTGTCTTTCCATGGAAAAGAGAGAGGGCTTGGGAACCTAGTTTTTCTTGCCATTATCATTAGAGAGGACTCCTGGCCTCAGACACCAATAGACAATACAGATAATCCTCTAGTTAGAATTGGACCATGAAAGCCCAACTTATAAGTTGAAGGTCCATTTGCTACATGTGTATCTGTTCCCTTTTTGTTGCTGGGACTATAAGAAACTTAGGGAAGAGAGTTTTCATTTTGGCTTACTGTTCCAGATGGCTAGTCCATCATGGCAGGGAACACGTGGTAGCAGGTGTTAGGAGCACAAAGCTGTCTTCTCACATCTTCCATCCACAAAGAGGAAAGAGTTATAGTATACCTGAAGTGGGAGAAGTTTATAAACTCTCAAAGTTTGCCTCCAGTAACATGCTTTATCTACAAGGCTGCACTACTTGAAAGTTCCATAACGTCCCCAAACATCATCACCAAGTAGCCACCAGAAGTTTAAATACTTCAGCCTACAGGGACTATTCTCATTCAAACTATTACAATAGCTAAATTACCAGCTAAGATAGTTCAGCAGGGGATGAAAAAATATACAAGATGAAACGTAAGCCATCTTTATTTCTGTCCTTTCTAAACATGTGTATCTCAGAGCACTTAAAGTAACAAATGATTTGTTCTACTAATGAATACAGCTCAACAGTAGTTTTAATTCTGCATGTACTAGTCTTAGAAGAACCCAAGTTAAAAAAAAAAAACTTGACAGAAGAATGCCCCTTGTGGCTTGTTTTCCAAAGTATGAAGAACAAACCCTAAGCTTCTTCCCAAGGTCTTGTTACTCAGCAAGGATTGTTAATGGAAATAGTGCCCAACCACGTTTTGCTTTAAAAGGTTAAATTCAGATGAGAGTAAAAAAAAAAAAGTTCAGCAGGACAGCCCACTGTAGAGTGTGCTGTTCTCTCTTGCAACCACATAGTAGACAAGTTGGGGCTTCAAGACCAACATTGTGAGAGAATATTGCCATGCATATGCTAGCCCTGCCCCTGGCAAAGATCCAAACTCAAAACCTAAGAGTTTGTTTTAATATGTATCCCCTTTGCAGCACTATAATTCAAAGAGTAGAAAGTCAAGTGATCTCTGTCTCTCAGTTTCTCTCTCTCTCTCTCTCTCTCTCTCTCTCTCTCTCTCTGTGTGTGTGTGTGTGTGTGTAGGAAATAAGGAGATAAAAACAAAAATGAAGACGAAGAGGAGAAAGAAAGATAAAAGAGTGGAGAGAAGCGAAGAGGGAAAATGAACATGTCAGTCTAAGGTTGAGATGAGAATGTAGTGAGAAGCAGTCAGCAGGTGTGGGAATGGTGGGAATTTTACTGCTCAGTCAAATCCATCAGCATCAAGCTCTACAGTGGGAAGTATTCTCTCTTCTCATTTCACATTTTATCCTCACTCCCATCTGTTCTCACACATATGTGCATATTCCAACGTACATGCTACAGATCACTTGGAAGTTATATAACGTTTCCCCCTGTGACTTTGTTTTGAATTGCACAAAAGCAAAGTATTATTCTTCACATTCCATCCCATTTTCACTGCATACAATGTCTTTATGATCTATGCAATTGTTCACATAGATACAGATTTTATTTCCAGCTGATCCATATTATTGTGCACCACTAAATGTTCTCCTATGGATTCCATTACTGACTAATGCTTTGATTTTCTCAATTCCAGACAAATGTTTTACACACTACTGGAAATCTTTATTACTGTTCACCTACTGTGTGAGAATTTTCTTTCACATTCACAAAGTATTACAGCTATGAAAAACAGAAAATTATTTAAGAATTTAGGAATCAGGTTTGTAAAAATTCCTGATGATCAGAGTCCCGTCTCAAACCTTCCGATCTCGACATCAGAAGCTGATTGGAGGACTTCTCCATTTGCTCCAGGAAGCTGCAAGAAGATAGCTGCAAGTTTTAGGGCCATTTTACTTCATTACTTAGAGTTCCAGCCAGACTGGGCGATAAAATTAATGTTCTAGCACTGGACTTCATGTTTGAGGACCTGAGGCTTTCTCTACCGCTGAGGATGGATATTTCCAGCAAGAATCCAGGGGCTACTGTGGGATCTCAGTCAAACCCAAACTGGCCGACCCTTAGAGCATTATGAATCTCTTTAACTATGCAGAGCTGGGACAAATGTGTGATACAGCAAGGATATTCTCAGAAAAAAAGGGAAACAGTTCCATTCTAGCTCTAATACACTTTGACCGGTTCTTTGACTGGTGAATTCTCTTATTGTGTGTTGTTTTAGGCATGTGACTGTTTCTGATTATTTGGCTTTGATTTCTCAAATTGGGGTCTTTATGTGGTGGTGAATCTACATGTGCTAATCACATATTGAGGAATGCAAGTGATTGGAATGTGTGATGGTTTGGATAAGAAGTGTATTCCAGAGTCTCAGGTATTTAAACAACTGGTCCCCAGTTGGAGGCACTGTTTAGGGAGGTTATGGAACCTTTGGGAGATGAAACCATGCTAGAGGAAGTATGAAACTGGGAATAGGGTCTGAATGGTTATAGTATCACCCTACTTCCTATTTTCACTGTCTGCTTCCTGCTCACATAAGAAGACATGAGCTCTCAGCTTCCTATTAGCTGCTGGTATGCCATTCATTTTCTACTATGCCTTCAAACAATGATAGTGTTTTATTTCTTTAGAAACATAAGCCCCAAACCTTTCTCTTAAGTGATTGTAGTCCTTAGCTTTCTTCTCCCGTGTGAACACATTTAGACCACAGATTCCTAATTGGAAAAGGATGTAACAAAAAATCATTATTAAGACAGCATGGATATTAGCATGAAATCATTCCAGACTTGATTGGTTTCAAATCCAAGTTACATCCAAAGATTATAACATATTTATAACTTTTGAACATAGAATTTATGTGAGAAGACTAAAAATAAAATTCTCAGTGATACATCTTTCTCACATGTATGAAATTAAATATAATAAAACATACAAGACATTTAACTTATGTATCAAATCTAATGAGCATCTAGCAAATATTACTGAAAGGAATCAAACAACATTATTATATCCTGAGAATGTTATACAAGGCTGTGGAAAGAAATACTATAATTTATTCATGTATTTGACAATTTTGGGTGCCTACTCAGGACAGATACTACGAGCACTGGTGATATAAAATGTTTCTACCCATGGAGTGTATTTACATTCCAGTAGGAGGAGATGTAATGTAAATATAATATGTTGTAATATGATAATAAAACATGAATTTTAAAAAGGCTGAGAAGCGAAATAGCAAAGGTTAAAAGAATAGATAATGATTTGGAATGGTGTTTGCTCTCATAGGACATTGGAAGACACCTGTTTAGAGTAGTGTAGACTACACAAGTGTCTATGAAAATAATTTTCTGAACAGTGGGACATGAGAATGCCAAGTTTACCAAGGTGTTATGGGCATCAAGTTTTCTGTGTTCAAAGAATAAGAAGAAGGCTGTGTGTGTTTACAAAGAAGAATAAATGTCAGAAACAATTAACAGAAATATACTGAAATCAGGCAAGCAACACTCTATTAAATATGTAAAATTTAGATAGAAATATTGCTCTAAGTGTGACTAGAGGCTAGTACAGTATGATTAGCAGGCACAGTTGGCATGGTTTAGTTAAGGTTTCAGGTACAGATAGGCTCAGATATTCTTAGTCAAAGTTACTAAACTGCTCTCCCTTATTTCTTCACTTATTTTGCTTGTTTGTCGGAGAATGAGAGACGATAAAGCATGAAAAAGGAGCAAGCTCAATATTGTTACAATGTGGAAAAAAACACAAAGCTCTACCTTTCCCACTGGGTAATCCTAGCTCCTGACATTACCCTCACTACAGCTACTGCCTCCTCTTGCAGTACTGTCCTCAGTAAGGATTCTTCTAATGGTGCTTTTGTTACTTGGCATGTTACTTAGTGTGGTAGAATCATGTGTGAGTGCTTGGCCCTAGGGATTGGCACTATTAGGAGGTGTGACCTTGTTGGAGTACTTGTTGCCTTGTTGGAGGAAGTGTATCACTGTGGAGGTGGGCTTTGAAGTTTCATATAAATGCTCAAATTACTACCAGTGTGAAACATATTGAGTTTCCTTCTGGATGCCTGCAGTTCAACATCTAGAACTCTTGGCTCCTCCAGCACTTCGTCTGCCTGGATGCTGTCATGCTTCCCACCATGATGATAATGGACTAAACCTCTGAAACTGTAAGCCAGCCCAATTAAATGTTTTCCTTTATAAGTGTTGCCTTGGTCATGGTGTGGTGTCTCTTGACAGCAATGAAACCTAACTATGACACTTATCTTCACATACACTGAGAGGAATCATCAATTTTGTTGTTAGCTGATAATACTTTGAGAAAATGAGAAATAAGATTGAAATAAACGTATAAGAAAATATATCTTGAGTTGAACACTTCTAAAAAAAAAAGTGTCAACATGGGTTCACAGACAGCAGCATGATTCCTGGCCCTGGAGAGGTAAAGAGGAAATTAGGTACAGACAACCTGGGGAGGAGTGCTAGAGAAAATCCTATCTTCAGACAGCACTTTATGCCAGGCTAGGATTTACTTCTTTTTTCTTCCATACCTCAGTGTAGGTCACACATAATACCCAGAGAACAGCAGGGGCACTACCATTGGAGGTCAACAATCAACAGCCTAACTCTTCTCAGGTATCAAAGGTTGACAACCGAGGTGTGGTTGTTTATAAAAAAAAATGCCCCTAGGCTCAAGTATTTGAATGCCTTATCACCACAGTGTGGCACCATTTGCAGAGAATTAAGAAGGGTGACTTTACTAGAGGAAGTGTGTCACTGGGGTGGGTTCTGTGGTTTTAAGGGCCCATACCAGGCCCATTGTTTCTCTCTTAGCCTGTGGATCAGGATATGGCTCTCATCTACCTCTCTACCGCCATGTGTGCCTGATACCATCCACCTTGCTATAAGCATTATGGACTAAGTCCCTGAAACTGTAAGCAAGTACCTGATTAAATGCTTTTCTAATTTTCTTTTTTCATCATGGTGTTTCTTCACAGCAATAACACAGCAACTAAGACACAAATTGGTACCAGGGACTGAGGCATTGTTGTGATAGGCTGTGTGTTGGAGGAATATGGAAGACTTTGGAACTTTAGGCTTGAAAAGTAGTTGTAATATTTGAGTGGAGCCTAATGGATCATTCTTGTAGGATCATGGAACACAGTACTGTGGGTGATTTGAACTATTGCGGCCCAGCTCAAGAAATTTCAGGAGAAAAAAATACTAGTTAGTGGCCTATAACCATTCTTGGGATATTTTGGCTAAATAAATAAATAAATAAATAAATAAATAAATAAATAAATATGGTTTTTTTTTTCAATGTACTAAGCATATTCCTGAGACTAACTTAGATAGTTTTGGGTCATTGGCTTCTGAAGAGATTTCAAGAAAGGCTAGTATTTACTCTGTTTTGTGGTTATTAGTAATCACTCTTATGCATATCTGTAATGAAAAGGAGCAAGATGGACAAACAGAAATACAAATGGTACAGGATAAAAGGAACACCATGAAATGTAATGGAGCTAAGTTTAGTGCACAAGAAAATAAAAAGCTTAAAGAAAAGCCTAACGCCACAATTAATAAACAGGCCCTCATGAAACTGGAAGGGTTTGCAAAGCAAAGGACACTTTAAATAGGGACAAAACATCAGCCTACAGAATGGGATAAGAACTTCACCAACCTTACATCTGACAGAGGACTACTATCCAATATATATAAAGAACTCAAGAGATAAAACACCAACAAAACAAATAGCCCAACTGAAAACGTGTCATAGAGCTAACTAGAGAATTCTCATCAGAGGAACGTCTAATGGTCAAGAAGCACTTAAAGAAATGTTCAACGTCTTTAGACATCAGTGCTAAAGTCCCTACCTGCTGCAGGGCATGGCTGCACCTCCAGATAGGGCTTTTCCCCCAGAGGCCCTTCACTATATAATCAGACATCTTGGTTTTGTAGCCCACATTCCACCCTTTTTCCACCTTTACTCCCTTCTTGGCCTCTGTCTCCCCCACACACACCCCATGCATTCCCCTTCCCCTTCCTTGCTGCTCCCAATAAACCTACACTTACATAAAATAGCTTTGTCTTGCCCTTACCCTTAGCTCATTTTGTTTCATTAAATCAATCAATCAGGGAAATGCAAATCAAAACAACTCTGAGATTCCATCTTACACCCATCAGAATGGCTAGGATCAAAACTCAAATGACAGCACATGCTGAGGAGGGTGTGGAGAAAGGAGAACCCTCCTCCATTGCTGGTGGGAGTGCAAACCTGTACAACTGCTTTCTCAGAAAATTGGGAATCGTTCTACCTGAAGACTCAGCTATACCACTCCTGGACATAAACCCAAAAGGTGTTCCACCATACCATAAGGATACTTGCTCAACTATGTTTATAGAAACTTTATTTATAGTAGCCAGAAGCTGGAAACAAGCTATGTGTCCCTCATCTGAAGAATGGAGAAAAGAATGGAGAAAGAAAATATGGTACATTTACACAGTGGAATACTACTCAGTTTTAAAAACAAAGATATTATGCAATTTGCAGACAAGTGGATGGAACTAGAAAAGATCATCCTGAGTGAGGTAACCCAGACCCAGAAAAACTCACATGGTATGCTTTCACTTATAAGCACATGTTAGCTCTATAGTATAGAATAACCATGTGACAATTCACAAACACAAAGAAGCTAAGTAACAAGTAGTGCCCAAGGCAGGATGTTTAAATCTCACTCAGAAAGGAAAATAAAATAGACATCTGAATTAGCAGGAAGGAGGGATCTGGGTAGGAGATGGAGTGGAAAGGGAACAGTGGTGGAGAACAGATATGGGAAGAGCTGGGTTGTGTGATGGGGGAGGACTTGCAGAAAAAACAAAAATCGATGGGATGTATCTCTGGGATAGCGTAAAGGGAGAGGGGAGGGTCCGGAAAATCTGTGGGGGAGACCCTAGCTGAAACTCTTGACAACTGTAAATATGGAGCCTGAAGTCACCACCTCCAGTAGCCCGGAGGGACTCCCAGTGGAGGGTATCAACCCAAAATTTGTTGTGGGAAAGGCAAACCAATGACTGGTCCAATCTGAGACCCACACTATAGAAAAAGGCTAACCCCTGACACTATTAATGATACCCTGCTATGATTGCAGAAAGGAACCTAGCCTCTCTGAGAGGTTTTGTTATGTACAAACTGATCATAACAGTTTCCTCCAACAGCTAATGGAAACACATGCAGAGAACCATAGCCAAACAGTAGGCAGAGCTTGGAAGTCTTGAGGAAGAAGGGGGAAGGATTGAAGGAGCTGGAGGCATCAAGGACATCATAAGACAACTTGAAGCGTAAACTAACCTGGCCCCTTAGGGGCTCACAGAGATTGAACCACCAATCAAAGAACATGTATGAACTGGACCTAGGCTCCCTACACATATGAAGCAGATGTGCACTTGGTCATCACGTGGGTCTCTCGCAACTGGAGTAGGGGCTGTCTCTGACTTTGTTGCATGCATTTGGATTCTTTTCCAGTAGCTAGTCTCCTTTGTCTTGCTTCAGTGGAAGATGAAGTGCTCAGTCGTGCTGGGACTTGTGCCAGGCAGGGTTGGTACCCATGCAGGCTTCTGCTTTTGTAGGAAGGGGAATGAAAGGGAGTGGCTATGAGGGTGGGATAGGGAGGAGAAGACAGAGAGGGCCGAGATCAGGCTGTAAAGTGATTAAATAAATTAAGTTACACAAAACAAAACAAAACAAAACAAAACCTGCCTAGTACTAAATGGAATACAGACAGTGGTGACCTCAATTCAAGACTCCACCCAGAGAAACTTACAAATTTCGAAAGGGAACTAAAGGAAATCTTAAGCTGTGAAGGGAACCATCAACAGCAGAAAGCTGATGCAAATGTAATTGAACAAGGGGGCAAGGTTCCAGCCCCATCAAACCACAAAAGCAGCTTCGGCCAGTTGCTTCTGGCTCTTGAGTCAAGGATACAAGAAAGAGCTTCTAGAATTTCCCTTCATGGTTGAGGAAAGTTACTGAGGCCAAGCATGTGTCTGGGATGTCCCTCCGTGGAGGCTTAAAAAGGATATTGTGGGAAGCTATAAAGGTGAAGCCTAGACTGACTTGGAGACCCCAAGATGCTGGAGATGACAAAATCATGGGACACCTGCCAAGGAAAGCTGCAGACTGGGTGTGGAACCAGCCCGAGAGAAGTGTGCGGCATTCATCAATGTTGAAAGGAACTGGAGATCTGAGTAGTCCTTTGACATCGGATGTGGAGATGTAGAACTTGGAGTTTCTCCTGCTGTGTTTCTTTGGTCTTGCTGCATTCACTCACTCTGCTTTCTTTCTTCCCTTTGGAATGATCATGTGTGTTCTGTGCCATTGTTTGTTGGAAGTATATGATTTGCTTTTGGAGGTTTATTTTTCAGTATTTCAGTTAAGATACTGCCTTGAATCTCAGGAGAGACTTGGACTTTGGACTTTTAAATAGTGTGGAGACTTAAAGACTAAGGATTTTTGAAGTTGGACTGAATGGATTTTAGTTAAAATGTGGCTAAAAGCCTGTGAGAGCTGGAGAGTGGAATGTGGTAGTTTGAATAAGAATGGCCCCCGTGGTCCCATATATTTAAATGTTTAGGTATGATTTGATGAGACAAGGAAGTGTGGCCTTGTTGGAGGAAGTGTGTCACTTTTAGGTTTTAAAAGCCCACACCAGGCTCAGGGTCTGTTGACTCTAAGCTACTTCTTCAGCACCATGCCTGCCTACTGCTATGCTCCCTGACAGCATACTTCCTGTCATGATGACAAGGGACCAAAGCACTGAAAGTGTAAGCAAGCTCTTAAGTCATCTCCTTTATGAGTTGGCTTGGTCATGGTATTTCTTTACATCAATAAAACAGGGACTAAGACATGGGTTTTACTGTACTACGTGTTTCATTTTGGAAAGAATATATTCTACTTGGTGTTTGAATCTTACTTGGCCTCTAGCTTCATCTAATATAATATTTGCATTGGGATGCTGCCTTTCGTTTACTCAGTAATGAATAATTGGTGCTATGGACTTATTTTCTGTATTAATCAATCAGCTTTGAAAATCTAATCATAAAAGAAAGTTGCTACAAATCTATACATTTATGCTAATGAGGGTAGGATATCTGCTTGTTTTGGTTATCAGATAAATATATATTTTTTCAATGTCAAGAAAAAATGCTTTAAACTTAACTGTTACCTGAAATATTAGTAAAGTCTGTGGCATATTCTACTTTGAAAAGTGTCCTCTGGGTCTGATCCATGTAGGAATTCATCACGCATGACATAATTCCACATCATGAAAGCAAAGTATTAACATGTACTGAAATTTCCTATAAAATGAAACTCAACATTGGGTCCCCAGTATTCCAAGGTGGGAAAACCAGTCACATTTCCATCTTAAGTCATCTTGGATGGAAATGCTTCCACTCCAATTTAAGGACGACTATGAACTTTTGTCTAACATACCAAATCACTGCTATAATATCACCTGTGATCAAATGTAGACCTGGTTATTATGATCTAACAAAAGAACAAGATTCTCCACCTCTGAAATGCTAGGTAAGTGAAAATATACAAGAGTATAAGTGATATTTCCATTTTAAATCATATGGAGTCGTACCCTTACCACTGTTCTTTCTATTTTTCTGGAATAACTTAGTTAACTATTTATTGCTATAAATCTGACTGCAGCTGTTTCAATTAAATTATTCAGGATTTAGTTACTTATTCTTTGCCAGTATTCAAGCTGCTTCAAATCCCTTTTATGTAGAATTTGAGAAATACATTAAGTGAGAAAATAGATTCCATTAGGTAAAAGAACCTTCAACCCTTTGACCAGTTACTCTTACCCAAATTACATTTCCATGCTCTCTCCTTCTCTTGCCTGTTTTGAAGCTAACTATTCTAACTACTATAGTCCTAGGATATTTTATATTTTAACCCAAGTTTTTCTGAATTTGTTCCATTTTTGACTTACATTCTTCTAGTTTCTCACCCTCTTTCAGCTCTTTTTTGGTATCCTCTGTTAAATATCTACCCTTTTTTCCATGTGTTGGAGGAGCATATACTATGTGACTGCACATGTGGAGGCTCAAGGTTGGAATGGATTCTCTTCTGTGTTGTATATAAAGGCAGCATCTCTTACTTGAACCCAGAGCTAACGATTCAGCTATTTTGATTGACTAGCTTGCTCTAGTAATCCTGTCTGCCTTTCTTGAGCTGGGATTACAGGTGGGCCAACACATCGGCCCAGTATTTATGTGGGTGGTGAGGGATCAAGTTTTGGTCCTCACATTGTTGCAGCAAATGCTTTATACAGTGAATCATCTCCAAAGCCCCTTTTGTTTGCTGAGGATGTTGCTCAGTGAAAGAGCACTTGCTGAAGATGTGTGAGGCCTTGTGTTACATCCATGACATGGTAAACATAATGATGATAGTAATTGCTTGGTGGATAATAATCACTTCACTGTTATCTACAGTTTCATTGTTTTTTCTTGGAGTATTCTTGATAAACTGTGTTAAAAATATCAAATGCAAATTAAAACATGATTTATAAATATTAAATTGACTGTTGTTCTGAGATAGCTTATGCCATTCCAATCTGTCCTTCCACTGACATAAATTCTTTCTTTTTCCAACATATTCACACCATGTATGCTACTGCACAAGAGTAATTTTGGAGCAGTCTCTCTGATCAGATTGATTGCATGCCATGTATTATTTACAGTTACCCTTATTTCACTTATGAAGGTCTCAATGTGCAAACTTTTATTACAGAATATTGTTATTATTGTAATTCATTAACTATTGTTATTTTGTTGTTAACCTCTTACTCCTCCTGATTTGTAAGTTACCCTTGGACATACCTACATTCTGGGAAGAAGGAGAATGATTTTAGTCATTGGCATGTGTTCTATCTTAAGTAACATATTGTGTCTTTAAGTTTCAAAATGACTAAAGCATTACTTAACTGGACATAGAAATAGATGTTAAACAATTGGGTAAATTTAAACCAATATTGTATAAATAATAGTAAAAACTATACTGGAGGAAGAATCAAAACAATATTAGCTGTTATGAGGATAATGTAGCATTCGAGTAAAAAAGAGCAGTTAAAGTATCTTAGCTTTATTATTCTTCAGCAGATAGTAAATACCTTTATTAATTTAGGTATCTGAAAGTTGCTGTACTGGAGTAACCATTAAAAGAGAAGTAGAGTCCATAGCTAAAATTCCATTGAAAGAGTCTTAGTGTTGCATTCATGATGAAAGAATAGTAATCAGGTTTTTGCTCTTATTGAGACAGCTGCACACACCACCAGACAAATGCATGAAATAATTTCAAAACCATGCAGGAAAGTGAGAGCTATGCAGACAGACATGAACCTCATCAAATCTTAGCCTGCTGTTCCAGGAGAGATTAGAACACAGAAAGGACAAGTACAGGTGTTTTGGTCTGAATGGAAAAGATGCTTCTGTTAGCCTTGGAGTCTAGGGAACCCAAAGTTGTTCATGAAACAGAGAACTGAAAAAAGGAGAGCTACCAAAAGAAAAACTCCAGAAGTATGTAGTAGATTCCCTTAAACAACACAAAAGGCCTGTGAACAATGAAATGAACCACTTGAAAGGAGTAGAAAGATGAGAAGTGTTTCCAAGAGCCAGGATGAGTGAATGTTTTTACCAGCCACACATGGCATAGGATAAAGTACTCGGGTGGATCCTGCTTCAGTACAAGGGGACAGTTGGTTTCAGGTTCAGCACTGTTTTTTTTGTTTGTTTGTTTTTTTGTTTGTTTGTTTTGCTATACAGTTAAAACAATTTTATTGCATCCTAGATTAAAGAGCAAGGATATATATAGACTTAAAAATGCTAGCCATATTTTTGGAAACACACACACATGCACATACTGTCCAGAAGCTAATTAACGATTCATAGGCTTGCAAAGAAAGAGAAATAGGATCATAATTTCTAGCAAAGTTTCTAACTAAAACTAATACATAACTGAGACAGATGCCATCTCCACTCAGTAATATTAAAGCAGTTTCTAAAGTTTTTTTTCTTCTGATTCAGAATGTAAGGAAAAATAATGAATCTGTAAGTTTATCTATCCTGATATACATTAAAGAGTCTAATTAAACTTCTAGAACTGAATACAATTTACAGTGAAGATGCACAAGATGGAAATAATAGAAGATAATGCAATACAAAAGAAAATAGTAGAAATGGAAAATAATTTAAATTCACTGAGGGAAAAATAATTAAAATAGAATATCAGTGAACTGTGGGATAATTTCAAGCATCTTAAATCAATATAACTGTAGTCCCCAAAGGAGACAGAGAAAAAACAAATAGGAAAAAGAAGATTATGCAGAACAAAATAGATTATGGTAAAAGAAGCATCAGTTCCATAGTTTATGTGCCCAGAGACATAATCAAGCCAACAAAACCCAAGGATAAGAAAAAGGTTTAAAAAACAAAGCAAAACCAAGCCAAACTAAACAAAAACATAAGATTACACAGAAAAGTCAAATGGATCAAGAACAGGAGTAAAGATAGTACCATTATGTGATAAAACGCAAATACAAAACAGACAACTATCACCCTGAATAGCGAAATCCAAGAAGCTTCCTTCCTAAAATTAGGAAGGAGACTGAGGTGGTGGTTGTCATCACTTATTTTAAATTTTGTTTATTTTTATTGTGCACATGCCTCAGCATACGTGTGTAAGTCAGGTAACAATTCTAGAAATCAGTTTGGTCTATCCTTCTTTATGTGGGTTCCAAGAATCAAATTTGGGTGATCAAACTTGTATATCTAAGTACTTCACCCAGTTAGCCATCTCTCTGGTTCCGGTCATCAGTTTTATTCAGCACTTACTTTAATTACTGGCCAATGCAATACAGCAAGGTCAAAAAAGGAATTGCTGTTTAAACTGTTTTAATTTATTGGATTACCTTTTTCATTCATGTCTTTGCATCCTTTGGCATTAGTTATACAACCATTCTTTTGATGTTTTATCTGGAAATCCTTCCAGGTTGTTTTCATTAGGGACTATTGTTATAGGAAGGGGGATTATGGAGATAGAACTAAAACTAAAGACCTTTCTAAAGGTCTAAAGACCGACTACCATAAAATTTCATGAAGCATTTACAAACACATATATTTAAAAACTGAAATGGAGTTGCCGCATAATGGAATGAAAATGGTTCTACTAGACATTATAAGCTAACAAAGGTAAAGCGCCTCGAATGGGTTACCTCTTTTGAAGTTGTTGGCTAGTGAAGTACCATACAAACATTACAGGCTGTTGCTAATGCTTTCAGTTACCTCTAGAACTAAAGACACACATGGTATATACTCACTTATATGTGGATATTAAACATCTAATATAAAATAAACATACTAAACTCTATACACCTAAAGAAGCTAAGCAAGGGGAATCCTGGGTAAGATGATCAGTCCTCTCTCAGAAAGGCAAATGGGATGGATATCAGAAGAGTGAGAAAACAGGAAACAGGACAGGAGCCTACCACAGAGGACTTCTGAAAGACTCTACCCAGCAGGGTATCAAAACATATGCTGAGACTTATAGCCAAACTTTTGGCAGAGTGCAGGAAATCTTATGAAAGAAGGGGGAGATAGAAAAACCTGGAGGGGACAGGAGCTCCACAAGGAGAGCAACAGAACCAAAAAATATGAGCACAAGGTTCTTTTCTGAGACTGGTACTCCAATCAACAACTATGCCTGGAGATAACCTAGAACCCTTGAACAGATGTAGTCCGTGGCAGCTCAGTATCCAAATGGGTTCCATAGCAATGGGGACAGGGACTGTCTCTGACATGAACTCAGGTGCTGGCTTTTTGATCATCTCCACCTGACCAGGGAGCCGCCTTACCAGGCAACAGAGGAAGACAATACAGCCAGCCCTGAAGAGACCTGATAGACTAGGGTCAGATGGAAGGGGAGGAGGTCTTCTCCTACCAGTGGACTGGGATGGGGCGGGGAAGAATGGACATGGGAGGAAATGAGGATGGTCTAATGTTTATATTTTGATACTAATATACTGGCTTTGGTTACTGCTCAGCTAGCTCAGTTGGTAGAGCATAAGACTCTTAATCTCAGAGTCGTGGGTTCATGCCCCACATTGGGTGACATAATATTTAACCTGCTATCACATTTAATAAGACACAGATACCTGTTAAATAATACTGCTATAATAATAGAGCTAATAATAAACAATATATAGCCCATCACCAATTTTATCGCCAACACTAGCAGAGTTTCCATCTTATGATCTCTATCAATTTCTTTCTTTAATGTCTTATAGTTTATTATACAAGTCATTGATTTGGTTAGTGTTTCCTCAAAATTGTCTGTTGTAAAAGGTACTGTTTCCCTGATCTCTTTCACGGTATCTTTGTCATTCTCATATAGGCAGGGTATGGAATTTTACCTGATAATTTTGCATCCTCCTACTTTGTTAAAATTATTATTTTTCATAGTGGAATCTTTGATGTATAAAATTATAACACCCACAAATAAAGATACTTTGACCCTTTTCCTTTTTAAATCTCCTTAATCATCATAGCTAAGACTTCAAGTACAATAGTAAAATACATATGGACAGGATGGATCTCTTTGTCTTGTTCCTGATTTTCATGAAAAAGCTTGGAATTTCTCTTTAATGGGTTGATGTTGGCTAAGGACTAGTCATAAATCATCTTTATTATTGAAAGCCAAATATGCATATTCATTTTATGAACTATATCTTTAGTCTCTAGGGCTCTTTCCAGGATGACTTGTTAGATTTTGACAAAGATCTTTTCTTTGTCAAATAAGATGATCATGTGATATGTTTTTTTTGTCTTTCAGTTTGCTTAAATGGTGGATTACATTTATTGATTTATATATGCTGAACCATCCCTGCATCCCTGGGATGAAGCCAACCTGGTCATATGAATAATCTTTTTGAAGTGTTCTTGTATTTGGTGTGTAAATATTTGCTGAGAATTTTTGCATCTCTATTCATAAAGGATGTTGGTCTATAATTTTCTTTTTGCAAGGGGTCTTTTTATCAGGGCAATACTTAATTTGCAAGGAAAATCATGAAATCTTCCTTCAGTTTCTATTTTGCCTAATAATTTGAGGTGTATTGGTACTTGTTATTCTTTAAAGGCCTGATAGAATTCTGCACAGGGTTATTTGACCCTGGGCTATGTTGGGTTGGGACATTTTTATTTACTTTTTCAATGTCTGTTTATGTTGCTTATCTGAAGATTTAAATTTGATAGGTTGTATATATCGAGAAATTCATCCATTTGAGTTAATTTTTTCCAGTCTGGTGGAATACAGATTTTTTTATTGAAATTTTTTCATATAATATATTCTGATTTGTTTTCTTTCCCCACCTCCTCCCAGATTCTTCTCACCTGATTATCTACCCAACTCTGTGCTCTTTCTTTCTCTCTCTCCTTAGAAAGCAAACAAACAAAACCAAACAAAACAGCATTTTTAAGAAAAACAAGAAACACATACACACCACATCACATAAAAACAAAACTCATAAAAACACAAAATCAGAAATCATAAATACAATCAGAAGACCAGTAAGGCAAAAAAAAAGGAGTCAAAACAAAGTAATATGAGGCAAAATGTGTACAAAAATACCATTGAATTTGTTTTGTGTTGGCCGTCTACTGCTCTGCATGGGGTCCTACCATTAAGTATTAATATACACTCAATGAAACTCTATTGGAGAAAAGTGTTTTTTTTTCTTTGCAAGTGGGTATCAATTGCCATTGTTTCTTGATTAAAGGAGGGTCCTCATGTCCAATTCTCCCCTTCGCCAACTGGCTTGAGCCTGAGCATACCCTGTGAATGCTGCTACAATCTCTATGAGTTCATATATACATCAGCCCTTTTGTGTCTAGAATTCACTGCTTCCTTTCATGGCATTCATCCCTGGAAAACCATATTTTTCAAAAGTATATCTTTATGATTCTCTACATTTTCTCAGTGACTGTTGTAATCTCTCCCTTTTCATTTCTAGTTGAATTAGTCTGAAGCAACTTTGCTAATTTGGCTAAATGTTTATCTTGTTGATTTTCTCAAAGAACCAATTGTTCTTTTCATTTGTTTGTATTGTTTCTTGTTTCTGTGTCATTAGTTTGATTATTTCTTCCCAACTACTCTTTTTATTTCGCACGCACAGACACACATATACACACACACAAACACACATACATACACACAAACACACAGTGGTTTACATATGCCAATTGTTCAGGGTGACAAACCTGTTTTACCAGCAATATAGCTCTTCTACACTTATGCTTTTGGCATGAGTGTTCTATCCCATTTTTGTAAGTATCTAATAGTTACTGCTATTGAAGGCTGGTATCACAACATTTTAATCTTCTCTTTCTCTTAAACTCTCTGTAGATTTACAAAGGTCTATTCCCTCAGA
>CM053760.1:49795368-49812200 GCA_028658305.1 Pachyuromys duprasi
TCAGAGCTGTGCGCCGCTGGTCACAGGGAAATTTCTCCAGGTAATAACTGGGTGTCCCTAGGGTTTTCCCACTTGATTTTCTCACCGTAGGAGTTCCGCTCACCTGGCACTCACAATGCTGGCATTTTAGGTCCCAGAGTTCAGTCTCCTGGTCGCTGCGTTGTTTCTGCTCTCCTACTCCTCAGACACAGTGTTCTCTTGTGGCAGCCATCTTGGATCCCCCCAGGTTTGCTTTTCTATTTCATTTATTTTGTTCCATATTTTTCCTTTTATTTTTATCAGTTAATATGCTGTTTATCTTTTAATTTCTTGAAATGCTAATAGTTTGTAGACATTCTGAGGGATTTTACTCTTATATGATTTTAGAAGAATTTCTTAATTTTTCTATGTCCTGTTTTCATTATCAGAAAGACTATTGTCCTCTTAATGGCTTACATGGTAAATCGATCTAGTATTTAGAATTATGTAGCCTATTTTATGAGAGGTGGAGATATTTTTAGATTTTGATTATCTGTCACCATCAATGATTTCTTTCTGAAAAAGGGTCTAGTCTCAATAACTAAGCTTTTGATTCTGTGTTTATGCAATACTAGCAAAACATCCTTGACTTTCAAATATGTCCAACCTTTTGACATTGCAAAAAATACAGTATTTTGAGCACATTTATTCTTCTTATTTGTTGTGCTGCATTCATAGCTGTCTTTGGCTCCACTTGTCTACCTGTGACCCAGAAGGTATACACCACACAAGCCAGCAAGTTTGGGTGCTATGCTTTTTGTCTTATATCTAAAATTAGGAACTACTTGGAGGTCAAAGATTGATAATCTGCCCTAATTTTTTTCTTTAGAATACTTTTTCTCAAGTCTTAGTTGCCACAAAACATATCTAATTCTATACAACATTTTTTTTTATTTATCTGTAATAGTCTCTTGACTTTTTAGTGAGACCCTTGGGCTAGCTATGTAGTATCAGAAGCTGAAGTGCAAAGCTTCATATTTAATTTTATACTCATAATTTTTATTACAGAAATTGAAGATCTACCAAAGTATTTATGTACTTTTCTCTCAAAACTTCTCATATTTTAATTAATTCTTTCTTTAGCCTCTTTTATGACTATCTGGAGAGGCTGTACGTCTACAAGGATTGTGACACTACGTTTATAGCTGCCAACAGAATTCTCATTTGTTGTAATTGAGGAGGAAGTATGAAGAGTAGAGGAAATGCTGGAAAAGGATTAAGAGAAAAGAAAGCAGTGTGGTGTGAATGAGACCAGCACCCACAGGCTCACATATTTGAATACTTGGTCTACACCTAGCAGGTGTGGTGTTGGATGAGGTGTTTCACTGTGGGTGAGCCTTAAGGTTTTAAAAGCCCAGATAATACCCAATTGCTCTCTCTTTCACTGCCTCCTGTTTGTATCTTAAGATGTAGGCTCTGGCCGCTGTTCCAAAGCCATACCTGGCTCCCTGCCATGATGGTCATAGAATCACCCTCTGAAATTTTAAACCTCAATAAACACTTATTTTTTATATGATGCTTTGGTCATGACATCTTAAAAAGAAATAAAAAAGTAACTAAGACAAAATCCAAAGATATTACAAAATTATGGCTGTTTTAAAAAATTTCAACTTTGTTTTTTAATGGAGAGAATGACCTTTTATTTCTAAACCTCGTAATTGTCGCATGTTGATATTCTGTTTTTATATAAATTCTCACCTTTGGTGTTTCCATTTAAAAAGGGTTGGGACACCTCTAATCACTTTTCCCTGAATATTATATGATACTTGGTTCTTATACCCTTATTGTAGCCAAAAAATTTTATATCAAATTTTATCAAAAAGCACATTTTAATGACATAGTTTCATTGGGAGATAGGTATTGATAAATTTTTATCAACTCTTCTCAAACACTTACATCCTGCTACTTTGTATACAGTTTCCATTGACAGTGATGTTATGAAAGCCATGGTGCATGCTGGGTAATGCAAACTTCAAGCATTCACACTCTATTAATTAATTCATCACCTAAAAGCTCAGTATTGATTTTTGAATGGTTTCACAAATCTATTTAAGCTTCTGTGATGTAATTAAGAGAAAGTGTGTTTACTGTAAATTATCTAACAAGTACAATATATTACTCTCAGAAAGAGCAAACAGTTTAGTTTGTGAGAGAACAACAAAAAACATTATAACACTTTCCCTATATCGACAGTTCATTTAAGAGCTATTGTAAGCTATTGTACTGTCTTAAAGTCTATTATTTCCAAATATAAAAACAATGTTTCTTGAATTATAGTAATAGTGCATCCACACATCAATAATTTGTTTTCTACTAATTCTCCTGTAAATGAGACTAGAGTAAGTACTTTAACTGACCATTATCAGACATCATGTTAGCTTATGCTGTGGAATTATATTTCAGATTTCCATTTATATTTATAAACAGTAGTTCATAAGGGTTTTAGTAATAATTCTTCATGTATTTATAATATTTCCTTCAGCTTTTATAAGATTGCAAAAATTCAGATCTATGATTAACTATTAAGACAATAAAGATTTATTTTAAATATCCACTAAAACTAGAAGCGATGTCATTTATAGGATGAATTGATCTTCAACAGCCATACAAAACAATGAAACCTCATTGCAACTGGATCCTATAATCCCATACATGTATATATATATATATGTATATATATACATATATATGCATATATATATGCATATATATATATATACATATATATATGCATATATATATGTGTGTGTGTGTGTGTGTCTGTCTGTCTGTCTTTTGTGTACACATGGAGGGATGCATGTCCATGTGCTTGTGTGTGGAATAAAGAAGTGGATTGTGTCAATTGCTCTCCAGGTTATTTCCTGAGGCAGTGTCTCACAGTTTACTGCTTTGGCTAGTCTAACTTGATACCTTAGCCAGAGAACTGTGTCTATGAATCTGGGGTGTTGATGTTACAACACCAGTATGCCCCTACCCAGCTTATGTGGATGCTGGGGATCTGAACTCCAGCTCTCATGCTTGCATGGCATGCATTTATCTACTAATTTATCATCCCAGTGCCTACAAATGCTTTAACACACCTCCTCATAATATTCAGCATAAACTTTTCAGACACAATCAGGCCTCACATGCTGGACTTTATCCTTTTACAGGAATTTCACTACAAAATTGACAGAGTACTAGAAATATTTTACCCAAAGGCCAATGTTATTTCCAGCAGTTCCTTACCTTTTAAACTAGCATGAAATCAAATTAGAAGTTTAGAAAAAAGTACAACACAGTCTCACAACAAGTATATGACAAAGCATGTTAGGCAATGGAGAGAACATTTCTGGGGGGAAAAAGTGAGAGCAATATACAAGAATTGTTTGTGACCCTGAATTGTATGTATGCAGAAATTAAAAATATGCAGTTGTGCGAGTGATGTTTAGGTTAGGAAGCCTCACTTGGTGTTAAGGCATTACACATCCTGGTACTCCATTTCCAAACAGTATGGACTGTGTATATGCTTTGGGAGGGCAAAACTATGCTCATTAGAAGTTAAATGGCTGACTATCTTCTTTTAGCTGCAATAGTTTTAGTGGGAACTGTTGCTGCTATGGCTCAGTTTATAGATGACACCCAACTAGCAATGGAAAATAAGAGGCTGTTTGAAGTTTCTCATCATGCAGAGATAAAAAGACTACAGAATAATCCAGCTAGGCCTTTTGATATCAGTAATTAGCAGCAGAGTCAAGGTTGGTATGTACCATAGCTTTCTTAAGATTTGTTTTATATTCTCAGAGTGAAAGAAAGAAAAAAAATTAGCCAAATGGCTCAGTTTATGACTATGAAAAGGTGACCTTTTATGATGGAAACTAAGGAAATGGATGTTTTGTAGGTTTTCACACAGGAAAAGATGTGTCATTTTTTATATTTGGTTTCTTCCTAGCTTTCTTCAGATAATCACCATTTGGCACTTCTTTAGGCGTGTATATAATTAGGACTTTAAAAAGGCTTCTGTAGATCATGAAGAAATCCTCTTATTTATTGTTAACTTCAAATAGGCTTCCAGAGCTGCAAATGAAATTAAAATGTTCCTATTTACATATTTTTACATATAGCACCCTTTTCTATATCTGTGTCTGCACCTAAACAGAAACCCACAGTTCTGTTGCATTATATCACCAAAAGCAAATAGGGAGTTCTACATTTAAGCTCACATTCCTAAAATGGTAATTTTCAGATGTTTATCAAGCATCCCGTAAGTCTACACAACTCTAAATATTGTGATATGAAGAGTAGAGCAGAAGGAGCTACAGGCAACTAAAGATGGTGAGAGAGAGAAATTATCTTCCCCAGGGATGAGCTCCTTAATGCTTTGTCCAAAATGAAGTGGTCATTCCTAAAACCATTTACTTACATTAAAGTAAATGTGCTGAGCAGGCTGTGTTTTTTACATTTAGCCATATATGTATCAAATAATTTTAGAAAATGGATGTGAATGTGGTAGCTCAACACAATAGCGACAGCTAGAAAGCTGAAGTAGATAATGTGAATTACAGCTTGTTTAGGGCTAGCATACATAACAGAGTAAAAGCCTTTCTCACAAAACAAAAATAAAGAAAGATTAAATACAAGACAGTAGGAAGAATTACAGGAGGATAGATACATAGACCATATTAAGGACAAGTAATCTAGTGTGAGTACATGTAAATGGTATATATTAATTTTTTAAGAATTTTAATTCCTAACCAAGCAAGTTAAAGAATTGTATGAAAAAAAACTTCCAGTCTCTGAAGAAACAGAAAAAGGTGTGAGAAGATGGAAAGATCTCCCATGCTCACAGCTTGGCAAGATTAACAAAGTAAAATTGGCTATCATACCAAAAGCAATCTACAGATTCAATGCAATTCCCATCAAGTTACCAACACAATTCTTTATAGACCTTGAAAGAAAAATGTTCAACTTTATATGGAATAACAAGAAACCCAAATCGCTAAAACAGTCCTCTACAATAAACTATCTTCTGGAGATATCTCCATCCCTGATCTCAAGTTGTACTATAGAGCAACAGTAATAAAAACTGCATGTTACTGGTGTAGAAACAGAATGGTAGATCAATGTAATTGAATAGAAGACCCAGAAATAAACCCACACACTTATGGACACCTGATTTTTGACAAAGATACCAAAACCATACAATGGAAAAAAGACAGCATCTTCAATAAATGGTGGTGGTCTAACTGGATGTCTACATGTAGAAAAATGCAAATAGATCATACTTATCATCCTACACAAACTAAAATCCAAGTGGATCAAAAACCTCAATATAAGAGTGGATACACTAGTTCTGTATCCATTCCTCCATTGAGGGACATCTGGGTTGTTTCCAGGTTCTGACTATTACAAATGAAACTGCTATGAACATGGTTGATCAAATGTCTTTGTTGTGTACTTGAGCATCTTTTGGATACAAGCCTAGGAGTGGTAGAGCTGGGTCTTGAGGTAGCACTATTCCTAGTTGTCTGAGAAAGTACCAGATTGATTTCCAAAGTGGTTGTACAAGTTTACATTCCCACCAGCAATGGAGGAGGGTTCCCCTTTCTCCACATCCATGTATTGTCACTTGTACATTTACATAATAGAATACTACTCAGCAATTAAAAATAAGGAAATCATTAAATTTGCAGGCAAATGGTGGGAACTAGAAAAGATCATCCTGAGTGAGGTATTCCAGATGCAGAAAGAAACACACGGTATATACTCACTTATAAGTGCATACTAGACCTATGATATAGGATAAACATAATAAAATCTGTACACCTAGCAAAGCTAAACAAGGAGAATCCTGGGTAAAATGATCAATCCTCACTTAGAAAGAAAAACAGGATGGATATTGGAAGAAGGAGAAAACAAGAAACAGGAGAGGAGCCTACCACAGAGGGCCTTTGAAAGACTCTACCAAGCAGGGTATCAAAACATTTGTTGAGACTCATAACCAAAACTTGGGCACAGTTCAGGGAATTATATGAAAGAAGAGGGAATTAGTAAGACCTGGGAAGGACAGGAGCTCCACAAGGAGAGCAACAGAACCAAAATATCTATCTGGGCAGAGGGATATTTTCTGATACTGATACTCCAACCAAGGCCCAAGGTCCATTCATGGATTAAACCTAGAACCCTTGCTCAGATATAGCCAATAGTAGTTCAGCATCCAAGTGAGTTTCCTAGTAAGGAGAACAGGATCTGTCTCTGACATGAACTCAGTGGCTGACTCTTTGAGCACCTCCCCACCCCAGAGAGCTAATCTACAAAGAAATTAAGAAGTTAAACAGCAACAAATCAAGTAACCCAATTAAAAAAATGGAGTATACGTGATCAAGACTTTGGCAGAGGGCAAGAAATAATGATAGATCTGGGGGAGGTTGGTGAGACTTGGGGAGAACAAGAGCTCCACAAAGACCAAACTGAGCAGGGCATAGGGGTCTTGTATGAGACGGTTTCTACAATCAAGGACCATGTGTGGATATGGCCTGGAACCCCCGCTCAGATGGGGCCCATGATAGCTTGTTGTCGAACTGAAGATCCTAGTGAGGGAAACAGGGACTGTTTTAGTCATGATCTTGATGGCTGACTCTTTGACCCTCCCCCATACAAGCCTGGGAGTGACAGACTGGCTAGATCCCAGGGGAGGGCATTGCAGCCAGCCCTGAGGAGACAGGATGAGCTGGGTTTGGATGGAAGGGGAGGAGGTCCTCCCCTGTTGGTGGACTTGGAGGGGGCAGGGAGGAGGGAGATGAGGGAGGGAGTGGGAGGGTGGGAGAGAATAAGGGAGGAGGCTACGCCTGGGATGCAAAGTACCTAACCTGTGATTGATATAAAAATAAATAAATTAACAAAAAAAACCCAGAAAAAAAATGGAGTATAGAGCTAAACAGAGAATTCTCAATAGAGGAACATCGAATGGCAGAGAAACACTTAAAGAAATAGTCAACATCCTTAGTCATCAAAGAAATTCAAATCAAAATGACCCTGAGATTTCACCTTACACTCATCAGAATGGCTAAGATAAAAAACTCAAGTGACAGCACATGATGGAGAGGATGTGGAGAAAGGGGAACCCTCCTCCATTGCTGGTGGGAATGTAAACTGGTACAGCTACTTTGGAAATCAATTTGGTGCTTTCTCAGACAATTAGGAATAATGCTACCTCAAGACCCATCTCTACCACTCCTAGGCATGTATCCAAAATATGCTCAAGTATCCAACAAGGACATTTGTTCAACCATGTTTGTAGCAGCTTTATTCGTAATAGCCAGAAGCTGGAAACAATCCAGATGTCCCTCAGTTGAGGAATGGATACAGAAATTGTGGTATATTTACACAATGGAATATTACTGAGCAATTAAAAACAAGGAAATCATGAAATTTGCAGGCAAATGGTGGGATCTGGAAAAGATCATCCTGAATGAGGTGTCCCAGAAGCAGAAAGACACACATGGGATATACTCACTTATAAGGGGATATTAAATATATATTATAGGATACTCATACTAAAATCTGTATTCCTAAGGAAGCTAATCAAGGAGGAGGACCCTGGGTAAGATGGTCAGTCTTCATTCAGAAAGGCAAATGGGATTGATATCAGAAGAGGGAGAAAACAGGGAACAGAACAGAAGCCTATCACAGAGGGCCTCTGAAAGACTCTACCCAGCAGAGTATCAAACCATATGCTGAGACTCATAGCCAAACTTGGAAGAGTTCAGGGAATCTTATGAAAGAAGGGGGAGATAGAAAGACCTGGAGGGGACAGGAGCTCTACAAGGAGAGCAGCAGAACCAAAAAATATGGGCATAGGGGTCTTTTCTAAGACTGATACTCTAAACAAGGACCATGCATGGAGATAACCTAGAACCCCTGAACAGATGTAGTTCATGGCAGCTCAGTATCCAAATGAGTTCCATAGTAATGGGGACAGGGACTGTCTCTGACATGAACTCAGGCACTGGCTTTTTGATCATCTCCACCTGACCGGGGAGCAGCCTTACCAGGCCACAGAGGAAGAGAAAAAAGTTAGTCCAGAGGAGACCAGATAGACTAGGGTCAGACCTCCCCTATCATTGGACTGGGGGAGGGGCATAGGTGAAGAAGCAAAAGGGATGGTGCAATTGTGAGAGGATGGGGAAGGGTCTACAGCTGGGATACAAAGGGAATAAACTGTAATTAATAAAAATAAATTTTAAATTTAAAAATTGCTGCAACCTACCCAGGGTCTTCCTTCTTTCTTAGCTTCTTTAGGTATACATATTTTATTTTGTTTATACTATATTACATGTCTAATATCCACTTCTAAGTGAGTATATACCATGTGTTTTTTTCTGCTTCTGGGACACCTCTCTCAGGATGATCTTCTCTAGTTCCCACCATTTGCCCGCAAATTTCATGATTTTCTTGTTTTTAATTGCTGTGTAGTATTCCTTTGAGTAAATGTACCACAATTTCTGCACAAATTCCTCCATTGAGGGTGATCTGGGTTGTTTCTGGCAATTAGAAGTAAAGCTGCTATGCACATTGTTGAGTAAATGTCTTTGTTCTATAGTTGAGCATATTTTGGATATATGCCTAGGAGTGGTATAGTGGATCTTGAGGCAGCACTGTCTGAAAAAGTGCCAGATTGATTTCTAAAGTAGTTGTACATCGGAAGAGGGAGAAAACAGGGAACAGGATAGGAGACTACCACAGAGGGCCTCTGAAAGAGTCTACCTGGCAGGGTATCAAAGCAGATGCTGAAATTCATAGGCAAATTTTGGGCAGAGTCCAGGGAATCTTATTAAAGAAGGGGGAGAGAGGAGCTCCACAAGGAGAGCAACAGAACCAAAAAATCTGTTCCCAGGGGTTTTTTCTGAGACTGATTCTTCAACCAAGGGCCATGCATAGAGATAACCTAGAACCCCTGCACAGATGTAGCCCATGGCAGTTCAGTGTCCAAGTGGGTTCCCTAGTAATGGGAACAGGGACTGTCTCTGACGTGAACTCAAGAGCTGGCTCTTTGATCACCTCCCCCTTAGTGCAGAACAGCCTTATGAGGCCACAGATGGAGAAAATGCAGGCAGTCCTGATGAAACCTGATAGGCTAGGGTCAGATAAAAGAGGAGGATGACCTCCCCTATCAGTGGATTTGGGGAGGGACATGGGAGGAGAAGAGGGAGGGAGAGCAGGATGGGGAGGGGATGACAGAGGAGGCTACAGCTAGGATACAAAGTAAATAAATTGTAATAAAACAAAATTGCTACATCCTTCCTTTACTCTTCCTTGCACTTTCGGAAAGAGAAAATGAAACAAAACCACTGGCTTTAGACATGTCCAGTTTTTTTGTTTGTTTGTTTTTTAGTAGCAGAAATAGAGCTCCGTACAGGAGGAATATATTAAAGTATAATTTCCAAGGTCAAAATAGGAAAAAGACTAATCAACAGGCATAACTGGAATATCTTTATTATTCTTTGTGACCTTTATCAGACACACATCAGACCACTGCCTCCTGGAGACAAATACACGAAAAAAAAAGTTATGTTTTTAGACGAATGCAGCCGAAAGAAACACTTTCTAGGATTGTTGAGATTGTAAGACTGGATGGAATGATTCTTACATATTCAGGCAGCAGGAAGTTCCTGAGCATTTTCTGTGTATCTGGTAGCATTTTAAGCACCAGCAATACTGGAGCAAATAACTCAGACAGGTCCTTCTGCCTTCAGAGTGTTTACAATATAGTAAGAGGAGAAGGATAAAACAGAATACCAACACCTGGACAGCTAAGCAGGTCATGTGAATCTCTATGTGCTTAAGTGTAGCTTGGGTTATAAGAATAAGTCCATGTCTTGCAAAATAGAGGAAATAAATAAAAACTGAGTAACGGAGAATGGGAATGACAGAAGGAGAGAGATAGAGACCACATTGGGGACATAACCTTGCAGTTGTACTAAGGTGGCCAGGGAAGAAAACATTAAAAAATATGTGGAAAACAGCAGCAAGCACAGCTTAAATGAAAAGTACTTTCCTTAATACAGTGCAGTATTTCTGATATTTTCACATGTCCCTTTGTCTCATACCTGCATCAGGAAGACCTCACCAAGATCCTGTAATCACTGATCCTGAGATCTGAAAGGTAAGAACATACAAACCTAATAATGTCTGTTAACAATTTTTCTGTGCTTTCATAACTGGGTGCCTTTGGATGGGTAAAAGAAGCCACCAGATTAACCTTTGTCTCACTCTTGCAATAGGATTAATAATGCTTTGTGCAAATATGAGTTCCTTTGGTAAGAACTCACTGGAAACTATATATATTTTTTAAATGATTTTTTTACAAACAACAAAATTAAAAATATTACCATGGATATGAGTCATTTTAAGGAAATTACCCTATGATTGGTGAGCCAAGGGATACACAAATACTATATTTGAAATATAATCAAAATACAGGAAATCACCTTTTTTGTTATTATCATTTATTACAATTTATGTCCTCCTCCCTTGACTCTTGCCAATCCCACCCTCCTCCCCCTATGCCACTGTCCTAGTCAACTGATAGGGGAAGTCCTCCTCCCCTTCTATTTGACCCTAGCCTATCAGGTCTCATCAGGACTTGTTGCATTGTCTTCCTCTGTGGAATGGCAAGGCTGCACCTGCCAGAGGTTGGTGATCAGAGAGTCTGTCACTGAGTTCATACCAAAGAAATTTCCTGCTCCCATATCTAGGGACCCCACTTGGAGAGTGATTCTATGGGTTACATCCTAGCCAGGGTTTTAGCTGCTCTCCATGCATTGTCCTTGGTTGGGGTATCATTCTCTTCAGGGCCCCCATGGCTCAGGTTTTATGGACCTTTTGCTGTCCTTTTGGAGCTCCTGTTCCCTCCAGGTCTTTCTATATCCCTTAACATTCCCTTCACTTTGCCCAAAATTTGGCTGAGTCTTAGCCTCTGCTTTAATACTTTGATCACTAGAGTCTTTCAGAGGCCCTCTGTGGTAGGCTCCTGTCCTGTTCCCTGTCTTCTCCTGCTTCTGATATCTACCACGTTTCTCCTTCTGAATGAGGACTGAGGATCTTCCTTAGGGTCTTCCAAAATATGCTCAACTATACAACAAGAACATTTGCTCAACCACATTCATAGCAGCTCTATTCATAATAGCCAGAAGCTGGAAACAACCTAGATGTCCCTCAACAGAGGAATGTATACAGAAATTGTGGTACATTTACACAATTTCTACTCAGCAGTTAAGTACAAGGAAATCATGAAATTTGCAGGCAAATGGTGGGAACTAGAAAAGATCATCTTGTGTTAGGTAACCCAGAAGCAGAAAGACAGCCATGTTATATATTCACTCATAAGTGGATATTAGCCACACAATATAGGATAAACATACTAAAATGTATACTCCTAAGGAAATCCCCTTCTTGAAATGAGTAACTTTGCAACAACTCTCCGTATAGTTGATACTATAAATTAACAGTTTATTGAAAGCGATTATGTGCTGCATCGGGGCATTAAGAAGCTGATTAGAAGTAGCATCTTTCCTGTGCTTTTTGTGTTGCTTTAGCTGGGGTTAAACCATACAGAAGATCACAGACACAAAAACACAGTGAGGCAGAAACCTTGTCAAAAGAGAGGCCAAAATACTTTCCAGACAGAAACCAGAATCCTGAAAATTGGAAATGTCTATTTACCAAAATGAGTGAAGCAGGTTAAATACTAAGAAACTTCCTTGCTATGCCATCTCTTTCAGGCACATTGCTGCTTTTGCGTCCATTCTCTTTTCTCCACCTATAACAGCCATAGTACGATTCAAGTCTCAGGCTATTTTCCTCAGCCAGTTAGGTTTGGCTAGGTGGAAGTACTGGTGTTGTGAACAGGTCTTAGATGATAAGGGTTCTGGTCCTGAGAACACTTGTATTAGTCACTGGGTGCTTCTCTGGCTATAGCCAATGGAAAGGAGAATAAGGAGCATGGACTAAAAGTAAGGGGTTCCTTAAATAAAATAAAATTAAAAAAGGATCCATGCCAAAAGAGAGCCAAGACTAGAGAGAAGTGCACTAGGCCGTCCTCTGTTCCCAAGTCTTGGTTTTTAAACTAGCTTCTAGAAGCTGAAGAAGAAAGAATGTTTACTCTCCACATTCTGTGCTTCTCTGATATTGGAGGTCCATTATCAAGCTCATCAGCAAACCACAGTAAAAACCCCACAAAGAGAGGGCACACAGTCAAGATAACCATGAAGGGAGTTTGGAAAGTCCTCAAGATGTTTCTAAGGCTGGGTTTAAATACTTCTGTAACAGATGCCTATCATCTGGAAAGAAGAAATCATGGGCAGTCCATCTAAACTCTCAACAGGAATCTGATAAAACAAACCCATTAAGTCAGAATCCTTTAACTAGAGCTGTGATCATTGTAATGAGTGGGATTAAATATTTCATTTTAAAATTCAGAGTTTTTATACATAAATTTGCTTTGATGATGGGTGACGTGGCTACAGCCAGATTGTTTCTGTGGTTTCTCTATTTTCTCTGTATTGCAAATTTGGCTCAGATGTAAGAATTTGGTGTGTCTGACAGGTCATTGTGATTATCTGAGTTAAACCCAGACGTCCTTGCCCTCTTTCCCTGAGACAATACAGAGTGCTGACATACACTAGCTGACAGACACATCACCTCTACAAGAACCTGTGGCCAGTTGAACTAAGGGTGACAGCACCCCCTTTCAGGCAGTATCTTGCAGCATGAGGGGCTGAGAAATACTTGTTTTGTAGCAGAATTTTGATTATATTCCCAAATATGTCCAGAGACACATGGTTGATTCTTGCTGATCTGCCTTTCTAAGTGTTACTTTGAACATGTAGAACTTCTTAGTAATACTAAACTTTTATCTGGCATGAGATCTTTGAATGATAAGTTCTTATGTTCAAACGGAATATTTTGCCCTGTTTGAAATCTTAGAAATACATGGAAGTGTTCTTAGACAGGAAAGTTATAAGAAACCTTAGATGGATTATGTTGCTTGTTAACAAAATTTCAAAGAAGTAAGTCTAAGAAATTAAGGGAAATGCATTGAGGATTCAATGAAAGCATGACGATGTTTTTTGTAGGTTCTCTAGCTTTTAGCATAAAATGTATATTTAGTAAATCTTTTAAAAACTAGCTTACCTTGTATGACAATGCAATACCATAAAATAGTTTAAAAATTGGAAATTCAAGGAATAACACTGGCTTTTTTAGAAAAAGTGTTTTAAAATAATTTTACTGTTACAGTATAGTACTGAAAATAAACTTACTGGGTCAATCTTGACAGCTTAGGCTGAGCCTTTAAAAACTCCACATCTGGGAATCTCAATGAAAATCATAGTTAGTCTTGCATCTCATATTTTTGAAACTCGTGAAATCCACTACTAGGTCTTTCATCAAATTTATCTATGTGCAAACATATTAAAATTATACAAATGAAACCAGCAGGGCTTCATAAAGAAGGGCAACTCTTTCAATCAATTAAGTGTCCTCAGTGCTTATGTCCAGGACTGATACAGAGTAGATGACTGATAAATCAAATTTAATTGTGAATCAATAAGGAAATGTAAAATTGTATGGTCATGACAACATAATATTGCAGGATCTACCTGAGAAGACATATCCCACATAGTCTCACATTTGAATACTTGGTCCCAAGTTGGTGGTGTGCTAGAGGGGGGTGTGACTTTGTTGGAAGTGACTTTGTTGGAACTACTGGGGGTGGCCTTTGAGAATTTAAAGGATTATGACATTCCCATTTTGTGCTCTCTGCTTTTTGCTTGCAGTTCAAGATACAGTTCCCTAGCTTTCTGTCCCTGATGTCATGCTTGCTGCCTGGCTACTGTTGCCACAATTTCCTGCCATTTTTTGGATGCTTATCTCTTTGGAACTGTAAGCCCAAATAACTTTTCATTGTATAAGTTTCCTTTGTTTATGGTACTTTATCACAGCAGTGGTAAAATAACGAATACAGAAGATGGTAGCAAAGAGTAGACTACTACTATGAAGGGATAACCTGACTGTTTTTATGTTGTTGAACATGGAAGGATTTTGAACTTTGAACCTGAAAAAAGTTGAATCCTATAAGTAGAGCATAATGAGTTACCCTAGTAGGAGCTTGGACTATAGCAGTGCTGATGTGGAGAGCCTTGTGGAGTGCTCATTCAAAAGGCTTCAGAGGAGAATATTAGCAACTGGGATAGATAATGCTTTAGTAATATTTTGGCAAAGAATGTGGCTGCATTCTGCCCTTGTCCTAAGAACTTGCCTGAAGCTAAATTTAAATTAGTTTGGGAAGGAGATTTTGAAACAGCCTAATATTGATTCTGTTGTTTGGTTATTAGCAATCGCTATCACTGTTTTACAATTCTGTGGTGAAAAATAGTTAATTGGGCAGAAAGAAGCACGAAATACATAGATTGGAGATTAAAAAACAAAACAAATAAAAACTGACAAGTTTAATTTTACACAATGTTTATGATGGAAGACAGACTGCAATTACTAAAGAATTTAGTGACTGACATTAAGGAGAGGCCAGATCAAAAGAATGGTGCCCTCACTTCAATACACACCCAAGCAAGCCTCTTTTTTATTTTTTATTTTTAACTTCTTTTTTTGCAGATATTTTATTTTTAATATTAGTTACAGCTTATTAACTTTGTATCCCTGCTGTATCCCCCTCACTCATTCCCTCCCAATCCCACCCTGCCTCCCTCATCTTCCCCCTGCCCCTTTCCAAGTCCACTGATAGGGGAGGACTTCCTCCACTTTCATCTGACCCTGGTTTATCAAGTCTCTTCAGGACTGGCTGCAATGTCTTCCTCTGTGGCCTGGCAAGGCTGCTCCTCCCTCGGGGTGGGGGGAGTTGTCAAAGAGCCAGCCATTGAGTTCATGTCAGAAATAATCCACTTGGATACTGAGCTACCATGGGCTAGACTCTACCTAGCAGTGTATCAAAGTAGATACTAAGACTCATAACCAAAACTTCAGCAGAGTGCAGGGAATCACACAATAAAAGGCAGAGTTAATATGACCAGGAGAGGACAGGAACTCCACAAGGACCAAATATATCTGGGCTCAGGGGTCTTTTATGAGACTGTTTCTCCAAACAAGGAGCATGTATGGATATAACCTAGAACCTCTGCTCGAATGTAGCCCATGGTAGCTCAACCAAGCTTCTGATTTGTGAAATGAAAATGTGTAAATACTTTTCTGTTTATACAAACTAGAAGAAAATCTCTTGCAAATACAGTTGGCAAGTGTTCATCCCAAGTTGACAGCCACAGCTGACATGGCTTTCCATACAACAAGGAGTCATGAGTAAAAGAGTCATGGGTACTTTCTCCAGGGTTTCAGAGACCTGAGGAGGCCAAGAAATGTATAGCAAAGGAGATCCTGCATTGATTCCTTCAGATGTCATTGTGACACTCTGTGAAGGCTAGGCTGCATTGGAGATTCCAAGAAGTTGGAGATGACAGAGCCATGATCTATCTATTTCCCCTTTTGTAGCACTGTTTGGAGAAGTTTAGGAAGGGTTATCTTGCTAGAGGAGGAACATCACTTAAGGTGGGATTTTGGAGTTTAAATACTTGGACTGTTTTAATTTTACTCTCTTTGCTTGTGTTTGTGGTTCAAGATGTGACCTCTCAGCTTCTTTCTACAGCAAATGTGCATCAGCTATCACAGAATTTGTCTTTATGGGACCATAAGCCCATATAAACATTTCCTCCTATAAATTGCCTTGGCAGAGTATTTGATCACTGCATCAGAAAAGTAACCACTACCATATTGTAACCAGAGTGCTTTTGCCACACTCATATTCAGCCTTCCTCGAGTGTTCAAGTATATGTGTATTCTGAAGCATATGTTTATATGATGACCAAAAGTAAATAATAAATTGGGGTAGTTCACCTGTTTCTTCACTCTCAGTGCTAGAATTATGAAGGATGGAGTATAATTTTCAATTTTAAGATTGAATAAAGCTTGTTTTTCTTTTCTAAGCCCCATAAGCTGGGCATTTTAATCAAAGTAGCAGAAGTGAAACTAGACAAATGTATAAAAATTATGTGAAATTTAATGTTCAGTGTCTTTCTGCATGTGGTAAGGCTCTTCTTTTGGTAGGAACTCTGCAGAGTTTCAAGGCTAATCAAGGTAATCACATGGTGAGACAGAATTTCCTAACTCAGACTTTCTGTTCTTACCAGTCCCATTGTATCGAGATCTCATATTATGATCTCATTTTTTTCATTTTTATTTTATATTAATCACATGTTATGTACTTTGTAACCAAGCCATAGCTCCCTTCCGCATTCCCTCCCCATCCCACCCTTCCCTCCCTTATCTCCTCCCTGCACCCTTCTAAGTCCACTGATAGGGGAGGACCTCCTCCCCTTCCATCTAACTCTAGCTTATCAGATCTCTTCCAGAATGGCTACAATGTCCTCTTCAGTGGCCTAGCAAGGCTGCTCCTCCCTCCAGGGACAGGGAAGTTGAAGAGCCAGCCATTGAGTTCATGTCCAAAATAGTTTCTGTTCCCCTTACTAGTATACCCACTTGGGAATTGAGCTACCATTTGCTACATACAAGCAGGGGTTCTAGGTTATAACCATACATGGTCCTTGGTTGGAGAGACAGTCACATAAAAGACACCTGTGCCCTGATATATTTGGTTCTTGCGGAGCTCCTGACCTCTCCAGGTCATACTAACTCCCCCTTCTTTCATATGATTCCCTGCACTCTGCCAAAGGATTGGTTATGTTTCTTAATATTTGCTTTGATACACT
>CM053760.1:49812700-49828573 GCA_028658305.1 Pachyuromys duprasi
CTGCCATTCTACAATCTTCTATAGGATTCTCTGTTTAGCTCTGTACCCCATTTTTTTAAATTGGATTACTTTATTTGTTGTTTTTTAACTACTTGAGTTCTTTATTTATACTGGATATTAGCCCTCTGTCAGATATAGGATTGGTGATGATCCTTTCCCAGTCTGTAGGCTGTTGTTTTGTTTTGATGACAGTCTTGTTTGCTTTACAGAAGCTCTTCAGTTTCATGAGATCCCATTTATTGATTGTTGGTCTTAGAGCCTTTGCTGTTGGTGTTCTGTTCAGGAAGTAGTCTCCTGTGCCAATGAGATCTAGGGTCTTTCTCACTTTTTCTTCTAACCGATTTAATGTGTCTGGTGTTACGTTGAGGTCTTTGATCCACTTGGACTTTAGTTTTGTGCAGGGTGATAAATATGGATCTATTTTCATTTGTCTGCATATAGACATCCTGTTGGTCCAGCACCATTTGTTGAAGATGCTGTCTTTTTTCCATTGGATGGATTTGGCTTCTTTATCAAAAATCAAGTTTCCCTAGGTGTGTGGGTTTATTTCTGACTCTTCTGTGCAGTTTTTATAACTATTGCTCTGTAATACAGCTTGAGATCCGGGATGGAGATACCTCTAGATGATAACATAATTTTATAATTATATCATTTCCCCTCCTTTTCCTCCCTAAATCTCCTTCTATATGCTCTCCCTTTGTTTCCTTCAAGTCCTTGGTCCTTTTCTGTAATTGTTGGTGCTGGTGGTGCTGCTGGTGGCGGTAGTAGGGCGTGTGTGTGTGTGTGTAAATATTCCTTAATATATAATGGCTCATATACTGTTATTTGTATGGAAATTTCCAGGGTTGATCATTCAGTATTGAGTAACAAATTTGTGTGCTCCTCCCTGAAGAGGACTGTGTCTTATCTTCTCAGTATTCCATAATTTTGAATGAAATTTGTAAATGTTTTGCTCAGCATGAAAATGTAAGTTGAAGCCAGAAGTCTGTAATCCCAGCACTTAGGAGAGGGAGAGGGAGACATATCTCTGTGAGTTCGAGGCCAGCCTACTCTAAAGTAAGTCCAGGACAGCCAAGGCTACACAGACGAACCCTGTTTTGAAACAACAACAACAAAAAATGCAGGTTGAAATTACTAAAGCAAATAACATACTTTTTCATCTTCCTTATCACAAAATTTAGACATGGAAAAGCAACTGCTGTGTATTCTATGCCAACATATAAACAATTTTCTCTATGCTGTATTGAATCTTACAAAACAAATGCAGGTATAAGATACACAGTGAATACTCCCAAAGCCCTTAATCTATTCCTTTTATTCAATTGATGCTCTAAGAGAGATATGTGTTTTAGAACATTAGCACTTCCATTTAATCCTCAGAACAGAAACTAGAATCCACTGTTCTGCTTATGACATAGTTCTTTCCTCTGAGTAAAGCTATCTGTATTTCCACTTATCCTTATGAATGCAAAAATCAAACTGAATGAAAACACAAACTTGGTATCACTATAACCATGTACATACTATATCTTAACTATCCTCTTCTTTCTATGAATCTTCATCCATTTTTCTAAGGTTTTAATTCCAATGAAATAAAATATCATGTGGTAGATGGTATTTTGTCTTTATTCTAGTAAAGTACCAAAGATGAATCTTTCCTGTCATATTTTATGATGAATATCAAAAAGAATGTTCCCATATAAAAAAACTACAATGATTTTCATATTTTACAATAAACATTTATTTATTGTGACTTCTAACACCTAAAAGAATCACAGTTCAAAACTGAGTAATATTTAGACAATTGAGCTAAACAGTAGCCCTAAGGATTTCCCAGATGGTAGAAGTATTATTTTATAATATCAAACCTAAGGGCTTTCTAGACATAATGTTTTCATTGTGTTGGTTCACAGTGTGATTCCAGGAAATTCACATTACCTTGAAGAGATAACCTCCTTACTTCTTCAGAAAGCATATTGTTATGGGACTAGAAAGATGGCTCCAAGGTTGAGAGCACATAGTGCTCTTGTAGAGGATCAGAGTTTGGTTTCTAGCATCCACATAAGACTGAACATAATTACATATATGTGCTCCAGGGGCTCGGATGCCTACTTTCAGATTCTGCACTCATGTGCACACACACACACACACACACAGAGAGAGAGAGAGAGAGAGAGAGAGAGAGAGAGAGAGAGAGAGAGAGAGAGAGGGAGAGAGAGAGAGGGAAAGAGAGAGAGAGAGAGGGAGAGAGAGAGAGAGAGAGAGAGAGAGATGCAAGAAAGAAAGCAAGTTGTTACGAAAATATGAAATGGGATGTCCAAATGAAACATGGCAAAGACAGGAGCTAAAAAAAAATATGAAGATACATAAAATTCAACAGAACAAAGATCAAGCAAACGTAAACGTAAAGTGAAGAAAGCATTGCACCAGAAGAAAAATTCTGTCCTGTGAAACTATCCAGAAGCATATGATGTTTGGTGTAAAAGATTTGCAGAGTCTTTATAAGTGTTCCGGTATTGATTTTCTAGCTAGAAAGCAAAGCCTAGCTATGCTGGCCTTCACATGGAACATTAGTGGCTGGAGATCCCATCACCTCAGGTGTTTAGTTGGACTTGTGCTGATTTTCATCAATTTTAAGTGTAAAGGATTGAATGGCTTAAAATCACATAGCTTTTAAGGAGCTGTAACAGGTGCCTAGAAAGGCACTTAAATGAACATGAATTGTAGCAAGTTACTGTGTCTAGCAATTTAATTGTTATTGAAAAAAATATTCTCTTTGTGATAAACAGCCTTGGAGAAGTAGGTAGCTGGACTGTGAGAAACAGCCATCAAGTCCCTGTTTGAACTCAGACGTTCCATGAAGCTTTTGTGTGTCTATTCAGGATACCTTTAAGGAAGCTGAGTGACTGACTGAATATGGTAAGAGGTTCAAAACACACTTTAGTGTAATGTAATGTTGGAATATACCAACTTGATTAAATAAAAGTTGAGATATTTTGGTTTATTTGAGTATTTTTAATATTTAAATATTTAATATTTAATTTGAAAATACTTTTCATTTTAATCTCTCAAGGAAAGTATCTGCCAGGGGGGGATTCAGCCAGCTGGGGGTCTCAAGTTTGGGCAGATTGGATTAGCTCAAGAGCGCATCACTTCACATCTGGGTCATGGACGAGCTGAGAGATAACTCATTTCAAGAGACTGTTCTTGGGAGGCAGTATCTCTCCTGCTCATTTTTGCTCCTTCTTGGAGCAGAGAGTCAATCTCAGTCTTTTATTGTTAAATCATTTCCTCATACATTTTTTTTCTCCATGATCAAAAACATTTTTGTCTCTTCTCAGAATATTAGCTTTTTCCCAAAGACCAACAGATGAGAATAAACAATATAGCAAGCTGTATTCTTCATACATTGTACAGTGATTGCACCCAAGAACTCACAGAATATAGCAAGCTGTACTCTTCATACATGGTACAGTGATTACATTGCAAGCAAGCGTATTTAATCATTAACTCAGTTCTTTTCTCAGACAAACTTCCACCTCATAGGCCATCTGGGCAAAATCTTATGGTTACAATCAGTGGCATAAGAACAAAGAGGTGCTAAACAAACTGAACTATTCTTATTTCTCAGTTGATGTTTGTAGTTGAACAAGTTCTTCCTGAGATCTTTCTAAACATCTTTTGTAATAGGAGTAATCAATGAGGGTCTCTATCCCCTTCCTCATAAACTCATCATTAGACATTAGTTTTAATTTCTCTAGGGTCCAATCCCTTTCCAGCTACAGCAATCTGGGGGCTGACCATGAAAATTCAAGCAATTCCTGATATCTTGATGTCCATGAGCTGACTACAGTTTTCCATGGAACAATTAGTAAAAGGCCTCTATGGATTCAATTTCTTGTTCAGAAAATTCAGAGTTCACTGCATTTATAGCCGAGAAGAATGCTTCCTCCACAATGGTTGTATCTGAGCGGTTTCCTTCTTTCCCAGTTTCTCCAGAAATCTTCCCAGTTGCAATGAGTAGGAGTGAATTAGAGGAAAACGATGGAGTCACAGTAAGAAAAAAAGCAGGCAGACATATAGGAAAATGCAATATCGTTTGTGGTCTGGTAACTCAGAAATGTTTCCTCCGGGGCAACGGTGCTCCAGTAGCCAGTGCTGTGTCAAGCAGTTGCTTCTGTAACAATGTAGGACCTAACAAGTACCTAAGTCCTTTAAGACCATACTTGATTTCCATTTTAAGAATACTTGATTTAATTTCTATCAGGCTAATTAATTTCAGACTTAATAGTGGTGTATTGTATCTTATAATTTTCAATATAATGATAAAAGTAGAGTTTCTTCTCATTAAAAAGCACTTTGTTGTAATAAGAAGACATTAAAACTACCATGTCAATAAATGTTTAAATGCAGAAGGTGGTGTCATTAATTATAGGGGCATAGTTATTCTGCAGATTTCAAGAACTGATAGTCCACTAGTGTAGTTCAGACTTCACACTCTTGTACAGCTTTCTCTGATATTTTAAAACAAATGTAATCAAAGTTTTGAAAGATTATTTTCGTTTACATACAGAACATGATGTTAGAAATTTCTACAAACTTTGGAAAAAGGATTTTTTAAACATCTCATAGAGCTCTTGTGCTTTAAAACTGTATTTGAAATTTTGTGCTGTATCTCATCTCTATCAATACATGTATACACACACATCCACACACCGCTATTTTCCAAAACCATGTTTTCCTAAAACAATACCCAAGAGACGTCGTGTTTTGTTTAACAGCCACTGTCAACTAAACTGGGGTTTAGAATACCCTAAAAGAAATATCTCTAGGTGTAGATATAGAGGTTCAACTGAGAAGGAAAGATCTAAGAAGAATGTAGGTGGAACTGCCACATAGCTTGGGATGTGAATAAGTAAAACGACAAAAAGGAGAAAGAGAAGTGAAACCAGTTTTTGCTATTCTCTGATGCAATGAACCACACCATTCCTGCTGCTATGCCTCTCTGGCCATATAGCAAAATTGTTCTGAACTGTGGGTTAGAGTAAACTCCTTCTCTGTGAAGTTGCATTTTGCCAGATGTTTGCTCAGTGATGAGGAAAATAACTGATAGACCTAGCTATGCGACATATATGCCAAGTCTTTTTATTATTCTCTTCTTCTGGTCAGGTTTTTCCCTGTGCTACTAGAAACTGCCTCTAGTATCCCTGACACTGATAAGGTTACCAGTTTGTATCTTCATTTTTTGGAGTCATCAGTATGCTTAGCAGACAATATCATACACAGTGTCTTAGAAAATCCTTCTAGGAGCTGGAGAGATGGCTCAGAGGTTAAGAGCACTGCCTGTTCTTCCAGAGGTCCTGAGTTCAATCCTCAGCAACCACATGGTGGCTCAAAGCCATCTATAATGTGATCGGATGCCCTCATCTGGCATCTGGCATGCAGGTGTACATAAAATAAATAAATAGATAAAAGAAGAAAAACTCCAACAAAATAGTTAAATAAAAAAGATTTCTAAAAAAACAACAAAAAAGAAAGAAAATTATTACTAGCTTCTATAATGGTAACTGAAGAAATAACTCTTAAATATGATAATCCCTTCCCTTGAAACATTTCTCAGGCTCTTCATCAGGCTTCTTCATTAGGTCAAACATTGGCTGAGAAATCAGCTCAGTGGCACATGTCCTCAGCCTCAGCTCTTCTCTCTGACATAGTAGTAGAATAGACTCACTGCCTCCATAGTTCCATTCTGGAAAGTTCTGCAGCCTCTTTTGTTGACAGCTGATGGATGGGCTACTCCATTAATTTACCTAACTGGTCTGTGTCAAACTAGTAGACATGGTTAAGGTCATTTGCCTATAATCTCCATATTTCTACAAATGATAATTCTTTATGTAAGAATTAGAATGGTTGTGGTGAACATTATCATTCTTTTCTCCAATACAGCTCCACATGCACGTTATATTCAAATGCCAAACAGGTGATATCTGCATTAGTGCTGTGAATATTAAATACCAATGATCAGGTTTAGTGGGTACATGCAGAAACTTCCTTATCACAGTGTCATCAGCAGTCAAGAAAGTTCATTTGTGATCAGACTTTAACAGACTCAGCAAGGAAAGCTCAAAGACAAAAGTATATGTGATGAATTTAACAGAGCTAAGCTATCTTGAAGACATATTTATTTATTTTTATTTATTTTTATATCAATCAGAGGTTAGGTACTTTGCATCCCCGGCGTAGCCCCCTCCTTCTTTCCCTCCCACTCTCCCCATCCCTCCCTCATCTCTTCCTCACCCACTCCAAGTCCACCTACAGGGGAGGAACTCCTCCCCTTCCATCCGACCCCAGTTCATCTTGTTTCCTCAGGGCTGGCTACAATGTCCTCCCCTGGGATCTAGCCAGGCTATTACTCCCTGGAGTGTATGGGGGAAAGTCAAAGAGCCAGCCATTGAGTTCATGACTGAAACATTCCCTGTTGCAGGAAGTATTATAAGGAGAATGTACTGTAACAAGTCATGAAGGCAAAATACTCAACTCCAACTCCCATGAACACAATTGTAGAAAACAAGGAAAGGCTGCTTCTGGATGTTTTCTTCTTGACACTGCTTTAGTTTTCAGCTTTTAAAATGTGTTTCTGAAAGAAAAAAAAAACACCTAAGACATGAGGGAGGGTTGGGGAGGGTGGGAGGGAATGAGGGAGGGGGCTACGCATGGGATGCAAAGTACCTAACCTGTGATTGATAACAAAAAAATAAAAAATAATTTAAAAAAGACATCTTATTAGACCATGTACTAAATTACTTCAAAGAAAAAGCAATTCTTTTCCCTTTAACTGATATCCTTCTTGCCAATGTTGGAAGTTATAGGTATTAACTGTGAAAGTAATGTGGTATATAAAGCAGAGTTTACAATAGACTCATTTCTGCATGTTGATTACTAGTGTTTGATTCTGTTTACTTTGTACATGTCATCAATAGTTCTATGCATTACTTTGTGTGTTCTTAATACAAGAACTAATTCATTATTTTGTAATAATGAAGCTCTGGTGACATAAACACTTATTGCACATAATAAACCTGTTTAGTTAATGCAGTTCAAAAGGCCACAAGCTCTCTTCACCCTTTTGTTTCACCCACGATTACATGAAGCAGTCTCTTCCTGACTATCTGCTTGCCAATTTGACCACGTATTTAGGTACATTTTCACTCCCCTTCCCATCCTCTAGTACATAATGTCCAGGCTTATCTCCAGCTTGGTAGCGGACCACCTGCTGTAGCCTCTGATTCTTTTCTGCCCACACTTCCAGGGAACTAAGAAGATCCTATCCTATAGCCTTTCTTCCTCATCTTATGACTTTGTCTCATCAGCTAACACCTTAGATACTCTCCCTGAAAATCTACAGGTGTTGAGGGACAGGGAATCAGATCCTCATGGAAGAGTCCAGGTTTTTCCCATCCTGTGTACCTTCTCAGCATCTCGCAACCATTTACCCCATCTCTACCACTGCAAAGGAGCTCACAACACCTATAAACAAATTGTAGCCCTATCCTCCTCCCCCATCGCCATGCAGAAGCATTCTTTACCAAGTAACTGACAATCACTAAACACAGAACAGAAAGCAAGGGCAACAGAAAGCAAGTAATATAAAATCTACTCAACAAAGGCAGGAGCAGATATCAACACCTAGAAGCAATCATCCCAAACCCAAACCTGGACACCAACAAAGAAACAGAATAAATCACAACCTGGACAATACGTCTCCACTAGAGACCACAACTTCACTATAGTAGGCACTGAGAATTGCCACATAGATGAAGTACAAGACAAAGAGCTTTAACGTACACTTTATGAGTATGATAACGATCCTTATATAAAATAAAAATGTTAAAAAAAGAGAAATTGAATAAATCTCCCCAAAGGAATCTATGAAAACACAAACAAGCAGTAGAAGTAAATGAAGGAAACATACAAATAAAACTGGAAATGAAAAATTTATGAACATGGAAAAGAACCACAGGGATAATCCTGGCAAACAGAATGCGAGAGATGGAAAAGAAAACCTCAGGTACTGCAGATAAGACAGACAAAAAGGAACCATTGTTCAAAGGAAATGTTAAACATAAATCATTATAATCACCCCAAAATAATCCAGGAAATCTTGGACACTATGAACAGAACAAATCTAAGAAGAGGAAAACAGAAAGAAGAAATGAAAAATTAATGTCAATGGTACAGAGAATATTTTCAATAATCATAAAATAAAATTGTACTAATCCAAAGATGGAGGTGCTTATCAAGGTAAAAGAAGCATACAGAACACAGTCTAGACCAGAGATGAAATTCCTCATGTTACACAATAAACAAAATGAAAGAGTGTTAAATGCTGCAATTAAAAAAGACCAATTAACATACTAAAAACAATCCTATTACAATAAAACATGACTTTTCACTGGAAACTCTAAAAGCCAGGAAAGCATGGGCCGATATGCACCGAACTCTAAGAGACCACAGACAGTAGCTCAGAGTACTATAAGCAGCAAAACTTTCACAAAAATAAATGAAGAAAGTTAACCCATGAGAAAACTACATTTAAATAACATCCATCTAGAAATTCATCTCTATAGAAGGTGTTAGAAGAAAAACATCAAACTGAAGAAGTTAACCATACCGAAGAAAGCACATGGAATATATAGTCCCTGACCTGCAAATCAAAAGAGGAAGAAAAAGTGCACACCAAAATGATAAAATAATAGGAATCAAACAACACTGCTCATTGATAACCCTCAAAAACAGTGGTCTCAATTCTCTGTTTAAAAAGAAACAGACTAACAGATTGGATGTGAAAATATAATCCAGCCCTTTGCTGCATCCAAGAAACAAACAATAACATTAGTGATAGACACCACCTCAAGGTAAAAGGATGGAAAAAGATATCCCAAGCAGAAGAACCGAAGAAACAAGACCGTGTATCCAGTTTACTAACTGGCATAGTAGACTTCAAAACCAAAATAATCAGAAAGCATAGGGAAGGGGATTATATACTCATCAAAGAAAAAATCCACCAAAAAGGTTTTGCAATTCTAAACATCTATTCACCAAACACAAGGACATCCAAGTTCATAAAAGAAACACTATTGCAGCTGAAATGACACATTCACCCTCACACAGTGATCATGGTGGCTTCAGTACCCAGGCCATCCAGACAAAAGGCTACAAGCTCTCTTCTTGCTAGAGCTAAATGACATCATGAATCAAATAGACCTAACATATTTAGAAAACATTTCACTCCAATACAGCATAATATACCTTCTTCTATACCCCATAGAACTTTCTCTAAAACTGGCCATATAGTCAGACACAAATCAAGCCTTAACAGATACAAGAAAACTGAAATAACACCTTCTGTCAAATTTGGCCACCAGAAAATAAAGCTGGATAGCAACAACAGACAGCCTACAAACTCATAGAAACTGGACAACTCACTACTAAATGACAAATGGGTTAAGACAAAATTAAAGACTCTTTAGAATTGAATGAAAATGACTATACAACATACAAACTTATGAGACACAAAGAAGGTGAGTCTAAGAGCAGATTCATAGCACTAGATGTGTATGTAAAGAAATTAAGGAGATCTCATAGCAGTAACTTAACAACACACTTGAGCATTTTAGAACACAAAGAACTAATGTCCCAAAGTAGTATATGGCAAGACATGAAGGGCTGAAATCAATAAAATGAAAACAAAAATTTACAGATGATATGATCATATACATGAGTGACCCAAAATATTCCATCAGGAAACTCTTGAAAACTGATGAACATTTTCAGCACAGTAGCAGGATACATATTAACACACAAAAATCTATAGCTTTCCTAAATACATATGACAAATGGTATGGGAAAGATATTAAGAAAACAAGGCCTTTCTCAATAGTCTCAAAAATATAATATCTTGGACTAACTCTAACCAAACAATTAAAAGACTTGTTTATAAAACTTAAAAACACTGAAGAATAAAACTGAACACTTGAGAAGATGAAATGATCTCTCATGCTCATGGATCAGTAGGATTAAAAGAATTAAAATGGCCCCTCCACCAAAAGCAATCTACAGATGCAATGCAATCATCATCAAAATGCTAAGACAATTCTTTAAACAACTTGAAAAGTCAACATTCAGCTTCATATAGAATCACACACACACACGCACACACACACACACACACACACACACACACACTTTGCCTTTCTGAATGGGGATTGAGCATCTTAGCCAGAGTCTTCCTTCCTGATTAGTTCCCTTATGTGTACATATTTTAGTATGTTTATCCTATATCATATGTCTAGTATCTACTTATGAGTGAGTATATACACTGTGGGTCTTTCTGCTTCTGGGATGCCTCACTCAGGATGATCTTTTCCAGTTCCCACCTTTTACCTACAAATTTCATGATTTCCTTGTTTTTCTTCACTGAGTAATATTCCATTGTGTAGATGTACCACAATTTCTGTATCCATTCTTCAACTTAGGGGCATCTGGGCTGTTTTCTGCTTCTGGTTATTACAAATAAAGCTGCTGTGAACATGGTTGAGCAGATGTCCTTGTTGTGTATTTGAGGGTCTTTTGGATATATGCCTAGGAGGGATATAGCTGCACCTTGAGGAAGCGCCATTCATAATTGTCTGAGAAAGCATCAGACCAATTTCCAAAGTGGTTATATAAGTTTACATTCCCACCAGCGATGGAGGAGGGTTCCCCTTTTTCCATATCCTCTAGAGCATGTGTTGTCACTTGAGTTATTTATCTTAGCCATTCTGATGCGTGCAAGCTGAAATCTCAGGGTCATTTTGATTTGTGGCAGGGGAGGGAGAAAACAGGTAACAGGACAGGAGCCTACTACAGAGGGCCTCTGAAAGGCTCTACCCTCCAGGGTATTGAGGAAGATGTTGCGACTCATAGCCAAACTTTGGGCAGAGAACAGGGAATCTTAAGAAAGAAGTGGGAGATAGTAAGACCTGGAGAGGACAGTCGCTCCAGAAGGACAGCGATAGATCCTAAAAGTCTGGGCACAGGGGTCTTTTCTGAAACTGATACTCCAGACAAGGACAACTCATGGAGATGGCCTGGAACTCCTACACAGAGGCAGATTATGGCAATTTAGGATCCAAGTGGGCTCCATAGTAATGGGGACAGGGACTATCTCTGACATGAACTGATTGACCTGCTTTTTGATCACCTCCCCCAGAGGGCGAAGCAGCCTTACCAGGCCACAGAAGAAGAGAAAGCAGCCACTCCTGATGAGACCTAATAGACTAGGATCATAGGGAAGGGGAGTAGGACCTCCCTTTTCAGTGGACTGGGAGAGGGACATGGGTGGGGAAGAGGGAGGGTGGGATTGGGAGGGGAAGAAGGAGGGAGGTACAGGGGGATACAAAGTGAATAAACTGTGATTAATAAAAATTAAAAAAGAATCACACACACAGAGGATAGCTAAAATAATTCCAAACAATTAAAGAATTATTAGAGATATCATTACCATCCCTGACTTCAAAGAATACCATAAAGCTATAGTAATAAAAACAACATGGGGTTGGCATAAAAACAGACATGTTCATCAATGAAATAGACCTGAAGAGTCAGACATATATCTAAAACAAGTATGGACACCTGATTTTTTATGAAGAAGCCAGAAATCCATACTGGGAAAAGAGACATTATCTTTAACAAATGGGGCAGGTCAAACTTGATGCCTGCATATAAAAAGATGCAAATAAGCCGACAGTTATTGACCTGAATAACTCAACTCCAAATGGATCAAAGACCTCAACATAGTGCCAGGTACACTAAATATAATAGAGAAAGTAGGAAGCTGTCTTGAACTCATTGACAAAGAAATAGATTTCCTCTGCAGAACACTGACAGCACAGGCACAAGAACAACTAACAAATGGGGCCTAATGAAACTGAAAAGCATCTATGTGGCAAAGGACACCGCCATTTAGACAAAGCAGCAAACTACAAAATGGGAAAAAAATTTACCAGATACATACCCTATAGAGAGCTAATACCGAAAATATGTAAAACCTCAAAAATCCGGACATCAAGAAAACAAATAATTAATTGTTGATACAGATGTAAACCAAGAGTTCTCAAAGGTGGAAATACAAATGACGAAGACTCACTTAAGGAAATGCTCCGCATCTTTAGTCATTAGGGAAATGCAAATCAATACTTTGAAATTTCATCTTATACCAATCAGAATGACTAAGACCAATATAAAAAAAATGATAGCTCATGCAGGCAAGGATGTGAAGTAAGAGAGCACTCATCCATATCTGTTGGGACTGCAAACTTAAACAGCTACTATGGAAATCAGGTGGCAGTTCATCAGGAAGTTGGTAATCAAGCTACCTCAAGATCCAGCTGTAACATTCTTGAGCATATATGCAAAGGACCCCTACAGAAACACTTTTTCAGTGACGTTCATTGCTGCTCTATTCATAATAGCAAAAAATTGGAAACATTAAATGTCCATCAGTGAATGGATGGATAAAGTATAGTACATTTACACAATAGCATTTTACTAAGCTGTTTAAAAAAGAAATAATGACATTTTCAGTTAAATAAATGGAGCTAGAAAATAAAATCATACTGAGGAAACCCAGATCCGCCAAAAACAAGTATGGTATGTATTTGCTTATATATGGATGTTAACTGTTAAGTCTTTGATAAGCAGGCTATAATCCATATAACCTCAAAGGTTAGGTATAGAGTAAGGGACTGAAGGAAGAGCTTGATCATCTACAAAAAGGAAATGAAACAGACAGTTATAGGTGGATGGGAGTCACAAGCTTGGGGAGGATCAGATGAAGCACTGGAGGGAAGAGTGGGTGGATGGAGGAAATACAGGGAGAGAAATCTAAAACTAGGATAAAGGCTTTTCCCAGGGTAATATAGAAACCTAATATAGTAGAAGTGTGTGTGTGTGTGTGTATGCTAAAATGATCTAAATGGAATCACCAAATAATGGATGAGACCAAGTCCCAGCTAGACATTTCTTGTTGCCAAATATAAACTCTATGGGTTACCTCTAATAAAGTTGTTGACCCAAATGCCCCCATGGGATCCCTCAGAAATCCAGACTGTTTTTAAAGATATTGTTAACTCTCTACAAACTGATGGGAAGGCCCTATTGCTGAAGATAACACCAACAGAACTCACTGACCGTGGGTTCTGGAAGGCACTGTGCATACCACAAAAAGAGAAAAATAAACATCAAAGCAGCTACAAATATTTTATTCCACAGTGGTGATCTGCATGTGCAATGCAGTAATGCAGTGGTGACTAACAATATCTGGTTGGATTTAAGGCCCACCCCATGAGATGGAATCCGTCACCAACACTGTTTGGGTTGTCAAGAATCTGAGCCTAGCTACTCCAAGGGACCATAATAACAAAATGACATTTTGTTTTGCCCTTAGAGGCTTCCTAATACAGTAGGTGGGAATAAATACAGAGACCCATAGCTGCAGAAAATGAGAGAGACCGTCTATTTTTTGGTCCTAAATAGGATTTATCTAATTTCCTCTCCTCATGTCTCAGAGAACCCTTAGGAATATGAGACAGGAAGTTTGTAAAAAACAGAGGGGTTGGAGAACAGCAAAGAAGAAAGGCCTTCTACTCACAGCTGGACTGATGAATATATGAACTGAAAGAGTCTGGGCCAGATGTGGGTCCCATCGCTGAGAGAGGAAATGGACAAGAGCTCATATCCATAACCCAGAAGCTTTCTGTAATGATAATCACTAACAAATGAAACCTTAGTTCTCTCCAATGGAGCCTCACAGGGTTGTACAAACAACTCTGAAGGCCAGGTCCCGTGCCCAGAAGTGGACAGCCAACACCAACTAACTTGGGAGGTTTTCGTATGTATGTATGTATGACTGCATCTATGTTTTTCTCTCTCTTTTCTTTTCTTTCTTTCTTGTCTCAAAAATGCTTTCTCTGGGCATTTTTTTCTTTTTTCTTTTTCTTCTCTCACATGTCTTTTGCTTTTATGTTTTGATTTCCCATTTTCTATTTTTATAAGAGTTTCTCATTTGCCAATGTGTTTCTGAAACTGTATTTGCTTCTTATGCATTTTCTTTGGCCCTTGGTGTGTTTTTGTTTTGTTTGTTTTTGTTTCTGATTTAGATTGGTAAAGGAGTTGAGAGGAGCTGGGAAGAGTTGTGGGATGGGGACCCATAATCAGAACAGGTTGTAAGAATGAAATCTATTTTCAATTTTAAAAGCCAAAAATCTACTCACCTATAAGTGTATACTAGCCATATAATATAGGATGAACATATTAAAATCTGTGGCCCTAAAGAAGCTAAATAACAAGGAGGACCCTAGGGAAGATACTTAATCCTCAATCAGAAGGGCAAACAGCATAGCCATCGGAACGAGAAACAAGGAACAGGACAGGAGCCTTCCACAGAGGACCTCTGAAAGACTCTTACCCACCATGGTATCGAAGGAGACACAGGATAGGAACTCCACAAGGAGAACAACAGAGCCAAAATACCTAGGCCCAGAGGTTTCCTGCACAGACTGACATTCCAGCTAAAGACAATGCTTGGAGAGGACCTAGACCACCTGTACAAAGGAAGCCCATTGGCTGCTTAGTTTCCAAGTAGGTACCCTCACAAAGAGTACAGGGGCTGTCTCTTACATAAACTCAGTGGCTGGGTCTTTGATCACCTCCCCCTGGGAGATGCAATCTTGCTAGGCACACAGGAAGATGATGAAGCCAGCCTTGATGAGCCCTGATAAGGTAGGGTCAGATAGAAGGGGAGGAGTTTCTCCCCTATCAGGGTTCTAGAGAAAGGGCAAAGAGGGAGAAGAGGGAAGGTGGGTAGGACTGGCAGGAGATATGGAAGGGGGCTGCTGTGGGATACAAAGTGAATAAACTGTAATGAATAAATATAAAAATAAATTTTAATTTTAAAAAAGCCACAAAATAAAGAGCAGTAGAATATAAATATTTTGAAACAAGTAATATCTCTATCCTTTGCTGTTTCAGATAACTGATTAAAATAATTAATACCTGAGTTTAACTTGAGTATTTCACAGTGAAGATGTAGATAAAAATAATCATAACTTCAGGAGGCATATGAGTTAATGAAGACATGTGACTCATATAGAATAGCTTGAAATGTCACATACAAAATTGCCAAGGTGAGAACAAGCATTTTGCTAGCATGCATCTACTAAATGCTGGAACATTTGGGTGTCTCCCTTAAAGAAAACAACATTAAATTTAAATTTAATTCCATCTATGACATAGACACAAGACAATCATGCTATTGAAGTTGGGGCTTTGAGAAAATAATTAAGATTAAATGAGATCGTAGAGGGCTAATATCCAGTATATATAAAGAACTCAAGAAGTTAAAAAGGAACAAATCAAGTAATCCAATTAAAAAGTGGGGTATGGAGCTAAACAGAGAACTCTCTGTAGAGAACTGTAGAATGGCAGAAAAACACTTAAAGAAATACTCAACGTCCTTAGCCATCAGGGAGATGCAAATCAAAACGACCCTGAGATTTCACCTTACACCTGTCAGAATGGCTAAGATCAAAAACTCAAGTGACAACACATGCTGGAGAGGATGTGGAGAAAGAGGAACCCTCCTCCATTGCTGGTGGGAATGTAAACTTGTACAACCATTCTGGAAATCAATTTGGCGTTTTCTTAGACAATTAAGAATAGTGATTCCTCAAGACCCACCTATACCACTCCTAGGCATATATCCCAGAGATGTTCAAGTATGCAACAAGGACATTTGCTCAACTATGTTTGTAGCTGCTTTTTTTGTAATAGCCA
>CM053760.1:49829073-49865924 GCA_028658305.1 Pachyuromys duprasi
GTTATAACCTAGAACCCCTGCTTGTATGTAGCAAATGGTAGCTCAATTCCCAAGTGGGTATACTAGTAAGGGGAACAGAAACTCTTTTGGACATGAACTCAATGGCTGGCTCTTCTACTTCCCTGTCCCTGGAGGGAGGAGCAGCCTTGCTAGGCCACTGAAGAGGACATTGTAGCCATTCTGGAAGAGATCTGATAAGCTAGAGTTAGATGGAAGGGGAGGAGGTTCTCCCCTATCAGTGGACTTAGAAAGGTGCAGGAAGGAGAAGAGTGAGGGAAGGGGGGGGGGGATTAGGAGGGAATGTGGGAGGGGACTATGGCTGGGATACAAAGTATATAATATGTGATTAATATAAAATAAAAATGAAAATAAAAACCTGAACAAGAATTATATAACAGAATAAATTATGTTATAATCTCAAATAGGAAAAATATAATAAATATAATAATAAAAATGCAGCCAGTCCTGATGAGACCTGATAGGTTACGATCAGATGGAAAGGGAGGAGGATGTTCTCTGTAAGTGGACTGGAGGAGGGGTATGGGAGGAAAAGAAGGAGGAAGGGTGGGAGTAGGAGGGGACAGCAGTGGCAGCTACAGCTGGGATACAAAGTGAATAAATTGTAATTAATAAAAGAAATAAAATTTAAAAATGTGTTTAAAGGGAAACAAACAAACAAATACACACACAACAACAACAACAATAACAATAACAACAAAGCCCACAAGTGCCTCCATTACTTCTTTGGCTTCTGCTTTCTATTAGCCAAATTCAGGAAGACAAAGCTTGTTTGGATTCTGCTCAATTTCTAGTACTATTTACATAGATGTAACACATTATTTATACAAAATAAATGATTAAAAGTTAACACGAGTGGCTGAGGGTATAGCTTAGTTGATAGACTGCTTGTTTAGCATGCATGATGTTCTCTCTCTCTGATCTTCAGCACCAATTAAATGCATCATTGTAGCACAACCATGCAGGCCCAGCACTCAAGAAGAAAGTTTCAGGTTATCCTCTGCTAGACAGTGAGTTAGAGGTCAGACTGGGTCACTTGAGATTTTTCTTATTGAAAAGCTGCTAAGCAAACAGACAAAACCCCCAAACCTACCAAATGAAAATCAGCAAAGTCTGGCTATATCTCTAATCTCTAGAGTTATTTGGCTTTCTTATTGAGGATAATAATAATGATTGAGGATAATCCCCTAGTGACCCTGGAGACAAAAGAGAAAAATAGCAGGGTGAAGGATATTTTCTTTTAATTTTTTTGTCTTTTTAAAAAATCCTTTACAGGATATTTTCTTTCTGAAAATGTTGCACACCAAAATGAAATTGAAAATGTATCCCACCCTCTTAATTTTACATTATCTTATCTTTCTATGCATATATGTAAGTCTCTGAGAGTATCTGTAAGCCTGGATTGTGTGCCAGGATGCAGGAACCTTGTTTAATTTACTATCAGAAAGTAAAAGTATACTGTAATGCATATTCTACAGTAACACATGGCAAAGGGTCACCAGAATGCACTTACACATTTTCTCCTAGTTTAGTCCCTTGCTAGACCAATTTCCTGTGCCAACCCAATGAGAACACATTTAGTCATTTGTCATCGGATTCCAAATTTAACTGAGTTAACATATTTTATTTAATCTTTCCCAAAGGAAATGTATTGAACTCTACTAAAATAGCAGGGCTTTTTTGGGTAAGAAGGTTTCACAATAAATCACACAGACACACACACACACGGAGAGAGAGAGATAACACTTTAAAATCCTACATATATGGAAGGAAAACTGCTTCCAAAAGAGTTTAAAATATAACAAAACAGAGCCTTCTTCCCGTGAGCAAATGGACATTTCTGGGTTTTTGTTCTATCTTTTCCAAAGAAAGGCAAAAAAGCCTCTTTTATTTTAAAACTTCACTTCAAACATTCGTTAAAATGTGATGTTTTTTTGTTCTGTCAGTGTAGTTGGGACCAGAGGATTCTTATCTCAACCAGGAACACATGATCAAAGCAAGTACTCAGAAGTCATGTAAACGCCTCGAAATCAAATTAATCAGGGGGAGAAAAAGAAAACTGAATGTTACTCAAAGGAGAAACAAAACCAGATGTAGTTATCTGAATAAATAACTTAATATGTGTTTAAGAGCAAAGTTCGGGCAAAGTTTTGCACTGAGAGTTTCTCTTAGCAGTCGCTAATGTTTTATTTAAGAAGCTCATTAAGTTCGGAGCAGTGGGGCCTCCTAGATCCAAGGAAAGAGAAGCAGTGAATGCATCCAGATCCTGGTGGTATGGGTGGGTTACATAAATAGAGAGTGAGTTATAAAGACAGAAGGGGGAGGACAAAAAGAATGACTCACTGCTTATTAGCACTTGCTGTGTTCTTGGAGAGGCTAGGTGAAGGTTCTATCACCATAAAAGTGACTCCCATCCATGCCTAACTCCAATTCCAAGGCACCCATTGGCCACTTACTTTATCCTCCTTGAGCACAACACACACATAGTGTGTGTGCATATAAATAAGGAAACAATCATACACATAAAATAAAATCTGTAAGTAAACAGATGATGAGCGCATCCCAAAGGCAAACAGTTCTCCAGAACAAGATTGAGGACGGAAAGGTTTAGAACTTGCTACCAATTTTGACTCTTTAACATATACCATAGTTTCTGTTAGATTTGGAGAAACTTAGTTCTAGGTGAAATAATTTATTTTTTGGGTTATTTTAAGATATGGAAGAAAGAAAAGAATACTAATTTGGCTGACTTATATAATCTTTTTTTCTATGTTCCTCTTGATTGGTTATCAACCCTTAATTTTTCTGAAATTCAGACATCAAATTTTCATAAACATTCAGGCAAAATTCTTAGCTGAGTAAAAAATAGTTGATATCACTATTAATATTTCAACTAAAAGGTTTCTATATTTGAATTTTACGATGTGACCTCTTTTCCATAGTCATGTATTATTTAAGTTGTATCATGCCATGGTTTTATCATATGCATTTTGACAGATGCTTTTTATTCAGACAATCTTAATAAGCATTCAGTAAATGGAAGATACTTTACTAGGCACAAGTCAGAATATATGATGGGACTTCATCACAATTTGACACAAGAATAACAAACATGGGAAGGGTCTGTATACAATGAACTCATGGCTCTGAGTGAAGACAGCACTGCATTGATTTTGGAATGGAAATGATGTTTTCAGTACCAGAGACCACGTAGGAATCCTATTCCAATACTCCTCATTTTCTATGCATGCTTTGTGAGTGCTTTGTGGCCCCAATTTTCACATTACAATTTAAAATTTGAGTAATATGTATGCTCCAGCCTTATAATTGGAGATGTGACCCTTTGTGTACTTTCAATCTGGCAATTGTCAGAATATGGTTCTCTGTGATTAGCTCATATCTTTGCATGGTCAACTTCTCTAAGACCTTTATAACCGATGTGCAAATAAAGTACTCTTCCAGAGTTGCAAACTGACCATGTCTCCTTCCCTTAAGACATCCCAAGATTAGAAATCTAAAGATCTCCCTCTTCCTCTGTGGAGTTATTTTTATGTGTATAGTAGAAATGTTAGAGGTGCCTTTCTTTACTTGTTCTTTTCTGGAAACATCAGCTTACCTATTAGAAAAAAGATAAAGTTTCTCCTAGATGAGAAGATAGGTAAGCTACCAGATGCCCTCCATATGCATACTCAGTTTTCTCCTTTGGGAGTTATTTTTCTTAAATTCAGGAAATGTGTAGAAACTAGAGCACTGAGCACAAGGGTGGTGCTCTTGCTACGGCCTTAGTTCTAAGTGATACAATTCATTTGTTTCTGACTGAACTATCTATTCAGATGGGGTAGTTATTGATTTATTGTAAATAGAAATATGATTGGCTGGTAGATAGATAGATACATAGATAGACAGATAGATAGGTAAATATGTTGATAGATAGATACATAGAGATATGGAGAGGTTTACGCTTATAGCTATAGTAAAATTTCAGACTATCACTCACTTTTGATTTAACAGTGGCTACTGAAGTTTCAGATATGTTTATAAGTACTATTAGCGGTTAAGTGGTATCATTGTTACGAAGTTCATGAGGCAGAATTTGAGATAATCTTTAAGGATGGGTAGAATGTGGCCTTTTGAAAATATTGCATTACTTATTTCAGACATCCAGAACAGTGTAGACATGTGCTGGCAAGAGAATCATTGCCAAGCTCACACAAGATGCTCCTGATGATCCTGTTTAATCATATGTTGCAGACAGTAACAGAATTAGAAAAAAAAAAAGAATCAAGAGTGTTTAGTACCAGGTGTGGTAGTACATGCCTATAATCCCAGTACTCAGAGAGGCAGAGGCAGGCAGATCTCTGTGAGTTTAAAGGCAGCCTGGTGTACAAAGGGAGTCTAGAACAGCCAAGGCTACATGGAGAAACACTGTCTTGGGAAACCAAATAGCAAAAATAATATCCAGTAACAGCACTGATAAACAGTGCATCAAAACATACTTGCAGAAGACAGGGCAAAGCTGATAATAAACACTGTACCAATAAATAATAATGAGCACACATTTCTCTACTATATTGTCAGAAACTTTAGATTAAAGGCTGTAATTTACCACAATAAAGAGTAAACAGAACTGCTGCACCTAAGGCTCCTGGATCATTTGGTAGGCAGCATCAAAAGATTATAATAGCTAAAGGAAGAAGAAATTTTCTGTCATAGTATGTCTCCTAGAAATATCAGAGTAGCTACACCTATGAAATCTCATCAGCATAACTGCCCAATGGCAATGCCAATGGGCAGGCTCCCTGAAAGGGGAGGATCTCATGGGGTCAACCTTATACAAAGGACTACTATCAACTAGGGAATGTCTGAGCATGGGAAAAATTGTTTTCACCAGAAAAAAGGCCCCCATTGTTTATCTAATAACAAGTGGTTTGTCCTGAAATCATCTGATATAAGTGATATTTTGTAAGTAAGTTGTATTCATAAATTTGAGAGAAGGCAAGGGTTATACATGGGAAGTACTGAAGGAAAGAAAAGGGAAGAGGAAATAATATAGTTATATTATAATTTTAAAAAATTGTTTGCAGAAGTGAACATGTGGTTGCCCACGACCACCAACAGTAACCACCTGTACAAGGGGCTGGGAATTAAAAGAGACAGAAAACACGAAGGGGGGACATCAAGACAGTGCTCTGATCAAGGTGCCATCTTTATTACAGAGTAAGCCACTTATATCGGCAAACCACAAGGGACTTTCCAAGTAACCATATCCAAGCAAAACAGGAAACTTAACCAAGCCAAACAGGAGGCTTAACCAAGCCAAACAGGAGGTGTCTGCTGAAAACAACAAGAATAGCAAGTCAGCATGACTTGCACACACGTGACCACCTCAGGTTCGATGGAATGGCTACCTTCATGAACAGGCTTATTTAAGTCAGATTATTAGATACCCAAGTATCAATGGTATTTGGGTTAATTCAGAGGCAGACAGTCATGACATCAACTACAGACTTTGAACAGACTCAGAAAGGAGTAAACACTTCATAATTAAAACAAGTTATAAATGAAAATGGGTCTGGTCAACTTTTAAATAGACCAAATGTACACACAGAGAAGACAGACATATAAGAATAAATGAATGAAAAAAAGGACAGAACCTCAGACTCTGTTTGCCCAGGGTATCTTGGATAGACCATTGGCTTCTCTGTGAATGTAATTACCTTCACTTTAATAAATCTTTCTTGCTGCATCTTTATGACTCCTTTGCTTTTTCATGAGGAACAAGAACTGAGAAACTCCCATACAATCTTGTCTTAGATAATTCCCGTCCAGAGACTGTAGCTATATATCCAATCTAAGCCATCTTTTTGCCTACTGCAGAATGCCTACACATTCAGACAAAACAGAAGCAGAAAAGAAAGCCTGGGTGTCATCATTATCTTTGTTTCATGTTTCTGAAAAGCAAAAGAAAATTTTAAAAAACACTAAAACAGGATATTAAAAATGAAACAGATAAAAGGATGAGACAACTTTGAGAAGCACTTGAGGCCTGAGCTGGGACATGAGAAACATCAGGATTTGGTTGATGTGGTGAGGAAATCCAGGACAGTATGGGAATGGAATGGATAATCTTGACTTTCAGCATTCTGGGACTTATCGCAACATGGAAGGAAGCACATACTGTGCATGCCAAAATAAACTTTAAGATTCTTCTTCTTGGCATTTGATGCAGAGATGAGAACAGTTACTAACATAAGACACTCAGGCCTGTAAGCAACATGCAACTCCTGAAGCACCGGGTGTGAAGGGAAATAGGAAGGGATGACAGCTTTTGAAATTCACCTCTGACTCCGGAATCAGTTATTTCCTCCTGGACAGCATGTTCCTGCTGGTGCTTCATCACTCATTCAGAGTGGATGCAGTGCTCTCCTGTGTGAAAGGCACACAGAAAGTGCAAGAAACAAGAGGAAGAGTTAGAGTGGTACAGTGGGAATACTCTGCTGACAGCCTGCCTCAGGACAGCTCTTGGCATTGAAGAAAGCGTGTATTATCTCTCAGGAGGAGCTGTAAACCTTGGGCAGTGGGTAGACACCACCCCAGGACACCTTTTGCCTCAAGCAGACAAGTCCCTCACTAACCAAATACTAAATTTCCTACTTTTGACAGCACTGAAAGAATGGAGGCTTTTTTGGCTGCTAAGACAGCAATATGCCATTGGCATTGTGAAACCCCAATAAAATGCTTATGGGACACATAATGAAATCTAATTGTGCTTGGGAAAAACAGGACTGTGTATCTAAGATACTAAAAGACCTTCAAATAAATTTAGACCTTGGTCAAACTCTGTAAAATACATTGGTTTCTTTGGCAAGCCAAAAATCTGATAAGTGGTGCTTGTTTTTGTTGTTGTTGTTTTTTTTTTTTTTTTGCTTTGATTTTTACAAAAAAATGTGTATAAAACCTATCCTTAAACATATAAGGATGCAAGAAAGAAGATATGAATTGATTTTGCCTTGACATCAACATTTTTCTAAAGTGCACATGTCCTGAACAAGACAACTAAAGCACTTCAAATAATCCATTAAGCCAAACCATATCTTTGAAAAAAAATTTCTGTCGGTTTACTTTGTTGAACTTCCTTTGCATATTCTCAAGAAGAAAACACCTCAAAGTAAATTCTGAAGAGAATTTTAAAACACACAGTTTTTCTGGTCTCTCTCTATCTCTGTCTCTCTCTATTTTCCCATTCAACCCACAAGACTTTTTGGATACGGCTAAACCTAGAGACATGGGTAAAATGTCTCAGCCTTAACTCATTTGTCTTACCTAAAATCCAAGGGTTTGGGAAGCATATCTATTTCCCCATCCCGCTAGGGGCTCCTGAATTCCACAGATGGACAGATAACCACTAGATCTCCTGTTATGATTTGTATCCATATGTCCATACCCAAATTCAAGTTCTCTGTTTTTTATGGTCTCTGTTCTGTGCCACAACACATTAAAAAAAAAAAAGCATCCTATAAAAGGACAAGTGGAACTCATATCTTAAAAACAATAATAATAATAATAATAATAATAATAATAATAATAATAATAATCTTTTTACATGGAAGGCTTGTTCTGTTCCAACCCAACTATTATTGTTAGCAACATTTAAACTGTATCAGATATGCCTGAGTTTTTAACTCCTGACTTCTGATTTTGGTGGCTTATCTTCAACAATGTGATTACCCTATCAGAGTAGAACAAGCCTCCTAACAACTGGTCCTTAGACTTCTTTAGCCCAAGGCATCTGTTGACAATGACAGAAGAGTAGACTTTTGTTCAGTGTGATCACATAAACACGTGTAAATAAACATGTGTGTGAAGAGCATAAGAACATAGGGAAGAATGCTTACCTTTCCTGCTGTGGGACCTATTCCTAGACCACCTTTGGATCACTGGATTGCTTTTCTACTTATTTCTGTTTCTTTTTCTCTCTTTAGTTAAGTTTTAATTAATTAATATTACTTTCTTTATTCTAGATATTAGTCCCGTGTTAAAAAAATTTTAGTATGCAAGTCACTGTTTAATTTCACTTATAAAATTTCTTATAAGGAAGGGTTTTATTTTTAATATTCTGTTTACATTATTTTGCATTTTGAGAAGTCTAGACTTGAATGCTTTCTCTAGCATTTTATTCTGTAGTATTTGCAGTTCTGTTATCTTACAATTATAATTCTATGGAGATTCTTTTTTAAGTTATGCCAAATTCTCATGGTTCCACAAAAAATTGTGTTTTACTCATTGACTCAATACTCTAGAAAAGTAAAATAGAAAGATCCACTACCCAACAGTAATGATCTTTTGTTATCTCATGATAAAATGTCAGATTTATATGAGCCATTTTCAAAAGCAGTTCTTGTCTTAAAACACAGGCCTCCTAACCTCTCAACATAGTCTTTGATTTTTCCAAACCAATCTTTCTTGTTCTTGTCAACATCATTTTGCTATCAATTGTCAAGTTAACCTAAAGAGTCATACGTATAAATTAGCAGAGGAAGTTTTTGTTAAAATGCTAACTTGAAAATAATTCATGTAATACCAACTCTGTGTAAACTAATGGTCTTAGGGGGCCCCATAAACGCTGTACTCTCAGTCCCAGAGCTGCATCTCAGACCCTACACTTCCATATGACAATGATGGCTTGAAGCTTATTCACTTACATGTGTCTGGTATCTCATGGTCTCATTACGGTAATCTGAACTCTATTCCACATGAGTTCATTTGATCTGACAAGAAGAAGAATGTATGACATTCTCACCCTACCCCAGTAAAATTGTTGTTAACAGCATTTGGTGGAGCTAGCCGTTGGAAGTCAATGGGTTTTTGTTTGTTTGTTTGTTTTTTACTCTTACCCTTTTCCTATTCCACTGACCATTAAGACACCACTCTCTTAAGACACCATCTGAACAGTTTACTGTTCATTGTCTGATAATATTTGATGTAGAAGAATGTTTTAAAATTATTGAGTAGCATTTCATTGATTTATAGTTGAAGAAATTGATGTTATGAGAAGCAAAGACATTTCCAAGGCCAGCAGTTTCTTGGTTACTGTGCAGTATTGTATCTAAATTTAAGCATGTGATCTGGCATTAGTCTGCTGGCAACTCCCTACTCAAACCTGCCAACCTATGAGAGATAAGATTAAAAAGTCTAAAATAAAATAAATCTGCAGATACACATGCCAGGAACTCAGAATTATAGTTGTAATTCTTCAGAGACCTCAGAGTACAAGTGCTACTCTAAAGCTTGCATCAGAATTTGGAAACATGTTAGCCAGAGTTCCACTGATATAAGTTTGCTCTCCATTGTCAAGAGGCCAGAGTGGTTTTGCTAGAATTAGTATGTGACCATCAACAGTGGCTTAGTTACTATCTGCTTAATTTTAATTTGAAGGGACTCAAATTATAGCTTGTTTTCTACCTAGCCAAGAGCAACAGCTAAAAAACATAGAAACCAGATATTGCCTTTACTCTTCATCTATTCCCTGGCCATAAATTATGCTTTCTGAGGTGAGATGATTGGCAAAACTTTAAACACAGGCTGTATTAGTACCTTTTATTCCTGTATCTTAAATGTCTAGGCAAGTACTGCAATTGAGTTAATGAGGTGAGTGGAAGTCATATTCCGATTTAAACTTCCCTTTTCTGCAAGCAAGTCATCTCTAAAAAGGTCAAGCTTTGTCTAATAACAGCTTCTCAAATTAACTCATGTAGTAGCTTTTTTGACCATTATTACAGATTGCAAAATGAAAAAAAGTAAATAGCACTTTAAAGCCTTGGAACAACTTTATACAACTTCATATAATTTCTAATGAAGCCAGTTTTACATAGCAGAGTTAGTAATACTCCGCTAATGGATGGATGATCCCATTTTTTCACACAAAGTCATTATTTGATCACTGAATATCCAGATGTATTTAATATATGGTGTCAACATGGAGTCAATACTCACTGTCTCAGCTCATCTGATCCTTGCCGACATCCTCATCTTTGCTCAGTTGTCTTGAATCCTGTCCTCTCCAGTGCCCTTAATCATGGAGAGACACAACCTGGATGTTTACAAGGGGCTTAAAAATATCACAAAGTTATCCATACTAGTCCCCTGAACATGGGACCAGAGAGAAGTTCTGTGTTTTCAGACTTAACTTATGAATTCAATTCTTTGCCATTTTCAACACTCCAGTCAGATCTTTAACATTTCTGTTACCCTCCTACTCAGAGTTGACAGTCTTGTCTGTGTCTTTTAGAGAAAACTCTTGTGTAAACTTCCTCCACTTCCCAATACCAATATTTGTTCCTCTCACATATTTCACAACAGGAGAACAATATCTGTTGCTGGACAAAATGATGATCTGAGTCTAGTCAACCTGAGATTGGGGAAATGAATATTATTTTACTTCCTTTTGTGTATGTAATTCTCCATCACCTGCTCCCTGTCAGCAATGACCTTTTCTGCCTTTTTCACTGTCATATTTTAGTTTGTTTAAATAAAGGCTGTAATACAAAATAGGTGCTTAATAATGTTTAAGGCTAGAAGATCAGATTTACCTATAAAATTGCATAGGTAAATAGGTGCCTGTATATACTGTGTAAAAATTAGTAGACATCCATGGTGCCTTTAAGCATAACTGTGACACACTTTCATCTTGAGTGTATTATTTTATGTATACCCAAATTTGAATGTATTGTCTTGTCTACCCAATTATGCTCTCTTTGTCCTTTCAATTTTTTGTACTTTTTGGAGATGGTTGTTCAGTTTTGGTTATCCGTGGGTAGCATGCCTCAGGATTGTGGCTTAATGTTAGATTCACCCTCTAATGGAGTCTACTGATTATCAGGGTTGAGTCAAGTTCACCTGAAGCCTCTATGCACTCAGTCAGGAATGACTCAGTCTCTATATCTCACAAAATCTAGGATTTAAAAATCTTTTCAAAAACATAAATATGGATAACAAAGTAACTATCAAGAGTAGCAACATGCCATGTAAGAGCACCTCAAGGATGATAAAGTCTGCTCTGCTTTTCTACCAGAAGAGAGCAATTGGTTGCCATTCTGAGGAGAGAGATAGGAACAATGCGTGCAATCCTGGTATCACTTTCCATGAGATATTGTTTTAGGGATTCATTGCCAACTCACAAAAGATGTCCTTAGCAACACATTCAGGAGTCCTAACATCTCTCTAAGAATATGTCCTTAGATCATCAGTAGAAGTGTAAAATTCTTGGGTAGAGCTCAAACTTATATACATTATGCTTTTCCTCTGTCACCCACAGCAGCTACATAGTGCTGTAGTTCATCTGCCCCTTTATATTTTACACATTGGCATCTTCTTTGAATCAATTCTAAGGCAACTGCATCACTACTCTTGTACATTGGGCTGACTATTAAGTAAAACAAGGGTGATTTCAACAATGAAGTATATATCTCAACAGTTGACCTGACCTCTGAGATGGACTTCTAAGTTACTAACATGAAGACCATGCATACAGCATGGATCTCTTAGCCAAACGGCAAAGCAAGATGCGATATCTTTGTCATAGTATTCAATTTAAAACTTATAAATTTGGCTTAACATTATGGCTTAGTCGGTAAGGTGATTGCCAAGAATGTACAAAGCCCAGTGTTTGATCCCCAACACCACATAAACTAGCTATAGTGGTTTACACTAAACTCTCTTCACAAGGGAAGTACAATTAGACAAATTAGAAGTACAAGATCACCTTTAGCAAAAAAACAGTTTTAAAGCTTTAAGCCAGTATGAGATATATGGTATTTTGTCTCAAAAAATAAAATCCAATAAAAGTTTTAAAATGGTTATTTCTGGACTTTTCTTTTTGATATTTCAGAGTATGTTTATTAAGGCCATTGAAACTATAGCAGCTATACATGGTCCTGCTAGACTAAGGAGTGAAAAACAAACAAACAAAAACAAAAAACAAAAAAACAAAAAACAGCTGAAAGTTGACTGATACCTGATACTGTTGGGATAGGTCATTACAATCTACTTTAGTCTTCCCACTTTTGTTTCTTTAGTGGTAAAAACAAGGGAAGAGTTTCTTTTTGAGATGAAGTGAAATGGAAAATGTTATGCTTTTTCCACCACAATTCTCATCCTGTCACCTTTTCTGGAACAACTGTTTTAATCCTGGGGATAAACATAGGTTGTTTTTGTTTGTTTGTTTGTTTGTTTTTTACAGTTTTGATAGCTAAATTCAACAAAGAAGCACTTACAACAGTGGAGTTGCAGCCCAGTACCAAACATGAAAAAAGAAAAATTCAGTTCTGAAAGGCAGATGCCACAGTGGATTTAGCAGCTTAGGGAGATGAATTAGGGAAAGGAAAGACATACAAGATATGTGTTGTTTTGAAACTTGTTGGCCAGCTGGGAGTGGTGCTGCAGGCCTGTAACCCCAGCACTTAGGGAGGCAGAGGCAGGGGGATCTCTGTGAGATGGTGATGATGATTTTAAAAAGTAAAAATACAAAACAAAACTTGGTGGTCAGACATCACAGTGTGGCAAAAGTCATTAAAAACAGATTTAAGAAGCAAAATTCAAAGAATGAATGTATCCTTGATTACACATAATTAAATTTGTGTTAGTAATGTCTTTTCTTCACTAATGCTACTGTGTTAACAGACTAAGTTGAAACAAAACAGAACAGCTGCACTTTAGAGAGAACGTGACTGACAGAGATTCTGGTCTCCTTTTGAGATATTCTATGATGTAAAGCTATTCTTTATTAACATGTTAACACATAATATTTGGGTTTCATTGCTTTATTACCAAATTTTGCATGATATACTGTTTCCATCAATTATAAACTTGAATGTATTTGAAATGAATTATGGGTTATGATAAGCTAAGTGTGAACACAACAGCATTGAAGAGGGAAAAATAAAAATAAAGACTGTTCTGAAATTTTTCCCTGGTTGAAAAAAAAATAGATAAAATACCCAGCTTAAATGTTTAAGAAATTCCCTCTATTTTGTAATTCAGGTTTGTGTGAACTAAAATGTTGTTTATGTCTCCAAATTTATATTGGAATACACCAATTATCTCTCAACTTTTCTAAGATTCAGAAATTTAGTACAGACAAGGATTCTCTTTTATTTCATGGTAGACAAGGTAGAGTACAGATGTACAGAACTGTTCTGGTTTGAATGTAAAGTTTCCTGGAAGCTCACATGTTGAAGTCCTGGTACCTGACCAGTCATAATGATTAGGGAGGTTATACAACCTTTCCTCACTACAAGTAAAGAATCAGTGGGGGTTAAGCCATGTTTCATATTGCCATCCATGCTTGCTTTCTATTTCGCTCAGCTGTGAGGAGGTAAGGTGTCCCAGTTGTTCGGGTTTTATCAACATGGAACTGCCTGTGTCTATACCTTCCCCTCTACGATGGACTGTATGCATTCAAGCTAAAAGCCAAGGTAAGCCTGTTGTGATGGTCTGAATAAGAATGGTCCACATAGTCTCCTAGATCCTGTTTGATCACTGCAGAGTGGCAGTTTTTGAAAGTATTATGAGGTGTGACCTTTGAGAGGAAGGGAGTGTATTTGTGAGGAGGTGGGGACAGTCAAAGGTGTCAAAGGCCTGTGCCATACTCAGAGTCTCTCTGCTGTCTGTAGACCCAGATATAGAACCTTCAGCTGCTCCTCTATCATCGTGTCTGCCTGCCGGCTACAATGTTTCTCACCATGGTAATAATGGACTAAATCTCAGAAACTGTAAGCAGGCTCAGGTCAGTTGCTTTCTTTTATAAGAGCTGTTGAGACCCAAGGGAGGATGCTTGCATTTCACTCAGAAGTGAAAATAAAATAGGCATCTGACATGAATGGGTAGAGGGAGCTGTGAGGGAGAGGAAGTGGAGAGGGCAACAGGGGTGGGGATCAGGTGTTGGGAAGGCAGGGAAGGGAGGACAGAAATCAATAGGGAGCATCTCTGGGACAAGGGAGGCCTCCAGGAATCTAAGGGGTGACCCTAGCTAAGATTCCTAGTTGCAGCGGTATGGACCCTGAACCTGCCATCTTTGGTAGCCAATTAGGACTTCCAATGGAAGGAGGAGGACACTAAACTACCCATAAAACCTTTGACCCAAAGTTAGTTCTGTCTACAGGAAGTGCTGGGATTAAGATGGAGCAGAGATTGAGGGAATGGCAAACCATAGACTGGCCCAACTTGAGACTTAACCCATGCAAGAGAGTCAGTACCTAATACCATTAAGGATACCTTGCTATGCTTGCAGACAGGAGCTTAACATGACTGTCTTCTGAGAGGCTTCATCCAGCAGCTGATGGAAACAGATGCAGAGACCCACAGCTAAACAATAGGTGGAGTTCGAAGAATCTTGTGGAAGACTAAGAGAAAGGATTGAGGGAGCTGGAGGAGTCAAGGACACCATAAGAAGACTTATGCGTAAAGTAACCTGCACACTTGGGGGCTCAAAGAGACTGAATCACTAACCCAAGAGCTTGCATGGGCCAGACCTTGCATGGGCAGGACCTACACCCCTACACATATGTAGCAGATGTACAACTTGGTCATTCTGTGGGTTCCCTGACAATGGGAGTAAGAGCCATCTCTGACTCTGTTGGCTGCCTTTGGATACCTCCCCCCTAGCTGGGCTGCCTTGTCTGGCCTCAGTGGGAGAGGATGTGCCTAGTCCTACTGTGATTTGAGGTGCCAGGGTGTGTTGGTACTCCCTTAGGACCCCATTCTCTGACAAGAGATGGGTTAATGAGGGGAGAAGAGGATGAGGGCAGGACTGGGAGGAGAGGAGAGAGGGAGCTACAGCTATAAGAAGAGTAACTAAGTCTGGATATAAAAGACTGATTGTAGATGTCCGAAAACCTCAGATATCCAGACATTTGCCCATATAACGTGGGGTTAACATGAAAACAAGGAGGGGGAGGGAGAGTGGCTCAAAGACACATAGGACTTGAAATTGAGGGTAGGAATCTTGAACTCAGAACATCAGCATCAGAGATCATTGTCGATAATATGTTTCTCCAGTAAACAAGACAGGTTAAAATCATCATTTTAAAATACCAACTTGGGAACCCAAACATTAAACTGAGGACTCTAGAGGCAAGAGGTAGGATGTAACTGTGATGGAGAAAATGTTAAGAAATGGTAATTGGCTCAGATTACATTTGAAGGAGACCAATTAACTTTACCAGTGCTACTGTGAGTTTTCCTCTTGGGAGAGTTAATGGATGTAGGCTCAGACTTCTGAAAGTACTGCTTTTAAGAGGTATTTCCCTATTGTGAAAAAAAACAAACAAGCACAAGTAAAAGTGTATAAAATATAAATGCATGTAACATTCGGGACAAGAAGTAGAAAATCACTCACAACCCAAATTCTTTCCTTCTCACTTCAATTCTCTTCTTCTTCCTGGAACATAAGCATTACATTACCCTTTTGACAGCATTTTATGGTTTTACTACTTAAACATGATACCTCATGTGTGCAGACAGTTTTCTGTAATCATACTGTATTCATGCTCCTATAGCTGCTTGTTTTATCATAGCCTATCTTGATAAAATTCATTGTCATTTATAACTACAATACAAACCCGTTCTTCAGCTCAGAATCCACCCCTTGTTCTAAGTCAATGTCAATGTTTCTGCTCTTCTATGAGTGTTTTACTCCCATTCCTGCTGTATGTATGAAAGGATATCTCTAGGTCACAGATCTAAGATTGGAGTTAATGTATATGAATGAGGACGAATGGGATGGTTTAGCAAGGGAAGCCATCTGCTGCTAAACTTGACCACCTGAGACCTGAGACCCACATAGTGGAAGAAGAGAATTGACTCACTCATAATGTCCTCTGTTCTCTACATGATATGCATGTGCACATGCTACTTAATTAATCAATTAATTAAACACATAGTGGAATGGTGGATAGAAAGTAGCAACATTTCTGGAAGGACTTAGAGGAAGGGAAAATATGATCAAGATATATTTAAATTTAAAAATGTTTCAAACAGTAAATATAACAAAAAGAATGTATAGGAGGGTTTTTCTACACAGTTTTATTAAATTTTGTAAAACAATTTTTCAAAAGAAATGGTTTTTCTTCAGAGTTACAGGCTATTGGTTGGCATAGCCTTTTTGTTATATACCTATTCAAATCATACTGGATTTTGTTCTAGTAATCTCCTAATTCTTACTGACTTATGTGTTATTTGACCATGGTCAGAAGTATAAGTGTTAGAAATATATTTTAAAAAACATGAATTACCTAATTCAAAAATTATTCAATGCTTTTACTTTCCAAAGTAAATACAGGCTTTGGCTGTATTAAATATACGTAGTTAGTACTTTCATATTAAAAAACATTTCTCAAGGAAAATATATTCAGATATCTACACATGTATGTGTTGGAATCTGGTATTTATTTTTACTCAAGGGTTATGAAAGCAATCTCACTTATCACAGAACACGGGGCATGTGTTGAGTGTGCATCTGAACACGGCTGTTTGTTTATATAAGTATTTTATACGGCAGTGCCAAGCATAAATTTGCACTCAGTATGAATATGAGATATTATCACTTGAACTCATTTGAACCAATTTGAGAGCAACTGTGGTTTAACTGTGACATAAAAGACCTTAAATCTATTGGTGGGGGTGAATATTGTAAGCAGATAACTATACATAAGGGCATGACTTTGAGACAAAGCTATTGCTTTTTAACAACTAACTAAACTGCAGGGCAGCAGCATGGAAGCAGAGAGACTCAGGCAGAACATCAAAATGGTGAGTTTTCCCTTAAGTAGATTCTGATATGTGGTTTTTGTTTGTTTGTTTGTTTTTGTTTATTCCTTCCTATTGTGTTCCTCTCTTTTCTCTTACTTTTCTTCTTCCTTTTTGATCTCATCTCTTCTGTTTAAAATGGATGGGATTTACATGCTTGTAATTATTCTAGTGTAAGAGCTGCAGAAGAGGGCTGAGGGAAACCAAGAATAGAAGGAGTGATGGGCAGGACTGCTCCAGATAGTGGCATGGGCATCAGTTGCCTTCTTCCACCTACACCCCTGTGAAAGTAACTTACTGCCTCTCACAGCACAGGTCTGGGGAGTGGGACCTTATGTTCATGTCACAAAGAAGCTGGTGCTGCTGAGCTGCAGGCGTCAGCCCTCAATTAGGAGGTGCTGCTCATCTCTGCCAACACTAATGAAATTCAGATCTGTGAAGTGACAGGCACAGCAACTGCTTTGGGAGTTTAAAAATTAATACCTTCAACTTTCATTTTCTCATTCCTCCCTCAGTGCTTTCCCCTGGAAGGAGAACATAAGGAAAATCACCCTGACCAGTACATAGAGGCCCAGGAGTGAAGGACAAAGTCCAGCGAAACTATAGAAAGGAAGGGAAGAGGAAGGCAGTAGGTCATAACACTTGGGTGCCCTTTGAACTCTGACAAGACAAGTGAACCTTTCAGTCCTATTATTCCAGGCCAGGACTGACAACTTTCAGAGGCAGAAATATGATTGCATGTGTAGTCTGTCCATCACAGCCCACCAAGAAGAATGGCTAATGAACACTGTCATTCAGCAATGACCCATCTATCCATAACTGCTTTTAGAACAAATGGAGACAGTCAAGGAGCCTATTTAAAAAAATAATCAGGAATAATATTTTATATAATAGTAGTATACTTTTCCCTTGTGTAAGATATTATTAAACATAAATTGTGTCCCAAAATAAAGATCTTTCTAGAAACATAATCATGCACAGGTTGTGCTTTTTAGATGTAATTAGCAGGAACATTTTTTTTAAAGACTCTTCCATTTAAGATTTGAAAACTCAACTGCTGCTCTAAGTGTTTTCTGTATGTTAATTGAAAAGTTTCCTTCAAATTTGCCATGAATCAGGGCAGAAACAGTGGACAGCAAATCCCCTGCTGTAATCTGAGAGCCCAGCCTTAACAGATTTCTGCTATGGGGCAGAAGTTCATCAAGGAAATTTTCAAGAGTCCCAATGCCTTGGAAGACTGATTGAGTCTTTCCATAGTAGCACCTGAGTTCTGCTCATGCCTGTGTTAGGACGGACACAGCGCACACGGTTCTTGCCTTTACCTGTCTTAATCTACCCCCTGCTTCTACTCTTCAGTGAAGTTAGAAACTGCTTCCTCTTCCTGGTTAGCTGTCATACACTGGCTAGGCCAGCTGGGACTTTAATCTTTGAGAGCCATTTCTGTGCTCAGTCATCTGTGCCTTCAGCCCTCGCCAGCATGGTGCCTATTAAAAATTCATAAACCTCAGTTCATCCTCACTGTTCACTGCACACCATCTAAGATGGAGCATGCAGATGTTCGGAAGCCTCAGAGCACGTGCATTTCCCCACTCAAATCACACACACACAAAAACAGCTCTTTAATAAAAGTGCTCCTGGGCTTTAAGAGTGAGGCACTATTAAGTGATACATAATTGAAATATTTCGGCCTATCTCTTATTTCTATTGGGGGATGGGGAGAGAGAATACATTTTTACAAGAAGCAGAGTAGGTAAGGTAAGTCTTTTTGATAGTAATAATTACTCGAGAACAACAGGCAGAAAACATACCTGTTCTGGGCTAAGCTGGATGATGTCATCCTAAACAATGTCTAAATGATCATCTCAATAAAAGCTACCAGTTAGTTGGCTCGAACAGAAGTATCTGAATTGTTAATATTAATCTACTTAGACTGACCAAGAAATTTAAAGACTCGTGTTTATTTCCCTGTAGCTAGGAATTGCACATACCATGTTTTGAAAAATATGAAAAGAAAATGGATAACTTCGTTTTGAAGAAGAATTCTACAGAGAAAGATGCTATTAAAGAAGCATTTGGGTTGAATCCGAATCAGTCAATAGGTCCCAATCAAATCTACACCTGAGGATAAAGTGTTCTTCCGATCACTGAATGGTTTAAAATAACTTATGTTTTTGGTGACTTTTCAGTTAAAATAATTTCTGATAACTCTCTTTCTAGCCCAAGTCAGACTGAAAACCTTAACGCTATTTGGATGATAAAAATATTTGGAATATTAAAAAATTTAATTCTTTTATTCTTGCTTAAGAAGTTATTAAAGTATACATAAGTTTATAAAACATCTTACTAACAACTAGAAAATAATGTAGATGTTAAACTTCAAGCTCTGTCTTAGCAGTAAGGAGCTGCCATTTAGCCAACTTTATATTGGACTCAGGCAGAAGTACATGTAGCAATCACAATGACACCAGAAGCTGAATTTGTACAATAAGAAAATACTGAAATAGTAAAACACCAAAGAAATACATTGATGCTTTATATTTTAAGTGATTTATTCTTATTTTTATTTTTTTTCTGTCTTATAAAAATGCTATCTGTACTAAGGACAACTCATGTCATTTCCAAATTGATCTATAAGTTGTCTACTATTGACTTAATACAAAATGTGAGATTCAAAGCAGAAACAATGAAGTAATTGCCTAGAAAGTTACCAATACCTAGATTTTGGGTCCTATGTATAAAACACATTTATATTCAATTTTTATTCAAATACCTTATTCAAATATTTGATTCCTGTGGCTCCTGAAATTGTCTTTTAATCTGTTGTGCCTCAGAACCAAACTCAATTACTAAGCAATTTTTGTTTCACTTTTCATATAGAAGCACTACACATATTTCCCTGACTTTCTTCTGGCCACCTTGACATTAGCTAAGAAATAATTATGCTCCAGGAACTACAAGGTTATTGTCTCAGGTCATTCCAGTCATTCAGTGAAGTATTCAGCAGAGAAATGAGTATGCAGTAGTATTTTAAATGAGCTATGGTCCCATAGCCTTGGGCATTTGAATATGTGGTCCCCGGCAGGTGGCCCTCTGGAAGTACATCACTGAGGCTTTGGTTTTGAGATGAAAGCTTTCATGACTAGCATTTGCAGTTGTGATATGTTTCTGCTCCGGCCACCATGCTTACAGCTTGCCACCACGATGAACTCTTAGAACTATAAACCGAATAATGTCTCTCTTTTGTAAGCTGCTTCGGTCACAGTTTTCAGCACAGCAGTAGAAAAGTGAACAGTAAGTGTGTCAACGATAGGTGAGAACACAGAGTCCCGCATCTCAGCGCCCACAGCCTTCCTTCCACCAGTCAGACCCACCATTCTTCATCATACCTGCGCAAATGCTTCCTAACTAGAACTGCCCTAACACTAACAAAACAGATTCCTTATCTCAGTTTCCACCATTAGTCAGCTCACTGAAGTTCCGCACTAGAAATTTTTACTTCTAGTCCATGGAGATGTTACTACTCTTATAGTATTGACTAAATTGATTTAATTCCTTATCATACCCCTTTATGCAAATAGACTGCATAAAAATGTACCCCATCTTTGCTAGAAGTTAGACATCCTGTTTATGGTGCTATTCCTTATCCACGGAGCTTTCATCTGACCACAAAATTCAATTATCCATGCGAGCACACTGGGAAAGGGGTCTCATTTCTAAGAGGAGCTGACTTCTTACAGAAGTAAGACATACAGCTTGAAGGTCAGCACAGACATTAGCAGCAAAGTCCCGCTGACTTCTTCCACACATCCTTTCTGTGGCCTCTGAAATGGAAAGCTCCTCCACAGATGTGCAAGGTCACTTTGCACATTGCCCTGCTAGTCCAGGAATGGGATAATGGACGTACTAGGCATGAGTCTGGGTGACCTTCCTAGAACTCCGCAGCTCTACAGTTTTATGTTCCTGTCGTTAAGGAACAAAACACAGGTGGAAAACACGGCTCTCCATTTCTCCAAAAGTGCTACATTCAACAACTCAGAGGAAAGAATGTGCTCTGGAAAGAAGTAAATCTGAAATGCTGTCAGGGACAAGAACAAGGAGTAAAGATCACAATCAGCCCTATGGAGCCTAAAGCATCTGCCAGGGCTCAGAGCTCGGGCCAAGTTACTCAAACTGTTAAAAATAAATACAGCAAATCAATGTAGCAAGGAGCAGGTGGTTTCCTTACAAGTCCTAAGTCTCCATTTCAATCTCCTTGATGCCACCGCTTCTCAGATTAACCTCTTTTCTAAAAAGATGGAGATCGATAGTATCGAGAGTGCTGAAATCTATTTTCCTAAAACATACCTTCAGTGTAAGTACAGGCACAAGTGTAAAAAGAATTTTGTAAATAACCCATATTTTACCAATACTCGATATGCATCTAGTAGATAAAGCCTTCAGCAGTAAAAGTAAAAGATATTTTGTAGCAGTAAAATCTGAGTGAGGGGAAAAATATCTTATGAAAGCAATTTTAGAAAGTAGCTAAGAGAGGGAAATATCCATAAGGAAAAAAGCCAAAGGAAATAAAGTTACTGTGAAATTTTTATATGTGGTATAACTTTATATGTCCTGGTGTTGATAAAAATGCTGATTTAAAAAAATACTCTCCTATTCCTAACATGTGCCTCTTAGGAAATGACTGTGCAGACTCAATCTTCTGTAAACAAACTCACCAATGAACTTCCAAGTTATTTTAGACATAAATGTTATCGAAATCATTAAGGTAAAGCCTCATTTTTAACAGATACTAGCTAATAGTGTACAAAGTACACTTAGGAACTCAGCAACTGATGCATGCACTACATACCTGAGATTTGTCATCAGAACAACCGATTATTCTGGTTCCTGGAGGGTGATTTCATTTAACTTATAGGACACCAACAGTTGTTCTAAGTACTGTGTGAGGCTTTCCTTCATGAACTGAGTATTCTTTTAACCTCAGGCTTTCAATGTATTTTCAATGTTTTAATCTTTATTTTTATTTTTTGATCTGTGTGTGTGTTCTCAAATGTATGAGTGTGTGTATGTGCATGCATGCTTGCATGGTCTGTGTGTGGGGGGGGTGCACATGTCTGCACTGATGGGTTAATTCCTGTCTTCTTGATCTTCTTGGTTGTTGCCCACCAGGTATACTGAGACAGGGACACTCACTTTACCCATAGCTTATTGATTTGCCTCACACATTTGATCCATGGTTTGCACCAGGGGTCCTCTGCTTCCTCAGAGATGGAGCACAATGCCTGCTTGACAATTGTATGGGTGCTGGGAGCTTCAGTTCAGGTCCTCTTGTTTGCACAAGTGTCCACTGAACATCTCTGCAATCTTTAAATCTTCCCTTTTTGGGGACAGTTGACACAAGCACAGACCTGCTTAAACAAATCCTTTTTTGGAGGTTGACCCTGTGCATGCATTATAGGTGGAGTGGATCACAGTGTTACAAATGTGATGACATCTATAGAAAGAAAGTAGCATGCCAAAGGAACACCCAGATCTGCCCATCTGAATAGAACTGATACTATTTTGGAGTAAGAGAGAAAAAAACTATTTCCTGAAAGTTAGCTAAAATATGTTGTCTTGTTGCCAGGTTTATTGTTTTCCTTCAGAAAATTTTCCTGGGTCAGTTTTTCTTATTAATTGTATTGAGATCTTTTAGCTTAACAAAATATCAATAAACTTTATAACAATGTTACAGGCTTTGTCAAACAAGAGCTTCAAGATCAGATTCAAAGTGTTTTATGCCTGAGTGCTTACTGGCCCACAGTGATAATGAGTGAATCCTGTGGGGCAGAGAATTTTCAACCTCAATCTCACCTCTCATTGCTGGATCAGCATAAACTCCCAACGCTCAGTGGCCTGCACTTCCCAGGCTGCTGTGTCCTCTGCTCCATTCCTATAAGGATATCTGGGAGACAGAATAGTCTCTAAAGATGTCCATGTCTTATGCCTAAAGCTCATGAATATATTATTCCACAACAGAGAGAAATTATAGCTGAAATGAAATTAAGGTAGCTGACTTATTGACCATAGAAAAGGATATTATGCTGGATTATTAAAGAGGGCCCACCAGAAGCACAGAATCCTGATGTACACTAGCATGTGACAAACTAAGAAATGGGATGACAAATCAAAGAATGTGGAGCAATTCTAGAAGCTTCAAAAGAAAAGAGAATCAAACTTTTTAAAATAGCATCTTTATTAATTATATAATTAATATAATTAATATATGATATAATTAATTATATTTCATGCAATATATTTTTATCATTTTTACCCTCTCCTCTTAACTCTTCCTTTCCCACCCATTCCCCCCTCACCTCCTTACTACCCTCAACTTTGAGTTCCTTTTTTTCCCCCTTCCTACAGATTCCAGGTTAGCTGCTCAACTACTTTTAGGGTTGGGATAACCCTGGAGTATGGCCACCCTACCAGGGATCATGCTGCTATAGAAATATGACCCTCCTTTGTAACTTTGGAACATTCTCCTGACACCTGAACTTCAACATGTTGCTACTCATTTTGGATTTCTGGACTGCAAGGCTGCAGACATTTGAGTTTGTGCTAAAACAGTGAAAACTTACAGCAACAGTAAGTAGCCAATAGAGCGAACTGTGAAATAAGTCTGCTTCCACAGACATCTGCTGCTGTGGAAATGTGAAAGATGTCTCACATCCCAATGGCCTGAGTTTAGTTCTCAGGACCCATGTGAAGGCATAAAGGAAGAACTGACCCTATGAAATTGAAGCTGGACCTCCACTTGAATACCATAATACCTGTGCTTACACATACACATCATTGCACAAAAGCATACATATATAACAACAGTAATAGTAATAACAAAAGGAAAATAATTTTAAGTTTTTGTAAAACAACACAAAATAAGGTTTATGTGATAAAGATAATATCAATAACAGAAGAGCTAGCAGTCAGTGAGTCTGGAATGAACAAAAACTACAGTATTGCTTCCTATTTTAACTGCATTTTTAAAAAAATTCGTTTTTCTTGAGAAAGGTTTTCTCTTTCTGAATCCTTGGCTGTCCTGGACTCACTTTGTAGACCATGCTGGCCTCGAACTCACAGAGATTTGCCTGCCTCTGCTTCCCTGTCAGTTGGGATTACAGGCGTGCCCCACCACATCCAGCTGAACTCAGTTTTTCTATACCTTATATTACATACATAGGTTCCACAAATGAAATGGAAGGTAGTTAATATGCAAATACTTGGAACTAAAATTTGTTTTAAGGATGAAAACAATATTCAGAAAGGACCATATACCTCTCCCCGTAGAGTTCACTCTTCTCCTCATGATATCCCAGTTCTCAGTCATGACTTCCTGCCACTGAGATGCCATCTGCAAATCACCTTCCTTAGCCCTTCTACTTACATCATGCTGTCCCATTGTTGTTCTCCACACCAACTGCTCATGTTCTTGTTAATTCCACTTCATCTATAAACGGAGGCTAAAATTTCTTGGCCTCATATTTGACCTTGTCTCGTCCAAAATATTTTTTTTCACACATCACTCATTCATTCTCCAAAATCTCTTTTCATTCATTTATACTTAATAATCCATTTAGATGCTTATTCCTTATAACCTCAATTTTATGTCCCCACTTTATGGCATTTCGTTCCAAAGCTTATTCCAGTTCTACTCTTTGTGGTCAGAAGTTGTCAGTATTGGAACTTGGTCCCTGGTGCAGCTCACTAGTAGAACATCTAGCATGCCCTGGGCCTTTAGTTCAAATGGGATGTTTGGGGGACTGCTTTTGACCAAGGGAGAATCCCTTCCCATGACGACCTCTTTACACAAGCAGCCTGTGGTCAATAACTGATACAGCAAGACCTGTTACTCGAATCCCGAGAAACTCGAAAGGGACATCCCAACATAGAACTTCATAAGAGACCAACCAAAGCCTGTGACACAGCTTCACGCTGCTCTGTTCCCTGTGCTACTCTCACCTTCCTACAAGTCATGTTATTCGAAAGCAAGTCCCTGACATCTTTTCTGCATACCATTGATTATTCCCTATAGCACTAATGATGGATTCGATGGCTCCATAAGTGATGCTCAGCTATAATTTTTCAAAAGCATTCAAAGTCCTCATGCCAACCAAAGGCTTTGCGGAAAAACTTAGAAATCTGAGTGACCTTTATTTCTAAATATCATTTTATGAATAAAATATTCAGGTTAATAACGTCATTAATGCCTAAAAGTCAATAATATATTGATTGATTAATTAATTGTATTAGGGCTTAGAGGCTGTAATGACAAATACAGTTACCAGAAAACCAAAACTGAGATGAAAATTACTTATTGGAATAAGTAAGGAAATGACAAAGGTAATGGTCTCGCTAAGCATTACCAGGGATGCAAAGGTAAATAATTTGTGTGAAATGTTTCTCTGTGGCAGAAATTACATAAGATATTTTTCTCAGTGAGACTTATTTTTATCAATTAGTGTCAACTTTATGAAAATAATATATTAAAATATTCAGGCTATTGCTCATTTTGTAGCTTACCTCATTTCTCACCCTTTGGATAAGGGAAAAATGCCATTTTACAGCTTGGACGTATTTACAAAATCAACTTCATTCTAAACAAGGCAAACCTCACTTCTGCATCCTCTCCAGAAAGCATTTTGTGAATGTCCACATCTTTTTCTTTCACCATGAGTCATGTAGCTTTAGTGCAAGACTATCGACTGCTTCCATATTGAAAATTTTTCATTCATTGGAACTTTTATTAAGGACTCTGTCTTTGTCAGAAAGACACTTTGGAAACATTGTTAATGTGCAAGAAATCCATATCTAGCCTTTTAAAATAAGACCCAGAAATTTCATAAATGTCAACAAAAGGTACAAAATTGGGTTCTCATAGAGATTCAATTTTATTTTCCACTCAACTAGGGCTTTTTATCACCGCAGGGTGTTCATCTTGACTCAAGATGCTCAGGTCACTTCTTTGCAGGTTATTGTCTAGTGGCTCTACATTCTTATGTAGCTCTAAGTATTCTCCCATAGAGCCAGTGGGTTCCATTGACTGAGATGCAGTGCTTAAGTCCATTTGTGAGGAGCTCATTCCTTTCCAGTCACAGTTTTAAAAAAATTCGAGGCAATGTTGTGGAAACTTTTGTTCTTGCTGTTCATGTTCTCTCTCTAAAATTAACAATTTAAGTGGCTTATCTTTGTTAATCTCAATTTTATGAAAAGAAAGTACTCAAGTTAACGATATTTTGATATTGAAAAGCTAATATTATGTTTATATTTAAAAGTGGTGTGCTATTGTGTTTAATTAGCACAGAATTCGGAAATTGGTATTTCAAATATCTTCACATAAAACCCAAAAATCTAGCAATTAGATTTTAGCTCAGAGATTTGAAACTTTGAAACCCTAAAGAAACAAGCTAGATGAAACTTAAGGACACTATCTCTTTGAATTGTTGTAATTGCTTTGTTTCCTGTAAGCCCATATTTGGAGGAAAGCAGAGCTCTAGGAAAAATTTAACAAACTATTAGTAAGAAAATTTTCTTCCTTGGTTGCAGACTTAAACCAAATCCACACAATAGGGACTTGTTTGGTGCATGTTGGGATTTTCTAAAGCATCAGAAGGCTGCTAGCTAATCTAGAAGAAGGTAAATGCAAACTCCTTGTCACACAGAGAGATCAAACGTCTGTCTCTGTTTGGCCTCCTGAAACATAAAATAACACAAGAGGCCCCCATAGTTAGCATTGCTCTTACTGAGTTGGAGAGAATGAATTCTACAAAAGAGAGAGAGAGAGAAAGATTTTAGTTCAAAAATACATAGACAGAAAATCCTATTCAATAATTCATAATAATTAGGTTAGGATTAGGAGACACTGAAAAATTTTTAAAAAAGAAAACTCTTGAACTCTTGACTAGAAAATCATTAAGTGAAGGCTATAGGGTAGCAGTTAAGAGAATTAAGGTTCAGATCCTTAAAAAATGGGATAGGCAAAACCTGACCATCTCATCTCGTTATTAACTTTGCTAATTATTCAAAGCAAGAAAAGTTAAATATTTGCTGTGCAACTGTCAAAGGTCAAATATTTAATGGCAATGTAGACTTAATTCTGTCTCACATGAGATGGAGACAGTAAGAGGTAATCTGTGAGTTTAGTCTTCTACACAGCAAGGACAATTATTGGGTTTAATCAAACCATGTGGTCTTAATTCAGTAAGGGCAGTTTCACTTTCTAAAGCTAAAGACGGATATGTATGGGCTAAAAAACAAGAAATTTGATAGAAAGAAAGTTAAATTACAGAATTTCTAAGATACCAGGGAAGGTACCATTCAATGAGCTGCTCACTCTGTCACACACCTGTCACATTAATTATAACTGAGCATCACTTATGGAGCCATCGAATCCATCATTAGTGCTATAGGGAATAATCAGTGCTTTGCAGAAAAGATGTCAGGGACTTGGGAACAGTTTAACATGCAAAAAATAAAAATGTCTTTATTGTTATCTCAGCATAAACTATTTAAATAATTCATTTTAAAGGAAATTTTTCATCATAAATTTGACAATATTTCTTTCAATTGAGCATTGAGAATAATGAATCAATCAACAAAACAGTTCACCATTGCTAATCGCTGACAGAATGACATATTGGGCTGTATTTAAAGCACAGCATACCATTTATAAAACAGGATTTATGTTGAATTTGTTATGTTCTGACAAAACAAATGCCAGTAGAATACATGAGGAAATAATTTCTGCTATCCTTTGGGATCAGTTATCTCAAGAATGGAACTATTCATGGTGCATGGATGCAGCTGGCCTATTCTAATTATGTTTTTAGAATGTCACCAAACCATAGATATGAACAACTGCCTTGACCTGCAGTCACAAACTGCAATGTCATTGGCACACTGTGGCTTCAAATTCCTTCATTGTAACTTTGGTGTATATTCTTTTATATAGACAAAAATGTCATTAGCTCTGTGATTAAAAAGAAGACGAATAATAATCAGAAATGAAATGACCAATGCACTACAAGTCAGCAGAACAATAGAATGATGTAATTCTATATGGTGATGTGAAGAAAGGGAGTAAAATAACCAAGAAATGGGCACAAACTCTGTTCTGTATTCTAAAACAGACATCATCTCATTTATTTAGGTGAAAGCCCTCAATTGAATTCTTCATCATTGAAGCTGAATAATAGTGTTAAATAATACAAACTTCAGCAGATTGGGTATGTATATGTTTACCAAGCAGTGTAGACAGTGGCTACAACAGGAGCATATTTACAGACATTTCTGGATATGCCAGCAGTTCACTCAGTGCATGGTAAATTATAGACAAGGTGGGAAATATTGAGTGAGGCAGCTGGGGAAAGTAAGCAGCATCAGTACGTGACTGGAAGAACCAAGACGAGTAGCAGTTTGCCTATGGCCCAGAGCATTTTATTTATACTAAATCATGAGCCCTCAGTAGCTCATTGTGTCTGAACATCACCCTTAATATAATGTGCGGATGTAGATTAGAAGGTATTAGTTCCTATGGAGCTGGAGAAAAGGATTGGTGCTACAACTGTGACCATTTACTTAAGAAACATCATAGGAAGTTAACATTTTTGAGTCTAGACCCAGTATTGCATGCTTTCACCAATCAGTGCTGCTCATCACAGCTGATCCTATCTCTGGCAAAGCTCTAGAGACTCAGAGGATCCCTGACAATTAGTCTTGCCTGAGAGACAGAAAACATGACATTCAGGAACATAAGTGGCTGCAGTATGATTGAAATGGAGTAATACAATTTCCATACTTCAGAATATCAAATAACTGTGATGAATGAATTAAAGACACCCTCTATGTTGGTTCAGAAATTTAAGTTAGGGTGGAGACCTCAAAAGTGAGACCAATGTACACTTCAATGGGAGGTTAATGAAGGCAGATGCTGCCGTATGGCTTGAACAATCCCTCAGTCTGTGGAAAAATTAAAAACTGTGTCTGTCTCAACACAAAATGTGTGTAATATCTATTCCATTCCATAACTGGTCCAAATGAATTAATTTAATAGTATGTACAATAGAGGATAATTGTTAGTCTCAATTGAAGTAATTATGAAAATGTTAAGCCTCTACACAGTAAATATTTAGTAACTATTATTTAATATAGAAAATAAATATATATTTTGTCTAAATGATTAGTAAAATGGTTGTGTATGTGTATACTTCTTGGAAAGCATATTTATCATAGTAAAATTCTATGCATATGTAGTTGATTGAGTTCACATGGAAAATTCATGAAGAGGAAGAAGAGAAGAGATAACATACTTGAATTATGCATATATTGGAAATGTGGCAGACTCTAATTGAGTAATTCCTAGACTATGTGCCTTTGCATTATGCTGTCTACATACATTAAACATGACAAAACTGTCGGTATCACTAATCCCAGAGATAATGTGTGCAGTGTTGCATGTCATTCAACTGATGAACAATTGGCAGGTAGCTTTTATAATAGTAAGATGGATTCTTGTATGGGATGTGTTGATTGCTTATGTCAGTCCCTTTGAATTTAACAGCAGTCATAATGGGAGCTGTAAATCTCTTCTAACTATAATTAGATTACTATTTATACCCATTGTCATTTTTTTAAAAACAGCTTGAGACTCCACTATGAAGAAGGGGGTGGGGTGGAGAGTTATGTGGTCGCCTCAAAGCAATAGATGCTGGTAAAATTTTATTTGCATGTAATTTTGTGAATTTTAATTCCAACTCCCCCCCAAAATATTTTAAAAACTGTTTTTTTAGATTCTTTAGCTTTTGTGAAAAATGTATATTCCCAGAAAGAATAGATCTTGTTTTGACTTGGACCATGCACTCAGCAGTTATGCCTACCTACATGGGTAAACAGTACAAGAATGGAAAATGTATCATGAAATCTGAGTGTGCATTGGGCATCTCATTAGTTCTCCACCTCTCTTTAAATGAAGCTTTTGCCAACTCTGTATTCCAGTGAGAATACATGTGCACCGGAAATATGTTTCTCACTTTAGGTGCTATAAGTTGCTAAAAGCAACAAGGGGCTTTTCAACATTTTACCCCCTGTTCTTACCCTTTCTATAAAGGTTAAATCAATAAATTCAGCAGCACCCAGATTGCTTTCCCATTCAGAGGCTTTAAAATGCTCAGCAGATTTTAAATCTAGATGAAAAATAAAATTAGTGCAATCTGACGCTTGGGAGGTTTTTGCTAGGTGGTCACCCTGCCTCCTTGCTTGAAGCCTTGAAAACATTCTAGTCTATTTTATCCACAAGCAGAGGATCAGGAAGTAAGGCCAACTAGAAGCTTGCAATGATCCACCCAGGATCCAGCTTCACTCAGTAAGTAATGGAAAAACAGAGAGATGATTCTACTGAGTGAAACCTGGTAAGCAGGGAAGAGGACTCCATCCTCAGGGTCCCACAAGGCCTGGGGTGCTTAGGTAAAGCACACTGGTCACTGTTCCCTCAGTATTCCATGACATTCACTGCAATTTCATATGAGAAAACTATACTAGATGATCTTTAAAAGCACGTTCTAGCCATAAAGCCTAATTATTATCTTTAAAGCCTATTAGCTCACATGCTGATAGCAAAACTCTTCCAGTTGGGTTTTCTTTTTTTATGAAAGTATGCTAGCTACTGACAGTGCTTCCATATGACTCAAGCAGAGTAGAGTTTCCAAATACTGACATTATAAACAATAAGCCATAAGATTTCTAGAAAAGTTATTTATAAGAATATGAACTTTTAAAGTGAATGTTTTCCTTCATACATCCTTACCCATCATTTATTCATTATCTGTCCTGCCAACCTAATTTTATTTTTAGTACAAGTCTCACTATGTAGTCCTACCTGGTTGGCCTTGAACACACTGTGTAGACCAAGCTGCTGTGAAACTCATTTTGTAGACCAGGCTGGCTTCAAACTCACAGAGATATGCCTGCCTCTGCCCCTTAAGTGTTTAGATGGAAAGTGTGTGCCACCACATCTGGCTGTCATCTGTCTATATTAAATATCCAACCAACAAAAAATCCACAATAGCTACTGTAAAAAAAAATTTTCTGTTCATACAAAAAGATCTTACAATTAAAAAGAAGTCAGCACCAAAACTGTTTAAGCATACTTAATATCAAATATTAAAAGCAAATATAATTAAGTATGCTTTATGTCAAAATAAGCAGAAAAAGTCAAGGAACAGAAAAAAGTGTATTTTGACCCACCTATGATTAAAGTAATGAACATTTAAGTCATTTTATGAGTGCACCTTGATCTATTTTATTTCAAATGTTTTCAATATTATTTTTATTGAGAGAGTGGAGTGGATATTATTGTGCTCTTAACTAAATCTAGAATGGTAAAATTGTTAGAAAACGCAATAACTCCTTTAAATAGTTACAAATAAAGCTACAGTGTAGAAATTGGACATTTTGTAAAATACCGCTCTGCATGTATGCTTCATCTCATTGCATTTGATATTGGTATTCAGGAACACTGACACAAATTAGTCACTTCGAGTGGCCCTTCTTTCTGTCTGCCACCTGAATTACATAGATATTAAAAGACAGCAGCAGTGTCAAATGATCTGATGTTTTAAATAATACAGAGGTAGAGCTCAGTATAGAGATCACAGTTAAATGTTTACTCTATTCCTTTGTTAGACTAGGTTACCTCAGGAAAAGTAAGAGCCCAGAGACAAAACCCATTATAATATTTATTATGTAATCAAGGCATTGTATTAAAATAGCCACTTTTATAATTCATAGTAAAAATATTTTCATTAAATAGTAGCTCAGTTATTCTATCCACCAACTTTTCAAGATGAAGCTCAAGTAGCTTAAAATAAAGACATACCTATAAGAAAAATTTTAAAGGTTCAACGTATGTATAGACAAAAATATATTGGGAAGTCTGGACTAAGCAAAGTTTGAGTGACCTAATAAAATGTACACATTTTAAATACAAAATTCTGGAACACCATCTTATGAAAGTTCTAGGGCAGAAAAGATGACTCAGTGATAAGACCCTGGTACATAAGTTGAGGACCTGAGATGATATCCCCAGAACTTATATAAAGCTGTGCATGGCAGTGTACATTTGTAAACCCAATGTTCCTACAGGAAGAGGGGAGATGGAGATGAGAATCACCAGAAGGCAGTGGTACCTCCTCACAATGCAGCAACAAACAACAGAGAAACTACCTCAAGCAAGGTAGAAGGTGGAGAATAACATAGCAAGTTTCTCCTTCGACCTCCATAGATATAGATAGATATAGATACAGGTATAGATATAGATATCGACACAGATATAGCATGTAGCTTGCATGTTCTAGCACTCACACATAAACATCTTTCTTTATCTCACACACACACACTAATAAAAGGGTTCCATTTTCATTCCATTTAGCTTTGATCAATTGAAAAATTTGGATAATAACCAACAATTCAAGGTTCAATATTGTGTGCATATAGTAGGCAATAAAGATTTATTCAAATTGTAGTTTTCTTACAGAAGATACCACATCTATATGAGTAGGTGACACATTGATGGCAAAAGTGTTTATCTTTCCTATACTTAGATTTATAAAGCACACCAAAGTACATACAACCATTAGCTGTGAGATGTGTTCACTGCAATTAATTATTCATAGCAAATAGTCAAATTTTGAGGATGGCGTGATTGTTGCAATATAAACTAAAGCAATCAGAAAATCAGCCATATAGTATGTTCATGTTTCTGTACTTTGCAGTCTTATGTTTAATTTTTACTGAGTAGGAAAAGTGTGAGAATTTCAGTAAGGACATTGGCAACTCACTCAGGAATTTTGCATGAAGAAATATGACTGAACTTGTGTATCATAAAAGAAGAAAAATTAGGTTAAGTGCTTCTGCTTCAGTACATTACCTTGCTTGAATAGGTACAACACTGAGACAGTCTGGACATCGACCAATGTCCAGACTTCTCGAATTGATTCTGTGAGGCTCCTAGTCAGGTCTTCTTATTCCTGATTCATTGGAGGTTCACTCAATTCAGAAGTGCATATGATAAGTATTCCATTTTGCATGAGGGATCTTTCTGGGAGAAGTGCCATTCTCAGTCATTTTGGGGATGCTGTGACAAAAGCCCATCAACTGTGAGAACTTGTTTGTTTGTTTTCTCAAAACAGGATTTCTCTGTGTAGCCTTGGCTGTCCTGGACTCTCTTGGTAGACCAGGCTGGCCTCAAACTCAGAGATGACTGCCTTTGCCTCCCCAAGTGCTGGGATTACAGGCTTGTGCCACCATGTCCTACTAACTAGGGGAACTTGTCAATGACAAAATTTCATTACTGATAGCTCCAGAAGCTGTGAAGTCCAAGAGAATAGCATTGGTGTTTGACTGTGGTGATGTTCCAAATACTGGTTGTTTATATGAAGTGTTTCATTGTGTCTTCACAAAGTGGACAAAGCCCTTTTCAAACGGGCCTGAATCTCACCCATGAGGTGTTGCATCCCAATGGGAACCCTGAGATTGTGAACTGTAAAAACCTGTTTTTGTTTGGTGCGGTTCAGCCCTAACACACAACTTTAATTCTAGAGCTTCCTGTACACAGAATTTATTAAAGTTAACCCTAGGTCAAGAGGCAGAACAAGTAACCAGCTGGCAGGGATTAACAGAAAGAGGGGCTTTGAGAGAAGAGTGTTTAAGACAGCATGGAGCAGAAGGGTAGTTTAGTTCTCTAGCTCCTGGGCTTTTAGCTGTTGGGTTTTTGTTTTGTTTTGTTTTGTTTTTAGTTACTTAGTTACTTTACATCTCAATCTCAATTGTAGCCCCCTCTCTCCTCTCCTCCCAGTCCCTTCTCTTTGTCCCTCACTTATCCCCCTATCTGTCCTCTCCTTCCCCTCAAAAAAGGGAGACACACACACACCAAATCTACCCCCGCATATCCAGTCTCATCAGAACTGTGTACTTCTTCTTTCACAGTTTCCGGGCAAGGCAGCCATGTCAGGGTAAAGTGATCAAAAAACATTCATCAGAAACCTAGTCAGAGTCAGCCCCAGATCTCCTTTCTAGGGACCCACATGGAGGCTAAGCTGCCAATTGTTTATATATGTGCAGAGGTTCTAGTTCATCCATGGTCCTTAGTTGGTGCTCTAGTCTCTTGAAAGCCCCTCTTCACCCAGGTTAGTTGGTACTCTTGGTCTTCTCGTGGAGATCCTGCCATCTCTGGGTTGCCTTATCCTTCTCCCCACTCTGTTACAAGGCTCCCTACCCTCCGCCCAGTGTTTGACTGTGAGTCTTAGTTTGTTTAGATCTGTTACTGGTCGGAGCCTCTCAGAGGACAGCCATGCTAGGCTCCCATCTGCAAACACAGTAGAGCATCATCAATAGTGTTAGAGTTTGGCTCTCTCCCGTGGAATGTGTCTCAGGTAGGGCTAGGCATCGGTTGCACCTTCCCTTGATCTCTGCTCTATCTTAATCTCTGCATATCCTGAAAAGGTTCTGAGTGGAAGCTTTTATATGTGGGTTGGTGCTCCCTTCTCTCCACCAGGAGTCCTATTTAGTCAAAAGGTTGCCTTTCCAGTCTCTATGATCCCTGCCACCAGGAGTTTTAGTTAGTGTCACCCCCACATTCTCCCAGGAGCTTACCTTGTTGCAAGTATCCTACTTGTCTAAGAAATGGCCCTGTGCTCTGTCTTCTCACCTCCCCCCTCCCCTTACATCTGACCCCTCACCCTCATTTGCCTCAGTGTTTCATTTACTATCCTGATTCCTCCCTTCAACCGCTGTTAGGTGAGCTAGCAGGCCTTTTCCTCCTGGGCTGAAAGCTGAATTAGCAAGCTTTTAGCTTTGGGCTTTTGGCCTTTTCCTTCTGTTAACTGAAGATCTCTTGGGTACTTTCTTCATCTCTCTGAGATAGCAGGTTTGCACCCCAGCCTCTTCATTGGAAATCTAACCATTTGGGATTTTCAATCTTTTATAACAACGATGAAGTTCTCTACATTCATGATCTAATTCCCTCCCAAAGATTAAACCTCCAAATTCTGAAATGTCTGTGCTCATTTCTTAACTTGTAAATTGTGGTGTGATGTAGAGGTGCTGCACCAAGAATCAGATAATAACACTCCACTACCCATTTTAGGATTACAATTGTTGTGATAAAATACTCTGACCAAAAGTAACTTGTGGAGGAAAAGGGTTTATTTGGGTTACACTTATATGCAGTAGTCTATCCTTGAAGGAAGTCTGGAACACAAACAGGGCAGGAACCTGGAGGCAAGAGCTGATTCAGAGGCCATAGAGGGTGCCAGTTACTGGCTTGCTCAGCCTGCTTCCCATAGAACACAGAATTTTCTGAGCCCACAATTTTCTGGGCCCTCGACAATACTCACTAATCAAGAAAATGACTAACACCCAGATTCTGTGGAGGCATTTTCTCAGTTGAGGTTCCTTTCTTTCAGATAAATCGAGATTGTATCAAATTGACAGAAACCTAGCAAACACACTCCTGTTCTATCTCTACCTGGTGTCAAAAGAAAAAAAATCCCTAAATATTTTACATTTTTTGAGGCTTAACTTCTTCCAGATACGCCTCAATAATTTAAGAACTTGTTGATGAATCCTATCCATTTAATGAATGGATCACTCTGAACTAAAAGAGAACTTTTGCCAACCTCTTATTGCTTAATAGTTTTTTTTAAGGCAACTTAAGTTTCCAGGAGACTTTTATTATGCCAGATAATATCCTAGACTACATACCTGAGGTCTAACATTAACACTTTTCTCACACTGAATAGATCAAAATTGTTTGCAAGAACACAAATAATTGACAGAAAATGAGATAGGAAGAATGAACAAAACATAAACAAGGATGGATGCTGGTTCATACCTTGCTTTCTCCTATATTGAGTCCTGCCCCTGCAGTCCTGCTCCCCCACATTTAGGATGGAGCTTCCCATGTTACTTAACTTAATCTAGACAATCCCTCACAAATATACCCAGAGGCTCATTTCTATGGAATTCTAAATCTGCTCAAGTTTGAAGTCAAGATTAACTATCACAGTATCTATATGTATACACATAATTGTGCTATATATAAAATGTATGCTTATATCCCTATGTAGATTTACACATTTCACAAACAAACAGCCTTTTGATAAACTTATTTATGTGTGGCAAAGTTAATGACTACTTTCCTTTTGCAGTAATATTCAAAGAACTTCATGACCACAATTGAGGAATTGAGTGTGGCTTTTTGCGCAGCTATATGAAAACAACAGCCAACTGAAGCATAAGATAATTTATCACATACACAAGAATAAGGAGATATATCATTCTAATACTTCATTTTATCAATTTAGGAAAATCTTTCAAGTGGCTCTTCTTTTATAAACCCAGCCATAGGCTTGTTAAACAGTACTCTGTGGTACAGCTGAGTCCACACCCTAGTAGCTGTGTCTCAAAGATTCATTTAAATAGCATTATTTCTTTGTTTCACCTGCCATATGCTATTTTTTAAAATAAAATAGTCCAGGGGCAAATGTGTAAAATTACTTTCATCTAAAAACATTTTATTTTTTTTATTTTTTTTAGCTGTATGCTGTAATAAAATTTATTTTAAACTTATAAATTTTTTTCTGGAAATTTCTTTTTTTTTAATTTTAACATTTTTTAAAAAATTTTTGTTATCAATCACAGGTTAGGTACTTTGCATCCCATGCGCAGCCCGCCTACTCCCTCCCACCCTCCCCAACCCTCCCTCATCTCCTCCACGCCCACTCCAAGTCCACCAACAGGGGAGGACCTCCTCCCATTCCATCCAACCCCAGCTCAACCTGTCTCTTCAGGGCTGGCTGCAATGTCCTCCACTGGGATCCAGCCAGTGTGTCACTCCCCGACTTGTATGGGAAAGGGTCAAAGAGTCAGCCATCAAGTTCAAGACTGAAACAGTCCCTGCTTCCCTCACTAGGCCCTCCAGTCCTACACCAAGCTATCCTGGG
>CM053760.1:49866424-49906040 GCA_028658305.1 Pachyuromys duprasi
GGTCGCTGTGCCTACACTATTGTCCTGCTCTTCAGACACAGTGTCCTCCTGGGGCAGCCATCTTGGATCCTCTCTCTAAAAACATTTTAATAGCAACCATATTCATCAATAAAATATTCTAGTTAACTTTGTAAGTGTTCCTTTGTACCTGTACATTTTGCACACCTTAAGTATACATATCCTATCAAACCCACTGTTCAGTTTAGGCTTATGATATATTATGAGGAAGGAAGGAAGTGTTATTGGATTTCTGTGTTGACTATTCTTGGTTGTCAACTTGACTACATCTGGAGTTAACTAAAACCTAAGGGACTCAATACAACCTTGGGGGATTTTTTTCTTGATAAAATCATTTTAAATGGGAAGACCCACTTTTAATCTAGATCTCTAAATCCTACTTTAATTAATAGTTTTTGAGATGGGACCATCCACCTTTAGTTTGGGCTATACCTTCTGATGGCAGCCTATATAAAGGGTTTTAAAAATAGAAGCCCTCCTTCTCTCTCTCTTGGCCTGCTTGCCTTCACACACTGGTAAGTTCTTTCTTTTATTGCCATTAGAGCCTAAGTTTTCAGGATTCTGGCATATGCTGAAGACCAGCTGGGACACTCGGGATTCTAGGCCAAACAACTACTAGATTCTTAAACTTTAAATTAGTAGACAGCAATTGTTGGACTAGCTGGACTGCACCCTTTTAGCTACTCTAATAAATAAACCCACACGCACGTGTGTGTATGTGTGTGTGTACATATATATGTGTATGTGTGTGTGTAAATATGGATATGTGGATGTGTGTACAGATTCAGTCCATCAGTCCTGATCCCCTGAGAACCCTGACTACTACAGGTTTTTTGTGACAGAAGTTTTTCTAGAGCAACAGAAATATAAGAAATAATTTTGTACGTACCTTGACTATGCTTTACAGTTCGCCAACACAAGCAATTACTGAGGCCTGTCCTAGAAGCTTGGAAAGTACTGAACGACCATGGTATAGACTATTTTGCAAACATGAGAAGAAAAATGCATTTGATTATCATGATTCATTTATTATGAGAAGCAAAAGACTTGGTGACTCTGTAAAGTTTTGACAATTTGTGGAAAAGCAAGCTAAATGATGCTGCTGATTGGTTACTCCTAACACAGTATTCTCAGTGATAAAATTGACAGCACCAGATGTACATAAACAGTTTATAAGTTTCTACATGTGTCCTGGAAGACAGTCTTCAGCAGCCACAGCATTCAAGTTGTGGAAAATTAAAACCAAAGCCCTCTTTAGAAGACTGAAAGCCCCCATTAGAAGACTGGCTGAATTACAAGGAAAATTCAAGTCCCTGCCTTGGAGAGTGTTGGTGGTCAAAGTAAGGGCATTAATTGGTAAAGAATGGGATCCTGTAACTTGGAACGGAGATGTGTATGAGGATCCCAATGAGGCTGAGAACTTTGATCCCTCAGATTCTCAAGGGTTTATCTCACATGAGAAAGTCATCTTTCCACACTCAGTAGAAGATGCCCTTCTACCCCTACTTCCTGAAATACTGTCTTTTCTGCCTCTGACTGGGAAATTAATCCATCAATGTCAGTTAAACTAGCAGTGACTTTTCCTGAAGGAGATGCCAAGATAAACAAGACTGATGTCCCTAAGGGCCCACCAATAGTTGTCTCTAGAGCTGTAACCAGACTTTGGGCTAAGTAGGCTACTAGAGGGGAGATAGAATGGAAAGTTTATTAGAAGGTATGTTACAATATGGAAGAGCTTAATGAATTTACTAATTCTTTTAAACAGAAGTCTGGAAAAAAACATAAATAGGAATGTATTTCAGGGGTTTAAGGGTATGAGATAACAGTGGAAGAAACATAAAACCAGATCAGGCTACGTTAATTGGGATAGACCCACTGAGTAGAGATACCAGGTTTAACATGGAAGCTTGCCTACTTAAAATGGTGTAAAATGTTTCTTTGAAAAGTTGGCTGAAGTATTTGCCAAAAGATGGCCTACTGAGAAAGACTAGGAGATGCCCAATATCTCTTGACTGTGTACAGCCCAGTCTTCCACAACAGGAAATCTGAGAAGACATGACCTTCACTAATCCTGTAAGACACAAAATGGTGAGAGGGGCACCAGCCCATTTGAAGAGCTTTGCTGTTGCCCTTTTCTGTGTTCCACACATTCAAGTTGGAGACACTGCTTCTCAGATGAATGAATTTAATGCAGTGGATTAAATTGGGCCTAGAATTAGGAGAGGCCAGGTAGCAGCAACGAATCACCAAGGGCAATATGATTGTAGTTATCATAATAGGCTATATAACCAAACAATGTCCATAACAGCCTGACCCGTAATGGACAACACAGTCAGTTATTTTTGTGGTGGCATGATTCATGGGACCTTTGGTATTGCCAATCAACCATGGTGTTTCCAGGCATGAAATAAATAAAAAGCCTACTGCTCTTTTGATCAGTATAAGCAGAAGTATTTTCAAACAAATGAAAGAAAAACTATATTGGATCACGGTGAAAGGGAGTCTTAGCCTATGAACTTATTTCCAGACTTAAGCAAGTTTGTTGACCCAGAACCCCTTGAGACCCCATGGAGCCCGAAGGTAAGACCTTGATGAAACAGCTGAAAGTTTTACTGTTAGCATTTCCTTACTGGGACCTATGGCCTTTTAGCTACCTAAGGGTAACTTTTCATAGGGTTCTTTATTGATATTGATTCTGGGATATCCCAAGAAACATTGTGGCCCTCTTCTTAAAGTAGGGGTTTATGGAGATAAGGTGATTATTAATGGGGTTTGAGCTGAAGTATGACTTACACTATGCCGGGGTTCCTTGAAAGCCATCTTGTAGTTATTTACCCAGTCCCAGAATATATACTTTGGATAGACATACTTAGAAGTTGGCAGAATTCTCACATTTGCTCCTTGGCCTGTGGAATGAGGATTATTATGGTTGGAAAAGCTAAATGGAAGCCTTTAGAGTTGCCCTTGCCAGAAAAAATAGCGAATTAAAAACAATGTCACATCCCTGGAGAAATTGCAGAAATTAATGCTGCCCTCAAGGACTTGAAAGGTGCAGAGGTCTTTTTTTCCCCACCATATTTCACTTTAATTCTCATCTGATCAGTCCAGAAAACAAATGCATTCTGAAGGATGATAGTCGACTAATAAAAATTTTTTTAATAAACCTCAATTAAGTAGTGACCCAAACTGCAGCTGCTGTACCTGATGTGGTATTGTTACAAGAGCAGATTAACACACATGGTAGTGGTATTTATTTATTTATCGATAACACATGCAGCTATCTATCTAACAAAATGTACTTGAGTACATTATATGTGTTATAGATAAATAACACGGTACCTGAGGTTTATTAAGGACCGCCAAAAGCAATTTGCTCTCATTTGGCAAGACCAACAGTATATCTTTATACTTTTTTGGATTTTTGTTGTTGTTGTTTTTATCTCAAGGATATATATTAACTCTCTAGCCCTGTGTCTTAACTTCGTTCAGAAGAATATTTGTCATTTATCCCTTCCATAGAATATCCCATTGAACAACTATCTTGATGTCAGTATGCTGATTGGACCAATGAGCAAGAAGTAACAACCACTTTGAGCTCAGTGAAACACATGCTCATTAGAGAAAGGAAAATAAAACCAAGAAAAATTCAAGTGCCTTCTACTTCCATGAAATTCTTAAAAGTCCAGTGGTGGTAGACATGCAGATATATTCCTTCTATGGTGAAGTATATCTTTTTGTACCTGGCCGCTCCTACCACACACACACATAAATAAGCTCAATGTTTAAAGAGCATATTCGGATTCTAGAGACAGCACATGCCCCTCATGGGTATGTTACTCCAGCCTATATATCAAGTAACTATGAGAGCTGCTTACATTTACTGGGGCCAGGAACAGAAGAAGGCTTTTCAACAGATCTGAATTGCTGTACAGGCTGCTCTCCTGCTTGGGCCATATGATCCAGCAGAGCCAATGGTAGATAGGAATGCCATTTGGAGGCTTAAGCAGGCCCCTACAGGTGAAACACAGAAAAGACCATTGGAACATCTAGGCCAGTTCTGCTGGCCTAGAAGCTTTGTTTTCAGAGTGGGGAGCACTCCTGCTAAGAAACATAAGCCTTCCATTAAACTTGAAACTCGGACATTTCACCCTCGCCACCCTTAAGCCAATAGGCTAAAGACAAACAAACAAACAAATAAATAAAGGAATGCAATGTGTAGCACTCGTTTTTAAAATTCTCCTTTATTTGGGATGTTTAGGCCTCTACCTCCCTTCCCCCAACTTCCCAAACCTTAGTTAGGAGAAATAAAAGGTTATAGGGAGAAGGAACCCAGACCCCTTTGCTTTTCCTGGCTCTTCCGGTCAAGGGGTTCTTTTAGGGCTCTATACCACTCCCTGTCAACCACAGACTACAGCTAGCAATCTCCGCCCCGCTGCTGTGCTCCAAAGCATTTTTCTCCATCTGTCTGCTCCAAATAGCTACACCATCTCTGTTCTCTGGTCTCTCTAAACTGCTACATGCCACGGGCCCAGCCTGCTCTCTTACACACTCCACTATCATTTAATTAGTCATAGCACTATGCCCAGTGGCCTGGGCTCTATACTCTGTCATTAACCAAGAAAATGTCCTACTTGTGTACCATCCAATGGGATTTTCTTAGTTATGAGTCTCTTTTCCTGGATAATGCTGTCATATGTCAAGGTGACAAAATACCAACAAGCACAAGCACTTGTACACACTTGAGCTGCCTACAGTTTAATTGGTGTACACAGGTATCTTATAGTGGGACACATAGAAATGGCAAAAATGAGAAGGTAGAGATAAAACAAGAGTGATAAGATGGTGAAAATGACCAAAATACATTATATATATATATATGTATATATATATATATATATGTATAAAAATGCCATAATGGATTCCAACATATTGCATAACTAGTATATGCTAATAAAAATTTGATTAAAATGAAGCATGTGTTTATAGACTCAAACATACCAATTTATCATAGTGTATATATATTTGCCAAATTCAGATAAGGAATTCCTCTTCAGTTTATTGTAAGTTGTCTTTAAGTCCTGTGGATTCTGTCTTCAAGGAGTCACACGAACTAGGTTTTTCTTTTTCTCCACTACTATATGCTGACTCTAGTCACCTTTTTGTGGATGGTACAGTATTTTTTACTGGTCCTGCTTGTGTACCATTGAATTAGAATCCTTTATTGGATTCATTCTCCACTGAGTAGTTCCTTTGCCCATGGTGTCCACGATGTATTGATTATGTCTTGTTCCTTCTCAAAGCCCAAAACACTTCTTTAGCAGAGATGAATGCCATCATTTTACAGTGGCCCAGGCATCCCTACAACAAAATCCTGCCTATCTCTGTTTGACCTCATTACGCAAAATTTCCCTCCACTCCCTTTGAACAACAGTAAAATATGAACTTTGGAGTCATAAAAATCCTTTCCCAAACCTTATAAAATTTTACCAGGAGTTATTCATAAGTATATTTTCCCAAATTTCATGTATATAAAGAATGTTTGTATTGTTTTTTAACCTAGAGCTCCACAGACCTTATTCTTATTTTCAACTCTGTTTTTGAGACAAGTTCTTATACAGCCTAAAGTGGCCTTAACATTGCTATGGCTAAGGGTGATCTTGAACTTCTAATCCCCCATCTCTAGCTTCACAAGGTCTATAATTATAGATGATGTGTCCTGGGTTTCTACGTTTGGTTTTCAAAGTTCCATGCAGAAACATTTTGTATGTGTTGCTTTGTCAAGCCTCTTCGTAAAAAGATGACTTAATTTTTTTCTGTAGTATTCTATATTTTAACATTGTTTTTAAAACTTATGGGATTATTAATTCTAAACAGCAATCTTGTTTCTGTATTCTTTCATGCAATAGTACATAGATCATGTTTTAGTTATTCAATAAGAAAAAAAATGTTTTTGCAATACTAAAAACTGACTTCTTAGAAGATAATGATATCTCTTATAAACTTCATCTTAGAAAATTCATTATTTCATAAGGAATTGGAAAAATTCACATCTTTTAGGTTACCAAGTTTTGAAAAAATAAAATTAAAAATAACTCAAGCAACTTAACCAAAGTGAAGGGGAAAGTATTTTAAAAATCCAATTGATCAAAAACTCATTTGTGTACCCAATATCTCTTAGCCAAAGTTATTTGATGAATTAAGTAGCAATGAATCACAAGCAGATGAACTGAATTTCTCTCAAAGAACACATGTTTTCAACAGATATAAAAATGACTTCTTCCAAAATATAGTCTGGTGTCAACCACTACCACAACCCAGGCATTTACATACTAGCTTTAACTCATTCAGGGCATATACATAAATCTGTGAACATTTTTAAATAAAAACAATTTCAGAATCACCTAGAATAGTTTAGCATGAGAAAAAAAATCACTCATTTTACTATCAGAAGAAATTCTTACATTTAAAATATACAACAGTCCTTTGCTCTTTCAAGCATATGAATTACTAATTCACACATGCATATAGGAAGTTCTCAAAAATAAAGATTTAAAACAGAGCATGGCTCTCTATTTGACGCTAAAAGCATAATAAATGAATATATTTCCATGTGACTTAAAGAAACAAAGAAGAACATTACCAGATATACCAGTGTACTGCTCTAAAAATACTGGACAAAGATTAAAAAGATGATTTAAGAAACTACAGTTGCAGAGTTTGGGTAGTTAAGCTTGGATATGTAATAACTATAAATGTTAACTATATATACCAAGCTGTAGAAAAAAAAGTCATTTGGGGGCTTAGCTTCTGTTACACAAGACTGAACTGAGTCTTCCTTCTATCTGTAGTTCTCCAGAAGATTTTATGACATTGGGAACCGATTGCTCATTCTCTCAACACCCCCTTGGGGGTAAATTTAAGGAGATTTTTCTACGCTATGACTGATTTCCTTTGCAATGATGCCAAGAACAGAAAATTCTGTCATTTGATCTCATCTGTTCAACCATTATAGAGACAAGTTTGCCACATCTTCGCTTTTGTTTATCCCATTTTTATAACAGTTTCCAGTCATTCCTATGTCAGTTGCAAGTGATTCCATTCCTTGAAAGATGGCAACAGTAGAAGATTTAATTGTCTATGTCCATATTAATCTCCCATGTAATGAAATTTGAGAAATGCTGGAAGTCATTCATGGCTGCTACCTCATCACCTGTTCTCCTGTCCCTTTATCAGTAGAAATTAACCACAAGATAATGGTTTCATTGTGAATGGTTATCTGGAGAATGAAAAAGATACACTGTTTTTTTTTCCTCCAGTACCCCATTTATTTTTTTCATAGACTCTCTACCAGTATCAGAAACATATATGGACACTGTATTTTTCTATAAATCCTTAAACTTTACAGATTTATTCATGCATCCAGCAAGAGCTTAAAACTCAACTGTCAGTATAATTTCATTCTCATCTGTCACATAGAATTCGAAACATCTATTTTAATGAATTCCTTGTCTCTTCTTCACAGAGAAACTTACAGTTAATCCTACTTAAAGTGCTATCTAACAGGGTTTTATTCAGTAAGTCTCAATAGTGTCAAATTAAAGACTATACTTTGGATCTTTTTTTTTAAATGTTAAGATCACAAATGAGAAGCAAGTCTTCTTTAAGTGTCAAAGAAAATATATTTAATTTTACAGGGAAAAACCCATTTCCCCAGCAGTTCCAGTGCTGGGGATGAAATTAAACTGGAAGTGGCATGTGTATAATATTTAAGACTAAACTTTCAGTTGCATTTTAAAAGAAAGTCCTGAATTTCAGAAATTATGAAGCATGTGAGTGGAGGAAGATCAATTTGCTAGGCTAAACTGTATCTTTCTCAGATTCATACTGACACTTTAGCAATGGCTAGCAGAAATTAACCCTACCTTTTTTTTTTTAAATAATCCACTGCAAAACATCTACATACAAATTTTATTAATTGATTATGTCCACCTGTTTTGTCTACACAACTTCTCTAATACATGAATATTCTATTGCATGTTCAAGAAAAAGATCTCATTCTGCAAGCTGTCTTTAGAACTGCTGGGCTATTAAAAAACACAAAAAGTAATCCTTAACCCTAATCAATCTTTCTCAAACAGTATGTTTTAGTGAAGAAATTAATTTAAAGTGGCAATAGGTTAATTAGTTAATTAGGAAAATCTCCATTGGAAATCCTCAAGGAGTACCAAATACTGTTTAAGATTGAGGTTTTATTTATCTATTTATTTCTTTATTTTCCTTTTATTGAAAATAGAGCTTTTCCCCCTCACATACTACATACTGATTACTGTTTTCTCTCCCTCTATTCCTCCAGTTCCTCTCCATTTTCCTTCCCATCTGGATCCATTCCCTTTCTGTTTCTTGTTAGAAAACCAACTGACTTCTCAGGGACAATTATAATATAAAATAAAACCTAACAGATCGGAATACGACAAAACCAAAATGGAAAAGGAAAATAGCCTAAGAAAGGGCAAAAGAAACAGATATAGACAGAGGTCCACTTGTTCACATGCTAAGGAATTTGATAAAAAAACACTTACCTGGAAGCCATAATATATAACCAGAGGACCTGTAGAGTACAAAGAGAAAAAATATAAATAACATAAAAATTAACAATAATATAAAATGTAACAAAACCCTGACTTGACATTATGAGACAAAGATCCTTCTTGCTAGGAATGCCAGTCTGCCCTTGAGAATAGTTTCCCCAGTTAGATTCCCTTGGGGAAAACTAAATTTTCAGTTACAAGTGGTTATCAGTTGGAGACTGCTTCTCGGTTGGGAATGGTAGCATGGTTTCACTTCTTTTAGATCTAGCTCTCCATCCCATACAGAGCAGTGCAGGCCCTGTGCATGCCCCCTCAGGCTCTGTGAGTTCATATGTATATCAGTTCTATTGATTTAGAAAGCCTGGTTTCTTTGGGGTCTCATCCACTTCTAAGCTTCTTAAACTCTTTCTGCCTCTTCTTCTGCAGGGCTCCCTGAGCAACAAGGGGAAGAATTGCATAAAGATGTCCCATATAAAACAGAATGTTCCATGGTCTCTCATTCTTTGCATATTGTCTGGCTGTGAATCTCTTTATTTGCTCCCACATGCTTTCGCAGGAAGCTTCTCTGATGGTGGCCAAACAAGACACTGATTTGTGAGTACACCAGAATGTCATTAAGAGCAATTTTACGGTTCCTTCCTTCTTCCAGAATCATTTTAAGTCCAAAATTCTAGTAAACCTGTTCATCAATTCTGCAGTCATTATTAATAATTTTATTGCTTGACTACTAGAATTCAATTAATTTAGTTAATAGTTATACTTGCAGTTGTTAATGTATTGCAAAAAAAAAAAAAATGACACAGTGGCATGTGAATTATAACCAAATGGAAAATCTCACCCCTTTTCATGAAGCAAAGTCAGAGGTTTTTTTTTTTTTTTTACTTTTTAAAAAATTTGTATTAATTACAGTTTATTCACTTTGTATCTCAGCTGTAGCCCCCTCTCCCATCCCCTCCCAATCCTACCCTCCCTCCCTATTTTTCTCCTATGCCCCTCTCCCAGTCCAGTTATAGGGGAGGTCTTCTTCCCCTTCCATCTGACCATAGTCTATCAGGTCTCATCAGGACTGGCTTCTTTGTTTTCCTCTGTGGACTGGCAAGCCTGCTTCCCCCTCAAGTGGAGGTGATCCAGGAGCCAGCCCATCAGTTCATGTCAGAGATGGTCCCTGGTCCTATTATTGGGGAACCCTCTGGAATACTAAGCTGCCTTGGGCAACTTCTGTGCAGAGGTTCTAAGTTATCTCCATGCATGGTCCTTGTTTGGAGTATCAGTCTCAGAAAAGACCTCTGTGCCCATAATTTTTGGTTCTGCTGCTCCATTTGTGGAGCTCCTATTCCCTCCAGGTCTTTCTATCTCCCCCTTTTAGCCAAACTTTGGGCAGAGTGGAGGGAATCTTCTGAAAGTCAGAGTTTTTAAAGGAAGGGTTTTAATATATGTTTACCCATGAGCATTAAAGGGAGGAGGAGAAATAAACGAGAAAGTAGTGCATGGTCGGCACTCCGAGGCTGTGTGGCCGTCAAGGGAGAATATCTGCACATCTGATTGCATGTTGACAGTGGACAACATTTTTTGGCATGAATATATCATATTTTACTTATTATCAGATGGAAACATGAAAACATTAATTTTATTTTATTAATCTGGCTGTACTCGGGAACTTTGTGACTGATGCTTCTGTGTTGGTTTTTACTAGATTACTTTGAAATGATTGTTCTCAGCAATCTGACAGGTGAGCGTTGGTCTTTGGGACTTTTTTTATTCTAAAATAAATAAATTTAAAGCCCTGGGAAGTGAAAGCATATTATATTTACATTTTCTATCCTTTCATCTGTTTTCATTCACTTACATTTTTGTGTACTTGCCATCTTCATTCTTCCACTTCTCCTGTATTTTTTCTCTTTTTCTGTAAATTAGTGGCTTTCTATTGATCTGTATTTTAAGCCACAACAGAATAATTCTGTAAAATCCTTACATCCAAGAGAAACTATTTCTATAAGCTTAAAATGTAATAAACCTCTAAAACTTGACTTTGAACTTTGAGACCAGGTACTCTAATTTCTAAATATGCCTCATACATTCACTTCTTTTCAGATTATAAAAGGTTTCTTTGTTGGATGTGGTATCACATACCGGCAGTCCAGCACTAAGGAAAGCTAATGCAAGAAAAGAGCTGCAAGTTGCAGTCTAGGTTATTCCCAGGTAGCTTGGGTCACAGAGTAAGATGATGTTTCAAAATAGATACATTAAGTGAACAAACACACAGGCATACATGGATAGATCTTCACTTTTCATTTCGTTCAAATTTTTATTAGGATGGACTGGTAACATCTTAAATCCTATTTTGATGAGCTTTTTAATCCTAACTGTTACAGTTCCTATTTCTACTGGGATGTATTAATTTTATCTCAGTATCTGAAACCTAAATAAAGCCAGCAGAAGGCTTAGAAAGATACATATATCCCCTGCACTATATGTCTTTAAAAATTAAACATAACATATTTTTATGTTTGTCTAATACAACAAATTATTTTCCTTTCATTCATATGTTTCTCCAACTATTTGGAGACTTCTTTCAGATAATACAAGCACTGGACATCTCGGCGAGCCTTGTTTTGCGTTGGTATATTACACACTAAAAGAGAAACTCCACTGTTCCTCTGGGGACCATCGTTTGGAAATGTCACCGTATGTTAACACCCAAGCTACTTTCAAGCCTCCCTGTTTAGTGAAATGTCAGCTGTTGATTGGTTATGAAGATGTCACATAAAGATTAATCTGTTTATAAGTCTCTTGCTGTCATGCCTAGGGGACAGAGAAAAGCTTCTAAGTGAATCCAATGTTCCATTCTCGAACCATTCTGCTAGAGAGGGAAGTAAAGCATCTTCTCCAGTTAGAATTCATAATAGTTTGAAAATCTGTAGGATATTAGGTTTCTTTTAAAGTCATATTTTATTACTTGAGTGAATTTTTAAACGTGGAACTTAGTTTTCATATGGCTTCTAGGTTATATAAAGATATTTTAATCCAGGTGGAAGTTAGTAGGATGTTATTTTGAAAAGCCTTGGACCAGATCAGATGTTCTAGTTAGGTTTAAAATGTTTGCCATTCTCATGAAACTGAAAAGCTTCTGTAAAGCAAAGGGCACTCTCATCAGAACAAAACGACAGCCTACAGACTGGGAAAGGATCTTCACCAACCCTATATCTGGCAGAGTGCTAATATCCAGAATATGTAAAGAACTCAAGAAGTTAAGATGCAACAAATCAAGTAATCCAATTTAAAAAAATGAGGTACACCCAGCAGGCCTGGAACCCCTGCACAGAGGTAGCCTATGGTAGTTCAGTATCCAAGTGGCTTCCATAGTAATAGGGACAGGGACTGTCTCTTACATGAACTGTTTGGCCTGCTCTTTGATCACCGCCCCCTGAGGGACGAGCAGCCTTACCAGGCCATAGAAGAAGACAATTCAGCCACTCCTGATGAGACCTGATATACTGGGATCAGAGGGAAGGGGAGGAGGACCTCCCTTTTTAATGGACTGGAAGAGGGACTTGGGAGGGGAGGAAGGAAAGAAGTACAGGGGGGGGGGGGATGCAAAGTGAGTAAAGTTTAATTAATAAAAATAAATAAAATTTAAAAAATTTTAAAAAATGAGGTACAGAGCTAAACAGAGTATTTTCAATAGAGGAATACTTAATGGCAGATAAGCACTTAAAGAAATGCTTAATTTCCTTAGTCATCAGGGAAATGCAAATCAAAATGACCCTGAAATTTCACCTTACACTCATCAGAATGGCTAAGATAAAAAACTCAAGTGACAACACTTGCTGGAGAAGATGTAGAGAAAGGGGAACCCTCCTCCATTGCTGGAGGGAATGTAAACTTGTACAATCATTTTGGAAATCAATCTGGTGCTTTCTCAAACAATTAGGAATAGTGCTACCTCAAGATCCAGCTATACCACTACAATGCATACATTGAAGCTTTGTCCGTAATCGCCAGAACCTGGAAACAACCCAGATGTCCTTCAGTTGAGGAGTGGATGCAGAAATTGCAGTACGTGTATACAACGGAATACTACTCAGCAATTAAAAACATGGAAATCATGAAATTTGAAGGCAAATTGTGAGAACTAGAAACGATCATCTCGAGGGAGGTATCCCAGAAGCAGAAAGATACACATGATATATACTCACTTATAAGTGGATCTTAGGCATATAATATAGGATAAACATACTAAAATCTGTACACCTAAAGAAGCTAAGCAAGGAGGAGGACCCTGGATAAGATGATCAATCCTCATTCAGAAAGGCAAAAAGATGTGTTGGACATCAGAAGAGGGAGAAAACAGGGAATAGGAGAGGAGTCTGCCACAGAGGGCCTCTGAAAAACTACCCAGCAGGGTATCAAAGCAGATGCTGAGACTCATAGCCAAACATTGGGCAAAATGTAGTGAATATTATGAAAGAAGCAGGAGACAGAGAGCCATGGAGGGGACAGGAGCTCCACAAGGAGAGTAACAGAACCCAAAAATCTGGGCACAGGGCACTTTTCTGAGACTGATACTCCAACCAAGGACCATGCATGGAGATAACCTAGAACCCCTGCAGAGATATAGCTCATGGCAGCTCAGTGTCCAAATAGGTGCCCAGGTAAGGGGAACAGGGGCTGCCTCTGACATGAACTCAGTGGCTGGCTCTTTGGTCACCTCCCCCTGAAGGGGGAGCAGGCTTACCAGGCTACAGAGGAAGACAATGCACACAGTCCAGATGAAACTTGATAGGCTAGGGTCAGAGGGAAGGGGAGGAGGACCTCCCCTATAAGTGAACTTGGGACAGTGACATGGGAAGAGAAGAGGAAGAGATGGTGGAATTGGGAGGGGTTGAGAGAGGGGGCTACAGCTGGGATATAAAGTGAATAAAGTGTAATTAAGAAAAAATCAAATAAATTTTAAAAATGTCTGGCTTCAAGGAGCATGCAACAGAGCTCATGTCAGAGACTTTCTCTTCTCCCCTTACTAGGAAACCCAGATGGAGGGGTAAGCTGCTGTCTATGGACGACATCTGAGCATCAGCTCTAGGTCCTCTCTATGCATTGTCTTTAGTTGATGCACCAGTCTCTGCAGTACCTCCTGGGCTCAGCTTTTTTTTCTGTGTTAGGCTCCTTCAGGGGCTCCTGTCCCTTCTGGCTCCTTCTATATCCTCCTTCTTCCTTAAAACTCCCTATGGTATGTCACTTCTCCCTGGTGGGGTGACCTAGCCAGCCTATAGCAGAAGAGGACCCAGGCTCGGATCAGAAAGTAGGGGAGAAAGACTTTCCCTATCACTGGACTAGGGCAGAGAGATAGGGGAGAAAATGGGAGGGAGGGTGGGACCTCGAGGAGATGAGGGAGGAGACTACAACCGAAGAAATTGTAAAAAAAAAAAATAACAATGAAACAAAAAATGTCTATCATGGTAAACTGAAGCTCAGTGGGTAAAGAGCTTTCCATGCAAGCATGATTTTTTGATTCCTTTGTACTACTGTAATAAAGCACTGTGAACAGAGCAATGCCGACTGAAGAGTTTATTTCATCTTACAGCTCATAGTCCTTCAGGACAAGGAGTAAGAGCAGGACATCAATGCAGCCTGGATGCTGGAACTGAAGCAGATACTACGCAGGACTACTGCTTACTGGCTTGTGCCCTGTAGCCTGCTCTGCCTGCTTCAGAAACTACCCAGAACCACTTGTCCAAGGTTAGCAAGACTGCATGAGCTGGGCCCTCCCATATCAATCATTAATCTATCTTAATCAAGAAAATGACCCAAAGACTTGCCTATAGGGAAATCCATGCAAGCATTTCTCTATTTTTTCCTTTTTTATTTTCCTCAGCTGAGGGTTCTTTTATGAGATTACTGTAGAGTATATCAAGTTGAGAAAACCTAATCAGCCCCGTTGATGACTTTAGTTCATTCCCTAAATTTGCAAAATGGCAGGCATATCAGCACTTGCTTATAATCCCAGCACCAGGAGGTTTTTTTTAAAAAAAGTGAATTCTTAGGGTTCACTGACAAGCCAGCCAAGCGTAGTTTCCTAGCTCCAAGTAAGAGACCCTGTTTCAAATTAAAAAGTGGGAATCTTCCAAGAAACTACACCTAAGGTTGAACTCAGGCTTCTACATACACACACATGCATGTGCATTTGTATGTGTATGTAAAGATACACATTAGCACAGACACACACAGACTTGTGTGCATGTCCACACACATCACTTATAAATAGGATTGAAAATTCATTTAATAACATTTTAATCAAAAATTCTGCTGTAATACTATATTAAGTACACCCTTACCTCCTGTGTGTGTGTCCTGATTCTGACAAAAACTTAAGGGTTGCGGGCTTTCATTTAAGTAAATCATTTAAATTATAACATTTGGAGGTTCTTTTTGAATAAAAAAAGAGTCCCTGGCTTAAAGATGAGCTGACACAAGAGCTTTTGAGATTACACTGGTGTGAACAGAATATGCATTCTGTTTAAACTGTGTTTAGGATTTTTGAATTCTGAACTTCCTGTGAGGTGGCTGTCTGGGTAGCCATAGTTCCCACTGAGTTCAAGAAGGTACAGTTGAGATTCTGCATTGTAGTCAGCATGTCAGATGCATTAAATGTACTTTGTGCTCAGCAACATTTTTCATTTCCCTTGCATTTATCACGGTTATATGCCATGTATATAACAGGATGAAAATCTCTGCTTATCCTCCACAGATATTCCATCAAATGTTGAGGAACAACTGCAGACATGTATTTTTCTGCTTTGCTTCTCACGAAGCAGAGTTAAACTTCTCTCTAGTAAGCAGCAACCAAATAAAAGTAGATGGCATGGTATGGTTAAACATAATGCAGAAGGCATAACTGAGACCTTCTCTTCAAACAAAAGTCAGCTGCCAAGGGGCACATGTTTCTGGTATCTCATGCCATTCAACCTCTCTGAAAGCACATACAAGTAAAATACATCAGTTCTTGAGAGTTACAGACCATTTGGAGGGAACATTGTGTGTAAATAATTATTTACATTATTACACCAGGAAAACCTAAGTTAGCAATTTTCTCTTTTTTTCCATTGCTATGTTTTCAATATTTTGCTAGTGCTCAAATATATATATATATCTAGATGAATGTTAATACTAGATCAAATCCCCAATTTTACTACTTTCAATGAACAAGATTTATGGGCTTGTTATTGTAACAGAAATAGAAAATAATAGATATCCTTCCCTTTGAAGACTGGGGATGTCTCCATAGTAAACTGAAAGTCTCTGAGCGTTTTGCCTCTCCAGCTTTGGCAGAGCACAGAACACAGTAAACAGTGGGATGCTTTGTTCAATACTACAGATAAGGAAACAAAAAAATTTGCCTCTGTTAATAGTATCTTAAAGCTTAAAACAGTAAGACTTATGTGAGTTGGATTTTTTAAATTAATTTCTGCTAAGAAGTTGCCATAATTTATATAACTTACATTGAGAGTATTTGAGACTATTAATTAAACTAATACTTGCATAACGCTGGGAACACAGCTTGGACTGGCAACCATTGAAATCCAAATATCTGTCAGGTATTTGCACCACAGCAGCAGAGCTACTATAAAATTAGTTTTGCTAAATTAATTTAGATTTGCAGTAAAGGCCAGAACTGTAACACAGAACATGAGTTCTGTGCATGAGAGGAATACTCATGAGTTTTATTGAAACTTTGTTAATGCACATCTCTCCACTGGGAACTTAGTAAATACAAGAGGAAAAGCCTGTCTTGTAATTTTGCTATAGTTTCTCACAAGAACATGACTTTCATATTACACATGGCAGTTCAGTTGGGTAGAGACTCTTGTCCCCAGAGCAGAAGAGAGTGATAGTATAGTGGAAAAGAATGATGCCCTGTTGACCCTCTACAGTATGAGTCAGAGAGAAGAAACAAAAATTTTCATACACATTTTATGAAGTGAACTTATCTTGAACGCATAGAAATTTCTGAATTTCACTGCAAAAAGTAGAGCATCGCCCTACTAGCTCAAAAAATTTCATTAACCACTGAACCCTTTAGAGCAGTTGTTTGGTGTTCTATTTATAACAATCAGCTGTCATTTGAAATGCTCACCAGGGAAGCTAGTTGACCCTAATTTAAAAACCAAAACCCCAAATGCCAGAGAGAACATCCCCAGGGCTCAGTTATGCAGGGCAGTTGCTTTGACTCTGAGTTCAGGGACTGTAGCCAAAGCAAAGACACACTTATGTTAGAACTTTTAAATAAGCGCTCTCCACTTGACTCCGGACCTACAATTTTACTTCTGAAGTCACACAAAACATGTTTTTCCATGTTATATTGTTCAATTTGATGGCTGCCATCCAAGAGGTGTAAGTTAAACACAACTGACCAAATATCCAAGTTCTCACAAAGGAGGTGACAGAGAGTAAATAAAAGATACAATCATGTAGGGAATCAGGAAGAGAGACACCAGGCTGAGAGACTGCTCCATAGGTAAAGTGCTTGAGGACCCAAGTTCAGATTCCCCAAATCCAGGTGAAGTCATACATGCCAGCACATGTCTGCTATCACAGTGTTCCTGTGGAAAGATGGAAGGTCAAGACAGGAAACTACCCCCCTGCAGCTCAGGCTTCTGTAGCAGTTAACAATAAGTTACCCTATTTCAAATAAGCCAAAAAGAAAGCATCAGTAACTGAGGCTGTCCTCTGAGCATGACACTTGTGCACCTGAACCCATACTCAAATCTGTGCATGTGCACACCAAAAATGTTTCTTAAAGAAAGACAGCATATTTGAAAACTATCTATTTTTATGTTGTATATCTTAAATGTCTCCCAAAAGCTCATGTGTGTAAGGCTTGGTCCTGAGCCGGTTGCACTACTTAGAGGTGTCAGAAAACTTCTGGACATGAAACCAGGTTGAAGGAAGTAATGTCTCAGGTAATGCCTTCAAAGGTATATGGGATACTGGCTGCTTTCTCTCCCTATGGTTATTGGCCTCGTATTGATGAACAGCATCATTACACTACATGTTCTGTGTGATATTTTGCATCATCAAGCCATAAAACAAGAGGCAAGTGACCGTGGGCTGAATGCTCTGGAACTCTGAGCTAAGACGGATTTTGCTTTCTTACCTCAATGCTTTCTCAGTAAGCTGATTAAAAACTGACTAACCTATCTATCATACACAGAAAGCACAAAGGCATGTACCAGTATTACCACATACAACTCTCCAAAGTAACTGCTTAAAGAGAAATGTCATGACGTTCTTCTTAGAAATTAGGAAACTCAAATGCAGAAAGATTAGGTAATCTAGATAATTTCACAAGACCAGTGTTTGACTCAAGGCTTGTGTCTTGAATTGGGATAAAAATGCAAGGCATCTGCTCTTGCGTGCCTCTTGCATGGAGCAGCTGTCTTTGAAAAGCCATATAATTCATTCCTTTAATTTCTCACTTTTAGAATAAAAATATTGAAACAAACAGAATCTGAGGAACTTGTCAACATCAAGCCCTATGTTACTCTCTCCCCTGGAGGATGTACAGGCTCTAAGATTTGCCTCTGCCCCACCTCTGCCCTCAGCAAATACAAGATGTGCCTTGCTAACATTTCATAAAATGTTAAAAATTTGTAGTGTATAGGATTATATGAATGGTTTCAGAGCAAAAAGGCTCAAGGTCAACTGCTTATAGGAAAAGTCATACAGGAAGGAACTGAGATTCTCTGGGCCCAACTGCAGGCAAAACAAAGTAAAGACTCTCAAATTGCCATGTGAGTTTAGAACTAGAGTCTTCTCCAGCCTTGAAGGAGATCCCTTTATTACAGCTTTACAGGTCTGGAGGGAGTGGTAGAGCACTGGCCCAGTATTCACAGGGTCCTGGGAAGTACCTTAGCACTAAAAACAAACAGTAAACATATAAGCCAGCAAACTAATTCATGTACAACTTTTCAAAGGATTTATTTAGCTAAGCCACACCCAAGTATTATGTCTGTAAAAATTCTGCATCTTCTAGATTTTAAAAATAATATAACTTATTGTCTACAGTAGCAAAATGTGAAGGTGTTATTTTAAGGGTTACTGGCTCAACCTCAGGGATTCCACATTCCTGGCAATTATTTCTTCTCAGATCTTCCAGTGGTTCACAAAATGGCTGCATCGGTTCTATATTTAATATTCAGATATAAGAAACACAACAACAAAAGAAGTGTTCCCTCTTGCTTATGTTCATTTTAAGAGTAAAATTTCCCCAATCACATTTAGAAGAAATTTTCATATTTGATCTTCTAAGACAGAATGAGGCTACATCTTCAAGGCTCATCTTCAAGGCTTTTAAGGCCTAGAGAGTTAGGCCAAGTAGCCATGATCTATCACTGTATCTGGGACAAGAGACCATACTACACTGAGTCAGAATAGGGAAGAATGGACATATCATAATTAGTCGTTAGTTCTATAGAGGAAGAAAATAGGTATAAGGTAATTGAAGGTCCAAGGCAATAGCATTGTACCTCTGGCTTTAAAATTTTAAGACCCATAGCTGATCAATGTAGACACTTATTCAGCTAATGTTCTTGAAGCTTTCCTCTGTGGAAGTATACAGAAGAAAATGACGTATACCATTGGCATACCCACTATACTGTATATCCTTTTACTTAGACACACAATTTAGTGGGGATGCATTGGTAAAAAACTAAGACTTCCTGCCTATGACATTGGCAGCGCTGAGTATGGCTTCCATGACTCCAAGAAAACTAGATGAAATGCTTGCATGTGCCTGACAGTCTTAACCTGCCCTGTCCAATCTGCAAGCCATTGAATATGTTGTTACTTCAATTTAAATACAAATAACTTATTATAATTAAATGGAAATATATTCCTTTCCTCACCAATCCTGGCTACATTTTCAAGTGCACAGTAAATAGCCAAATACAGTTAGAAAACATCTCTCAGGGCAGGAAGTGCTTTCTAGCAGGCTGTCCACCCTGTACCCACGTTGCTGTAAACATATAACAACACAAACCCAAAACGCTTAAGATATCATCATTTTTGGCAATTGTTTTTGTGACTTAATTACAGAGTTCTCAGGCATCAACTTCTTAGATGGTCATGCCATGTAAGATTTTCAAAAGATCGATACACTTGAGTGGTATAATAGGTCCCAGAGTCTCCAGAAAGCTTCAAAAATTTAACAGAATTTCAGCATAGCATCTCATAGGCACACATACTCCCATCCTAACACTTATTACATTGGTTATAACTGGCAATATTTTGTCTCCCTTACAGAAATATTCAACAATTTTCTTCATTAGTATGTGCATGTGCGTCTTGCAGCAGGGCTCTTCTGCACTGTCAAGATGTTTTTCACCCAGTTATGAAAGCTGACAAAGGAAAAGAGTCTCCCAAGAAGATACTGAAGAACTGATGGGCATGATGGTCACAGCAGTGTTCTGGAATAACCCTGTTAAGAGCAGAGAGTAAGCCATGTTCTCTTGTACACCCACTGTAGTAATTTCACTGGCTCCTCCTATGAAAGGAGCTAGGTGTTGCTCTTTGACAGCAGCTCCGAGCTGGTCACTAGAAGGCATCTGCAGGCCTCTCTCTTCATTTCTAAGCTTGGACCTGCACACCAATTACCAGAGACCATGGCTTTGGCCTAACCTCCAGCTTAGAAGATGAAGTCACTCACATGAAATGTAGTAAAACAGGACTGACCTCAGAAATGGACTTCTTTTTCAGATTTATTAATTCATCTACTTTAATAAAGCAGAAGACCCATGGCAACTGCTTGAAATCGACCACGTTTACTTGAGCTAGTAGAAAAAAAAGAAAATCCCTTTGCCATGATCCTCGTAAGGAGAAAAACATTGAAATGGCCAATTTCCTTGAAAGTCTTTGCTTCCTTACTCCCTTAGCTAATATATACAGTCGGTGTCCTTTCCCCAGCTCATTAAGAAATATGTAGCCAGATGCATTGGTGCACACCTGTAATTCCAGTACTTCAGACAGCACAGGCAAATGAATCTCTGAGACTTTCAGGCCAGCCTGGTCTACAATGTGAGTCTGGGACAGCCATAGCTGTACAGAGAAACCCTGTCTCTAAAAACCAAAGGGGGAAAAACAAACAAACAAAAACCAAAAAACAAATACATGTTATATTTTACAGAGTTTATGTTGCTTATGTTGAGAATCACAAGCCTAAACAAAACAAGTAGATTCATTCAAATCAATTTGTTGTAAATTTGTTTTTAGAGAGATGAGCTGCCTAATTCGTATCCTGACTGTGGGGTGGTGTATGATAAGAGGTAATTATGACATCTTCTTTAAATTAGGAAAGTAGCTCACATACAGAGTCGAGGCAGAGAGGGGATCTGACTTCAGGACTCAGGGCCTAGGAACTGACTGCTTGCTAACTCCTGTCTCCAATGTTTTAATCAAGGTTCTATGTGAGATACCTTGACCTTGGCTACTTTTCACATCTGGAAAATGGTGGAGGCATATTATCACATTGTCTTATTCCTTCTGGTATCTTCTCCTGTTCCTTAGCCCAGAATGATTTGCCCATTCAAATAAAGATGCAAATGTAAGAGATTAAAAGTGACAACATGTGTTGGTCAGAAAAGCAGCTTTTTAACAACCATAGGCAGTGACAAGTGTTAAATGAAAGTTGTAAAAATGTAGCCAGAAACAAACAGTGAGGACACAGTGCAGTAGAATGGGAAACACACGACACAGTGGCCTTGCCCTTATGGAATTTTCCAGAGCCTACCCATGTGCTAGGCTTCTGGTCTCGAGAAGTATGGGAAATGGTGAGAGGATCTCAAAGCACTCAAGAGAAAGAGGCCATAGGTAATCAAGCAGAGTTAAAGAGGGTTTGTTTTTCTCCCTATGTATCCATTCACAGTCCAGTCATGTTTAATGAATAGGAATGTCAAAACAAAATAATAGGGCAAATGAGAAGAAAATAATTTAAAAAGTGAAATGAGCCCATGTGTAGTGTATTAATTTTGCTTTACTTTACATCGACTATAATTAAAACCAGGTGGGGAAAATCACCAGTTGATTTTGGGTCACGTTGGAGTATTTCACACTCGTGGGATCATGGGGTCCAAATAACCCGAAAAACAATTTGGGCAGCCAGACAGGGGAAAGATGACCTAGCAGGTCATGGACCCCTGCATTACAAAGAGCTCTGCCTCAGGCAACATTACACCTCATTTTTCCATTTTCTTTTCTGTCCAGAAAATTAATTAACCCCCTGTCCTATCCTGAAATATATATCTCATAGGAACTTATTTTCAAAAGTTTAACAATAAATTGAAATAACAACCATAATTGTCCTGAAGGCTGCCAGGGCTCATAGTCAAAAACTACAATCATCTGAAGCTAGGAGGAGCCAAGGGGCGTGTTTGTGTTGGCTCATGCTCTTGCTGCTGGCGGCCTGACATCCTCAAATACATTTCTGTCAACAGCCAGAACCTGGTGCAACAAAACTCATGTGGGTCAGGAAGTGTGACCAGAGTGAGTGAGCCAGAGGAAGTGCTCTTTTCGCGGTGTATTCTGAAAACTTTTCCTGAGCCTCTTGGTGGCAATAGTAAAATCCCCATTTCCATACTTGGATCCACCTGTAAGCCCCAGCACTGAAGAAAGTGGTGAACTGAGCATCCTCAGAACTAGTTTAGAGATCAGATGTGGTCAACATGCTGTTGCCCTTTCTTCACTTTGTCACTCCTTCTCTCTTGATTATTATGTCTTTCATTGCTGAACTTGTTTTTTTTTTTCTCCCCGGGATTTCAGTAGAGTGGTACCCACATTAAGCATGAGATTTATGAAGATCCACATCAGTTAATGTTCCAATAAATCTTAGGGAAGCAAGTCACTCTGAGCTCTGGCCACCTTCCTGGTTCTCTCAGAAAGTTTCTTGACATCAGAGCTTCAAAGTCTGTGTTCTTCAGCACTGCATGGCTCTCACATCTGCCATCTATAATGCCTCCCATACACTGCATTTCCCTGGTGATGTTTAGGGTTAGGACCAAATTGATAAAGCTCTGCTAATGTGTAAGATGGCTGATATGGAAAATGAAACTTACATGCTCTGTTAAGATTTACTCTCTTTTGTGTAGCTGGCATTTGACAGCACAGGATTTGGGTCCTTGGGTCATGTACTTTATTCTGTAAAACATTCTCCCATTGCACCAAGCAGAGGAGTAACCTGATCATGGATCACACAATGTCTCTGTAGGTCAGAATCATTATGTGTAATTAAGGCTGTTTCTGCAATAGGGTCCAAGATGGTGGCTGTGTGATCGTGGCACTGTACTTTGAATACCAAAGCCTTAGAGAGCTTTATAAAAGGCCTAAGCTGAGCAACCTGTGGGTAAGTCCTGTTCAGCAATGACTTGAAAATGGTTATTTGTAGGAAACGCTGCTATTAAGTTGGGAAAGCTTATTTCTTCTAGGACTTCCATTGCATGGGCCGAAAGAGGAAAGATATGCCTTTCTGTTGATGTCAATACCCAAAGTTAATTCTCAAGTAAGGACTAGGAAAGGAACCTAACAACAAGCTATGGCTCCAAAAGTCCCACCCATATTTGACTAACCATTAATTTTTAGTAGTCAGTTACCATTGTCTCTCCCCACAACCCTTGCCAACTGATAATATACTTTCTATCTTTGTACTTTTGAGCACTTTATATACACAGAATAATAAAATAAGTAGCCTTTAGTGGGGGTTCATAGATAGATGTAGATATATTCTTGTAAAATGTATCCATATTTCATTGTTTTACCAGTGAATAATATGTATCTATAACATATTTTGATTATTTATTCCTTACTCCTACTGTCCTAAAAAGAAACTAGAGAGATAACTTAAGACAAATAGAAATACTGTCCATTGTTTTTGTCTTCATTACTTTTTCCTGTAGTCTTGATAAAATACAGACAAAATCAACCTTGGTTCCTCTCTATTCAAGATTTGTGATAGAGAAGTCAGAGCAGCAAGGAATTAAGGCAGACACATTGCAATCACAATCATAAGAAAGAGCAATGGATGCCTGTGCTCAACTTCTTCTCTCCTTTTTTATACAGTTCAAAAGCATGTCTCAGAGAATGGGGCCCTAATGATGACTGAGTGTTCCCACCTTAATCAACCTAATCAAGACAATCGGTCACAGTCATGTGAAGAGGCCCTATTTTCAGAATATTCTATTTCTCAGCAAGTTGATAATAGAGAATCTGAGCTTAAACATCACAGCTAGTATCAAGGTCAGGTAGTCTCTTAAAAAATCTTAAGGGGCTAATTGGTTCATGAAGAATCAATTGAATTTTGAACACATGAATATATTTAATATAAAGTGTATGTGTGGGTATGCATGTGTGTGTGTGTATACTATATAGCTGAGGATGACCTTGAACTTATGATATACTTGCCTCTTTCTCTCTAATCTATGAGTTACAGGCAAGTACCACCATGCGCAAATTATATTGTACTAGTGATTAAACCATGCTTCCATCATGCCAACTGACCTATGTCCCTTGAAGTTCACCTTTCAAACCATGATCTCTGAGGTCATATTGCTTAGGTCAGAGGACCTCACCTATCAGTGGACTTGGAAAGGGGCAGGGAAGAGATGAGGGAGGGATGGGAGGGATAGGGAGGGAATGAGGGAGGGGGCTATAGCTGGGACACAAAGTACATAACCTGTGATTAATATAAAATAAAAATGTAAAAAAAAAAAGAATGATTAACTGTTTAACTGCCTCTCCCAAGAGTTTCATTGAATGGAACTGTATTGGAAAGCTGGTTACTTTTTTGAAAAAAAAATATTTCAATTTTCTCCCTACAAATACCAGCACTTGCTTTAGGAATTATTAAAAGTAAAATGACACTGTATTTCAAGCACTTATAATATACCAACTAGTATTTTAGCTATTTTAACACATATCAAAATATCAAAATATCAGATCCCAAGTGGAACAATGGAATCAAGGAATCGATTATCCTTATTTTACTTTCACTGGAGACTTTTATACATATTATTATTATTATTATTATTATTAAGCATCATATTCTCTTTGCATTGAGTATACTCATCACCTAGTCAAGAACATTAGAATAAGATGGCCATTCTATAGAGAGAGACTGATTTGGTAATTACCCGTGCTTTTGCTTTTTCTAATAAAAAGCAAGGCTTTCTCTTTGAGTTCAAGAAATTGGGAAACAAATCAAAATTCTTATATAAGTAGACCAATTTCACCTGTAGTACCCACTGTGGTTTGAATGAAAAATTTCCTCCATAGACTCATGTATTTGAATACTTGGTATCCAGTTAGTGACACTGTTTGGCAAGATTGTGGAACATTTAAAGGTGGAACTTTGCTTGAAAAAGTGTGTCACTGGGGGTGGACTTTCACGTTTTACATCTTGGCTTGACGTCGTGTTCTCTGTGTCTAATATGTGAATGAAAAGTGACTCGTCAACTTCCTGATGGCCAGGTAGACCTCATGCTGCTGTCATGTCTTTCTTGCTATAATGAGCTGTATCCATTCTGGAATGTTAAACTAAAATAAACTTTATTTCCTAAGTTGCGCTTTGTCAGAGCAGTCTATCACAGCAGGGCTAATTAACTAATACAGTGGCCCAATAAATCACCAAGACTAAATTCAGGTCATCATATTAACATGGCAAGTATTGACTGAGCCATCTCGTCACACGCAGTGCTATTACTAGTAAAAGGGCCTGATTAAATTTCTAAAATGAGGAATCAAAGGATGGATTCAAATGGGAAGAGAAGGAAAAACACACAGCACATTTAAAGTCAGATGTGGTTGCTTGTACCTGCCAGGCTCCTTGAAGCTTACTCACCACACAGTCTAGCCCATGGTTAAGCTTCAGGTTTTGTTAAAGACTCTGTCTTTAAAAATAAGCTTGGATAAATGATTGAGGAAGACACACAAACATACTCACACTCAAATACACAGAAGAATAGTAGAAAGGTGGTAGGCTCCAGCGATATAAGTAAATGCGCTGAGCCAAGTTAAAAAAAAATACACTTTGAAAGTGTATTTGTTTTCTTGATTGAAATTTAAAATGCCAAGTGGATGCAAAAAAAATCCATTTATTCACTTTTCTTGATTTTTCCTGGAAAAGATACATTAAGAAATGTATGTGATACCTACCAAAAATATTTGCAACAAAAGAAATCACTAAACGGAAAAAGAAGAGATAAAAGCACTTATTGTCATGCTGCCCAGTGTAACTGAATGAGATTACTGCAGTGAGGAGATGCTGTCTCAGTGCGCTTAGCCAAGGAAGCTGCTCAAGGATTGTCGGGAGTTTCCCATTGCTTCTCTTTAAACAGTCTTGTCAGCCTCAAGGGATATACAAAATGTAATTACCAAGGCTTTTGATAAGGCAGATGTGAAACCCATAACCAGAGAGGAATTTTAACATGCCAGCTAGTTTCTACTGTCTCTCTCTACAATGTTTCTTATGAACCCCAATCTTGGTTTAGAATGAAACACAACTTGCATTTTTTATCTGTGTCTTAATTAGCTAGACTTTTCTATAGGGTATAAGGTTATGCTAGAGCAGGAAGGTAACGAATTGCAAGGGATATCTACTGAATTTCACTCAAGTCTTAACACAAATGCCTCTGACAGGAGTTTTTTCCTGAAGTTCCTTGAACTGCCCCAGACTCTAGAATGAGTCATGAAGACAAAAACAGGGAGGCCTGCTTTCCCCATTTCCGTCGAAGCCATGGTTTTGTGGCCAGTGATGCTAGCTGGCACAGGCTGATGGTTATCAACAGCACCTGTGACATCTTTGTGTTGGCCAGCTGGATGTGAGTACAGTGTTGAGGGCGGCATGCTGCCATGTAGGCAGGGGAGTCTGTAAACAAACTCCACAAGCAATGTTAGCTTCATCTGAATAATTCTGTCAGTTGTTAAAGTGCTTTAATTTTTTTAAGGAGGTAATATGTAAAATGTTTTTATTTTTCTAAATTTATATTTTAATACTTAAGACAAAGAGAAAAAAAAAAGAATACCACCAAAGTGAAATATGGAGATTCTTCTTGCCCAACATTCACCAGAATGCCACGGGCTTCTACTTTCAAGCTCAATTTAACTGAGTCTTTTGGCTAAGAGTTTCACTTATCCCAAGCCAAACAAAGCCTCAAGGAAAAAAAAAGAATATTAAATCCAAAGTCTGAACATTAAGAAAGCTATAAAACTAGACTATCTTTCATGTAGCATGTGAAAACAGAATCCACTGGAGTGAATTTGGATTAATTAGAATTGAAAATATTGAAAACGAATTTCTAAATCTGCGTGTGCTCAAATTCTCTCATCAAATCAGTCAAAAGACAACACTATAATTCTCACCTCTTCTTCATTCCCATTGTCCTCTCAAAGTCTTCGTATTAGTGATCAGGGAACACTTGGTTGGCTCTGAAAACTGCCAGCTGCAGGCATCATTTATTAGCTTATAAGAGTTTTTGGGAGTGGGAACAATTACTGACATGAACTCTTGAAAATCACCAAGATATCCCAAGGAAGAGTAATGAACAAAGATCACAAGCAAACACTAATGACTCCCAAGTTTCAGGGAGGGAGATTAAAACCCACAACCAGGTGACAAAATGAACCCAGTTCTTGGCTGCCTGTTTACACAAAGCTCCCCACTGACTTTACTGAAGGGCCATGAAGAAGACCCAAGGTGTAATGTGTTTGCTGGTATAGTTGCTATGGTATCGTTGGTATAGTTGCTATAGTCTGGCCTCCCTAAGCACACAGTAATATACATTCAAGAATTGTGAAAGGGTACTCTTTCACTGTTGAATCAAATTTTACTTGAACAAGGACTGTAAGCACACTTTGAGAGGAAAAAAGGAAAACTTAATGAGTGTGTTTCCTTTGAGCGATTTCTTCCAAAGAAGTCCTACACTTGCTCATGCTTCCTACAGTCTGTGCCTGTTCCATACTTCCACTTAAGCAATAAGGGAGCTGAATAAAAAAATTTAGATACAGTTTGGGCTGCTTTTGGCTACATCACATGGTACGTCATGCCCCAGAAAGTTTTGTTGCATTTGCACCTAAAACCTTAGAAATATAAAGATTTTTAACTGATGGTGAAAGGAATTATTTTACAAATAACTATTCAATAACATAAAAAGTGTTGTTTTCTTTCTTGTCTTCTTTCTTTCTTTCTTTCTTTCTTTCTTTCTTTTTTGTACAAGCATGATGGCAGGGTTTTTTGGAGGCATCTCCACTCCATCACTCCTGTGAATATCCTGCCATAATACTAGAAATTCCCTCTTGATTTTATGAAAGTCTGCTTCTCCATTTCCTGATCCCTTAGAATGGACCATTTAGTTAGAAATAGTCCCTGTTCCCCTTACTAGGATGCCTACGTGGATACGGAGCTATCATGTATCCGAGAGGGGTTCTAGGTTATATTCATACATGGTCGTTGGTTGAAGAAACAGTCTCATAAAAAACTCCTGTGCCCAGATATATTTGGTCCTTGTGGAGCTCCTGTCCTCTCCATGCCATACTAGCTCCCCCTTCTTTCAGATGATTCCCTGCACCCTGCCGAAGGTTTGGCTATGAGTCTCCGTATCTGCTTTGGTATACTGCTAGGTAGAGTCTTTCAGAGGCACTTTGTGGTAGGCTCCTGTCCTGTTACTTGTTTTCTCCTACATCCAATGTCCATCCCATTTTTCTTTCTAAGTGAGGATTGATCATCTTACTCCAGATCCTCTTTCTTGTTTATCCTCTTTAGGTGTATAGATTTCAGTATGTTTATCCTCTTATAGATTTATATAAGTGAGTATATACCATGTGTTTCTTTCTGCTTTTGGATTGCCTCACTCAGGATGATTGTTTCTAGGTCCCACCATTTGCCTGCAAATTTCATGATTTCCTCATCTTTAATTGCTGAGTAGTATTCCATTGTGTAAAAGTACCATAATTTCTGTACCCATTCCTCCATTGATGGACATCTGGGTTGTTTCCAGGTTCTGGCTATTACAACTAAAGCTGCTACAAACATGGTTGAGCAAGCAAATGTCCTTGTTGTGTACTAGAGAATATTTTGGATATATGCCTAGGTGTGGTATCAAAAATAATTACAAAAGTACTGACAAAATTACCTACTTTTAATACATCAGGGACTTATAAAGACTCATGGTTTGTATGCTTTATATGATTTACAATATTTAACAACATCCAGAAAGTGAATGAGGTCCAAATTTTGTTCAGAAAGGGATACATAGAGAGACAGATTCTCACTCCTTTTTCCAGGCTTGTCACTCTGGACAGCTTACTATGCAGCTCTGGTTAAAGTGGAAGTGCTTTCAATGCAGTTATCAATGACCATTCCTAACTAAGGTTAAAAATTTACTAATAAGCATGACATCAAAAAAATCTGAACCAGAAAATTACTGAGCAATAATAAACAGAGATAAATATGAAGATGTGTAAAATTTTTAGAACTAATGTAAGAAATTCAAATAGTATTTCTAAGTCCAGAAACTTATTTTATGAGTCTTGATAGAACATTACTATAAATAAAGAACAGTTATAAAGAAAAAAAATAGAATGGACCATTTACCATGTTGAAGGCACTAATATAATTAAAGAAAATAAAATGATACTAAAACCTGTTTCCTGAAGTTTGCATAAGCATCAGTTGTGTTCAGTTAATGGAGAAACTGAGGTACAGCCTGTGAAAAGCTACATGGTAAACCAATTGCTAAGACTGGAAGCCTTCTCAGTTAGTAGTTTAATATGTGAGAGTTTAAGGTGTTTATTGACTATAATCCACACATGAAATGTTACTCTAAATGTGTGGTTTTGCCAAAAGGCTTCATCAGTAAATCTTGGAATGATTTCTACCTTTGTATGTATATGTGTGTGTATATGTGTGTGACTGTACAAGGCAACCCAGTAGGAAGAAAAGAGTCCAAACTGTAAGCAAAGGGGTCAAATGCACACCTGCTACCAAAGTTAAGAGTCCCACAAAATCAAAGCTAAGAACCACATTACATACATAGAGGACCTGGTGCAGACCTCTCCAAGCTTGCCACTTCAGTCTCTGGCGTAATTGATTGGGTGGGGTGTGTTCTCCTGGTGTCCTCCCTCTCATCTGCCTCCTACAAATGTTCTGCCCCAACTTCTCCAGGATTCCCAGAGCCCTGGGAGAAGGGGACTGATGAATACCTCCAGTTTAGATTCTCTCCAAATAATGGCCAGCTGTGGACTTCTGCACCCACTCCCATATGCTGCTGGAGCAAGCCTCTCTGATGACAACTGGGCCAGACACTGATTTCTGAGTATAACCGAATAGTATTAGGAATTATTTCATTGATTTTTAAAAAATCAGTTGTGTTTGGTTTTTCCTTGGGTCCTTAGGCTATTCAGCCTCTTGTTTCTGGCCATCCAAGCAGTGTTGGACATAGTTTCTCTCTCACAGCATGATCATCACGCTAAACCACACAACGGTTGGTCATATGCATGTTCTGTGCCACCAGTGCCCTAGCCCATCTTGAACATCTTTCAGGCAGGACAAATGTAGATTAAAGGTTCTGTGGCTGTGTTGCTGTCTACATTTCTCTTTTGGTAGCCTGAAGAGTATGTTCCCACATTAGAGAGACTAGAACGTAGGAGTGAAGGTTCCATACAGACGCCAGAAGGACCTCTTCATGTTCAACGAGCTCTGCGGATGTTGTCCTCAGCAGTGGGGGCTCAGCTGTTTTCAGAGAGCCACCCTCTGTCCTAACATCAGCCAGGGCTGTTTGGAGATCTCCACAGGACTCTTTCAGCTAAAAAATCAGCCAAATGCATCCCAGTTCCATCACTTGGAGTCTTACCTGGCTTCAAGAGATGGCCAGTTCAGACTCCGGAGCCTCTCTTACTAGGGGTCTTCAGTATGCCTACCCATATTATTCCAGTAAATTTCCACTGTACTAGGCTTCCAAGTTGCAATCAAAATGACTCCAATTCTAGCCATCTCTCCATCAACTCGTTCCCTCCCTCTTACCTGATCACTTCAATTCCATTCCCTACCTGCCCCCAGTCCATCCACAAATCGGTTCTTTTTCTTTTCTTTTTTTTTTAATTTCAGTGTATTTACTTTACACCCGAAGGATACTCCCTCTCTCCTCTCCTCCCAGTTTCCCATTTACCTCCTTCCAGCCTCCCCTCTCTCTTGCCCCCAGAAAAGGGGAGCCCCCATTCCTCCTTATCAACCTTCACCAGAACATTAAGTCACATCTTGACTGAGCATATCCTCATCCCCTGAGCCCAAGCAAGGCATTCCTGCCAGGGGAAGTGATCCAAAAGCATGGAGTTCATGATAGGAACAGTTTCTTCTCCCTCCACTCGCCAGGCACCCCATAGGAAGACCAAGCTGGCCATCAACCACATGGGTGCAGGGGGCCTATGTCCAGACTGGGTGTGCTCCTTAGTCGATGTTTCAGTCTCTAAAAGCTTCCATGTGACTGGGTTAGTTGTCTCTTTTGGTCTTCTTGTGAGGTTCCTGTCCCCTCCAGGTCCTTCCATCTTTCCCCCAATACTTCCACAGAACCTCTGTAGCTCTGCCCCGATGCTTGGCTGCAACTCCCAGCCTCTGTCTGGATCTGCTGCTGGCTGGAGCCTCCCAGATGACAGTCAAGTTAAGCTCCTGTCTGCAAGCATAACTGAGTACCATTTTCATTGTCAGGGACTAGCTCTCTACTGAGGGTGAGTCTCAGGTTGGGCCAATTATTAGCTGGACCTTCCCTCAATCTTTGTTCCCTTTTTATTTCTGCACTTCTTGTAGGCAGGGTAGTTTTTGGATCAAAGATTTTGTCAGACTTCTTCCTCTAGTCCTGCCTGGATAGGAGGTGCTCACTTCAATCCTCATGTCCCCCTGCCTGCTAGTAGTCTCAGCTACAGTCACACTCATATCCTTGCAGGAATCTACCCTGTGGCTGACCTCCTGCTTGACAAAGGGATGTGCCTTTCCCTTCTCGTTTCCAGCTCTCTCACCTCTCACCCCCATTCTCCATATCTGATCCCCATTTTTGTTTTTCTCTCCATTCCATCTCCTGCCCCATTCCTTCTCTTCATCTGCTGCTGCTGTCTGCTCTCTTTCCCTCTACTGAGCTATATTCCAGCACCCTCCCTTAAACCCTCATTGTTCCTTAGTTTCTTTGTGTCTGTGGATTGCACTTTTTTTGCAACCAAGAAGCCCAAATCATACAATGGAAAAAAGAAATCATCTTCAACAAATGGTGTTGGACTAACTAGATGTCTTCACGTATTTATCACCCTGCACACAACTCAAGTCCAAGTGAATAAAAGACCTTGATATGAAAGTCTGAAACTCATTGGCATAGGAGACAACTTCCAGAACAGTATACCAACAGCAAAAGCTCTGAGATCAACAATCAATAAGTGGGATCTCATGAAACTGAGAAGCTTCTGTAAGTCAAGAACACTGTCAATAGTACAAAATGGCAGCCTACAGATTGAGAAAATGTCTTCACCAACCCTAAATCAAGCAGAGGCCTAATATCTAAAATATACAAAGAACTTAAGAAATCAAACATCAACAAATCGAATAATCCAATTTAAAACTGGGTATACAAGGAGAGCAACAGAACAAAAAAAAATCTGGACAAAGGGATGTTTTCTGAGTCTGATACTCCAACCAAGGACATTTCATGGAGATAACCTAGAATCCTACACAGATGTTGCATGCACATGGCAGTTCAGTGTCTTAGGGGTACCCTAGTAAGGGGAACAGGGACTGTCTCTGACATGAACTGATTGGCCTGCTTTTTGATCACCACCTCCTCAGGGGGTTGCAGCCTTGCCAGGCCACAGAGGAAGATAAGGCAGCCACTCCTGATGAGGCCTGTTAGACTAGGATCAGATGGAAGGGGAGGAGGATCTCCCCTATCATTGGACTGGGAGAGGGGCATGGGTGGAAAAGAGGGAGAAAAAGTGGGATTGGGAGGGGAAAAGAGAAGGAGCTACAGGTGGGATACAAAGTGAATAAACTGTAATTAATAAAAATAATAATAAAAGACAAAAAGAGAAGGAAATAAAAAATTGGGTACCGGGCTAAACTGAAAATTCACAACAGAGGAATCTTGAATGGCTGAGAGGCACTTAAAGAAATGCTCAGTGTCCTTAGCCATTCCTCAGCAGACCTTAATAACCCTGAAGACTAAATTAATGATTTGTAAAGTTGTCAAATTGTGAATTATTTTATAGTGAGATCATACAGATTGTACAATTTACCTGATTAAAGAAACTTGTTTTGGAAACATAATGACTTTTTTGCTTCTGAGTGATACTTTCCCTAACAATCTCTAGCCATCTGTAATTGATACTTTTTAAATTCAGCAGCCGTTTAATCACCTTAAGGTTCTTTAACATCTATCTGTACAACAGATTATGTTTCAACTATGTTTCAATCTGTGGTTGAGTTTCACACAGGCCATACTTTTAAGAGAATTCAATTAGTATTGTCAAATGCTGGAGCCTGAGAGGAACTTAAAGACTTAGACTCAAGTTTGATTACTATTAAAACTAGGAACTGTGTAGCAATCCTAATGTTCAGATCTGCAAATAAGCAGATATGTACTATGAATGACTAATTATATCTCTGGGTGTCGCCGTTTATTGTACCTTTAAACACCCAGCTCATTCTAGTGAATTCTAATTGTCTATTATAGTATTTAATTATCTCTCCTTTATTATTTATTCACATAAAGGCAGGATCAACATTTATAATATTTATATTTTTTGTAAACCAGAAACCATATGCCATGGGAAGTTTATTGATAGAAACAAATGACACTTCCTTATAATTATGTGTAACATTACTAATCTATTTAAAAGAGGCTGAATTATTCACTTTAGCTTATCTTCACTAATAATTAAACTATCTCCTCCTGAGCTATGTTATGTGAAACCCACAGACACTGGTTCTTTTACCCATTAAACTCTTAGAATTACTTGGTGTTGTGTCCCCAGTGTCCAAGACTTCAGCTTAAAGCTAGATTTTACAGAGGAAGAATATGTAGTGTGTCAGAGTGATTTGGAGGGTAAACAGGCTTAGGAAAGGCAAACACAGAATCTGGAGGCAACACAATAGACTGACCTTCCCATAAACCCTTCTCCCTCCCCCTTCCTTAACCAAGTCAAGTCAGGAAAAGCCAGAGCAGCAGCAGAACAATGAGTGAAAAATGACCCCTGCTAGCTGTGCATTTCCAACGCCTTATTACTTAGCCATTCCATCTTATGCATCAAAGAACAAGGAATAAGGGAGACTGTTACAGCATTGAAGAAGAAAGGGAAGGGGGTGATTTATTGGGGGTTTGAGATCTGGTAACCAGCCCGGAAAAAAAGGGCCAATGCATTTGCATGATTACAAAGTGAAATGCCTTTCCAATAACTTAATCTCCGGGAATATTCTAGCATATACATTTGCTTTTAATTCCTCAGGGGTAGGCAGCAGAGCATGAAGTCCTTTGTTTACACACAGAATAAGGATGGAAGAACATGGGTCTGTGAGTGCACATGTGTGGGAGCCAAGAGGATTATGGTATTATCCTACTATTGTTTTCTGCACTACAACCACTTCAATCTACAGGAAAATGAAAACAGAAATGGGCCCAGGAGATTTTTTTTAAGCACAGGCTGCTGCCATTCAGGTCTTATTTCTGATATTGATGGCATCCAGAAAGCAAGATTCTTTCTTCAGGTTCCATTCCAAACCTGTGTGGGCATGAAAAGATTTGGTGAGGTGAAATCACCCAAAAGACAATTGTGCTCCTTTTTCTCTCAGAGGAGTATATTTCAGCTAAGCTGACATAAAAACATAAAGTTTCCATTACAGTTCAAGTGTTCAAAGCCAAGCAGCTTTGGAAGTGTTTATGGTTAGTGCTGGAAAATAAAGCCTTTAAATGTGGCTGTTGCAACTAAATATGAATTTAGGGAAAGACAGGAAAACTGCTCATCCTTCCCTCATGCTGAGCTTCCCTGGGCCTGGAACAGCAGAGATTTAATTTTCCATTTGGCACAAAAGGAACCTGGACCCGCCCCAGCTGGATCAGTCAAAGAGCCTCTAATATGTCATGTCTGCAGGGCCCACTTTTGTGCAGGACGTAATGACCCTGGGTCAGTTGTCAAAAGGCTGAGTTTCATCAGGTAGCAGAGGCCATGAAGGTCAGACATAAAAGCAAGCAGACTGCCCCATAGGGTTACAGTAATGTCAGTCGAGGTCGGATCATTTTTTCCATTTCAAGTGCTGGGCTGTAAGAGTGAGACAGGATTATTAACAAGAGGGATGAGCATTGTCTTTTAGGGGAAGGTTTCTAAAATCTTGCCCATGAAAAGATGGATGGCTATTAGTGTCCCGAAATGACAGATAAGGAAAGTCAAGCAGAAAGGAGAGTAGTTAGGTTCAAAGAACAGGTGTAATTTGGGAAAAACAAAAACAAACAAACAAAAACAAATAAACACCCCTCCCTGAATTCCACCCTGGGTCATGTTTTGGTCCTTAGCATGTTATTCCAGTCTGCTGAGCCTGTTCTTCAAAGCCTCCAAGATCAAGTGAGAAGGGTTATTTAATAAATTGTCTGAAGTCCCTCATAGCTCATGAACTTTCTGCATTAAACAGATAAAGGTGGACTTCATTCTTTGTGTGTATTGAAATCTGTATAATAAGAGCCAAAACAAATAACTGAGAAAAATGAGCAGAAATGACTAATCTCTCCCTGTATAAGAAAGTATATTAATGTATACACTTTTTCTAAAATTATACAGCTCCTCACATTCCCACAAATAATTTAAAAATTAACTAAAATGTAATGAGCTGATGTATTAGAATTCTCTAGAGGAACATTTTGTGTGTGTATGTGTCTGTGTCTGTGCAAAACAAAGAGGGTTAGTTACATTGGTTTACATTGTTTGAGTTGGGTAGTCAAACAATGACCATTTCCTACTGGAAAGGTTGAGAACCCAGTAGATGCTCAGTTCATGAGGCTGTGTGCCTTAACAGTACCAACCTGGCACTTAGGCCTGCAAGATTCCCAGAAAGTTCCTGGTATTCAGTCCAGCTTAAGTACTGGTTTCCGAGATCAGTGAGTGAGTGCAGCAATAGCAGGGTAGATGAACTTGCCAGCAAAGTGAAGGCAAACAATAATTTTAAGAAAGGGTCCATATTTAAGGTGAGCTGTCTGTCTTCAAATAATTTGACAAAGAAAATTCCTCACAGGAGCGACCATGTCTTGTCTTTTAGTTAATTCCAGATCCAGTCAAGTTGAGCAAAGAGATTAATCATCATTTCTGGAGTCTTATTCAAGGTCATACTAATTTTTAATACTTTCCAGTGATACTTTCCAGAAACAAAATGGATTGTCTGATGATTTAGGAATAATAAAACTATCTGGGGCTTTATTTCAGGCAATGTTTACAGAGTATTTCTTTAATTGATCGAAGATGCTACATAAGAATATAATGAAATCTAATCTAATGGTTTGAATATAAAATTTTTCCCAAAGGCTCATGTGTTTGAATACTTGGTCTCCTGCTGGTGGATCTTTTTTAGAGGAATTAAAAGCTCTTTTAGAATGAGTCTCTGGCAGCTTTTGAATCCAAAGGACAGTGGTATCCCTAGCAAGAAAGAGCAGCAGGTGCCATCTTGTCCTGTTAAAACTCTTCCATAGACCTTGGGAGGTAGGGCCCTTAAACATATAGCTTGTATGGGAAATTGGAATTCCGTATCTCCTTGCAATAACTGGCATCATGCTCCTGGTCAGATCTTATGATCAGGAATCACTATACCCCAATAGCAGTCAGTGTTTCAGCTTCTAGGCCTGGGACATCAGATGCCTTTGTACTAGGGTTTCTCTGTCCTCTGAAGTTCTCCCAATGACAATGGTCCGCAGTTTCTTTTTCTTGATCCCTATAGACTTCTATATTTGTTCAGCCTCAGCTTTCTATCCTTTTTCCTACCCTTTGCCAGTCTCTCAAACTGTCCCACTGCATCCTCTCAGATGTCAAATAGCCAGCTTCCCTGTCACATCTGTTGCTCAGCTTCCTGGCTGCTCAGCTATCACTGCTCTAACATTGTTACCATGTGGCTGTCTCTGTTACTTCTTTGTCTTGTTACTATCTCAGTCTGAGCTTTAAAAGTGGACAAGAAAAGAACACTTGAGAGAAATACGATCTTTGGTTCTTTGCTTCAGCACCAGCAGAGGTAAAACAAGAGGACACTTCCTGGTTTATTAACAAGGAAGCCTGAATAACTTGTTATATAAGGAGAAGGGGGTATTTTACACCAATCCTAGGAAATCAGGCAGGCAGGTGGAGGTCTGTATATGTAGCAATATCAGAAAACTGAATGCCAATGAAGGCTTGTATGTTCACAAACCACAGCAAAACTTACAAGGAAATGAAGGTTTCTGCTTTCAACAATCTTTAACAATGTCCCTTTAGCACTAGTCAAAACAGTCCTAAGGCTAGGCCACTTGAGGAAGTGCTCCTTTCTATTCTCTATGGAAATGGTTGCAGGGTCATCTAGAAGCTTGTAATAGACAGAGGTCTGGTATAGACTGAATTACTTGATTATGAATACATTGTTGGAATAAGAGCAATCAGTTGTGGGTTTGTGTGTGTGTGTGTGTAACTTCTCTCAAAGTATCCATAGGGGTGTTTAAAATGATCAATGTATACATAAGGTTAGTCTCTTCTGTTTGACCAACAGTCCCTTTGTTCAAGAGAATCAAGGTAGCAAAAGGAAATCTAGTTAGGAAAGTAAATTCCTCTTGATTTCACCTTCTTGGTCCATTAACAGGAGAATAAGCATCAAAACGCACGCTTACAAAATGACAACCTAGATAGAAAGCCATCGAAGAAAACTCTGCAAAAGTTGTGATGAGGATGCTAAAGCATAGCTCTACACAATTGATGGCTTCTGGCAGGGATGCTGGTGGGGAAGGACTCAGTTTTTTTAAGGGGTTTGCCATGAGGAGTTTGACCATGGCTCCACTGAGTATGTGAGCAACACAAATTGGACAGTTTTTTTTTTTCAGGACTGAGAGGTCACAAAGGTGGAATGTGAGTGTGATCGAGGTGCATTCTGTGAAATTCCCAAATAAACAATAAAACCATTATGTTAGGGGGAAAATGAGCAGCTTAAAGAGCAGTATGGTTAACACCTGCAGTCTTTAACAGCTTTTATGGTGTTTTATTAATGCCCAACACCTGCCCTGTTCCCTAGAGAGAGGTGACTCCCATTCATCTATCTCAAATACACGCACATGCAATTTTGTGTTGGCCCTTTTTATACATACAATAAAACATTCTGAGGCATTAAACTCCTTTTAAAAGCATCATTTCAAGTTGTGTGTTTCATCCTGTGGATATTATCTGTGAAATAAACACTTCAACACTATGTAAACATTAAGAAGTGAATTATTGACTAGCCAAACAAATTTTAAATAGTTTACATAGGGAAGGTGATGCTGAGAAACAAGTTCTCTTGTACAGCAGCATGCTACAATATGATCAGCTTGGGCTGTGTGACAAACATGCTCTCAGGCAGACTGCAAAGCATCCATGTTCTTTCACATGCATTGTCGTTCCTTCCCTAGACCTCTCCTGTTACCTTTCCTCAAAAGGTGACAGACCATTACTGGCTAGGTGATTGTTCTTCCTTCTGGAACTTTGGACAGAGAGAAGGCCAGATACCTGTGAGTAACCATGAGTAATGATCTAAATTAGAACTGAAGTCCTCTTAACATCTTTCCAGAAAATAAGCAATGTAAATGTATAGTGGACACACACAAGCACACAAACACACACACCAGCTCTGCTTGTTGCACCCAATTCCACCTATTTACTTTGAAGGTGATTTGCTTCCAGAGACATGGAAATAAGTCTATTGTTAAAGTCACTAGAGTCACCTTGCCATGCCTGAGTGTGTGCCACTGAGACCTGTGTATAGATTCTCCTCCTTCCCTGTCATATTGGTGCAGAGTACACTTAACAGGATTTGAGAGCCAACAGTGCCCAGAGACCATTGTACCCAGTCTACATTCTGGATGAGCTTCATTTTAATTTTAAAATATGTGAAAGAAACAATTTTTCTGTAGGTTGTGTGTGCGTGTGTGTGTGTGTGTGTGTGTGTGTGTGTGTGTGTGTGGTCTGGGTGGTCCCTGCTTGGGCTGACTCTTACTGGAGGGAATTCATAGATGCACATATAGAATTGTATGACTTATTCTTGAGCAGAAAACTTCCTGCTACACAGTCATTCTGTGATATCTAGAACTCCTTCAGTGAGGTTTAGATCCTTATCTAGGAAGTGCCAGATGTCACATCTCAGAGGCAGGGAAATTAGTCAGATCCCATTTTTCTAGCCAGGAGTTGTAGTCCAGGTGTCCCAAGCATTTGTTCTGCTGGCTGCTGACTTTTGAAGGAGAATTCCACTGTCAATATCCTTTAAGCCTAAGAATGTTCAACTGGCTACCTTATAATTTGGAAGACTAGGAATATGTGAAACTTCCTTTTCTGCTAACAAAATTTGTATGGATTCATTTGTAATGAAATTTCTTACCAGCATAGATTCATGCACCTCTCATAATAGTAAGAGGAACAGGGAGTATATCTGTCATGAACTCAATGGCTGGCTTTTCGACTCTCCTGCCCCCTGAGAGAGGAGCAGCCTTGCTAGACCCCAGAAGAGGACATTGCAACCAGTCCTGAAGAGACATGATAAGCTAGGGTCATATGGAAGGGAAGGAGGTCCTCCCCTATCAGTGGACTTAGAAAGGGGCAAGAAGGAGATGAGGGAGTAATGGGAAGAGTAGGAGGGAATGAGGGAGGGGGCTACGGCTGGGATACAAAGTACATAATCTGTGATTAATATGAAAAATGATGAAAAAGAAAAACAATAAAATAAAATAAAAATAAAAAAATCCAGGAACCACCTTTGC
>CM053760.1:49906140-49916423 GCA_028658305.1 Pachyuromys duprasi
CCTGGAAACGATCATCCTGAGTGAGGTATCCCAAAAGCAGAAAGAAACATATGGTATATACTCACTAATATAGACCTATAGGATAGGAAGGTCATGCTGAAATCTACACACCTAGGGAAGATATACAAGAAGGAGGACCCAGGTTGGTATGATCAATGTTCGTTTAGATGAACAAATGGGATGGACATTGAATGGAGGAGAAAACAAGCAACAGGACAGGAGCATACCAAAGAGGGCCTCTGAAAGAATCAATATAGCAAGGTATCAAAGCAGATATTAAGACTCACAACCAAGCCTTTGGCAGAGGGTGGGAAGTAATAATAAAAATAGGGCAAGTTAGTGAGACTTGGGGAGAACAAGAGCGCCACAAAGACCAAACTGAGCAGGACACAGGGGTCTTATACAAGACAGTTTCTCCTACCAAGGGCCATGTATGGATATGGCCTAGAACCCCTGCTCAGATGGGGCCCATGGTAGCTCGGTGTCCAACTGAAGACCCTAGTAAGGGGAACAGGGACTGTTTCAGTCATGAACTCGATGGTTGGCTCTTTGACCCTCCCCCATACATGCCAGGGAGTAACAGCCTGGCTAGATCCCAGGGGAGGACATTGCAGCCAGCCCTGAGGAGACAAGATGATCTGGGGTCAGATGGAAGGGGAGAAGGTCCTCCCCCGTCAGTGGACTTGGAGGGGGCCAGGGAGGAGATGAGGGAGGGATGGGGAGAGTGGGAGGGAATGAGGGAGGGGGCTATACCTGGGATGCAAAGTACCTAACCTGTGATTGATATAAAAATAAATAAATTACATTTAAAAAACCTTTTAAAAATCTGGTATTTTCATTTTCAGAACATTACAATATGGTAACATAAATTTCTTCATAAGTAAAGAAAATATATTGTGAACAACTGACTACCACTTTTATATTTATGGAAAAGAATTGAGGCTTTCCTTAAAATTTCAGTGTCTCACCATATTATACTTCATTTTTTGGAATATAAAGTCTCCTGAAAATTTCCTCATAGTCAAACATCTGTTCCATAGTTTTTATTCTTGTTTCCACTGGAACATCAAGTTTGTAACCCTAAAGGAATACTAAAATTACATAAAAAATTATCTGCATAATCATTTTTAATTGCTGCAACAATGGTGTATGGCAAATCACCCTAAAGTCTTTGGTTCTACTGAGTAAGCATGTGATTTGATCATGTCTCCAGGTCAATGATATTGATGGGCTCTGGTGCTCTTGGCTAGACAGCTCTGGTCTTACCTAACCTCACCTTCCTACCTGAGATTTACCCATCTGCACATAAGGAATACATTATCAGCCAGGAAACCTGAGTCCTCTTGAGATCTCTACACGTGGTTTTCTTCAGCAGGCTAGGCTGGGCTTGCTTTCTTGGCTTTTTTGGTGGAGCAAGAGACAACCAGAAACAACCAAGGCTGTGCTTGTTTGATTTCCAGACTTTGTTTATACTTACCTGGTCATGGACATTTTCTAGAACAGTTTTCAAGTGGAGCTCCAATTCCTGGGATAGAAGGGCAAATAGTGAAGTCCTGTGGCTGGCTGGCTTCGAGAAAGAGTGGAGAAGAGGAGTTACTAATATGCTCATTTTACCTCAGCAGAGTCTCAGGTGATGATATCAGCAGCAATAATCGAGATGAACAGGGAGATTCCTGTTTCAAGATGTAATTGGGTTCAGTTCTCTAAAGTACTACAACAGATGAACGGATTCTTCTCCTTGACTCATTACAAATTCCTGGCTGTGAGGCTTTTATCAAATGAGGCGGATTAAAAAGAGCTAAGCATGTAAATGTGTTTAATATACTTTGTACATAAGTTAGGAATACTTGTAAGAAAATTAAAAACCCAAAGATAGAGGGGAACCTGTACATGTTTCATGCTAGGGATGACAGCAACATGGACAGTTTGGTCAAGGGTTCTCAGCTATGATGCTATGATTCAGCCCTGTTGGGAGAGGGATGGTCTACAGAGGGAGACATAGAATCTTGTGTCCCTTTCTTTGGCTAAGCATTGAAACAGTGATCCAACCAGTGAGGTGATACACAGCCACTAGGAAGCAGAGGCAGGATAATCATCAGAAGTTTGACGCCAGCCTAGTCCACAGGGTTAAAGAAGCAGGGAAGCAGGGCTACTTGAAGAGACCTATCTGAAAAGAGACACAAACAAAGAGGTGGGAGAGTCCTAAGAAATCCCCCACTGGAGGGAGAGAAGGACTGAACAGGGCCAGCCAATGGAAGGTCTTGCCCCTTACATTTCTGAAAGCTTATCTCACTGTTAAAATAACATGCCTATTTCCAGGTTTTGTTTCATTCTTTTCTATAAGAGGTTTAACTGCTGAGAGGGTGGGAGTGAGGGTAGGGGTTGTGGAGGTGGCGGTGGGGGACTAGGGCTAGGACATTTTTTCCCTCTCATTTGGCTAAGATGTAAATAAATACATTTGTTATTTGTTTTACTATCTCTGAGTTGTCTTTTTTTTTTTCAACAGGAAACAGCACATTTCTGGGTAGACCTGTCTTGATTGGGCAAAGAAACATGAGCTTATGGTAACGAACCTGGAGACAAAGAGCTCAGGATGTTGTTCTTTTGTCTCTATACATACATCTTCACAAGCCTGCTTCTGCCCTCAGAGCACAGAGTGCACACCCCGGGATGAGGAGCTGATGACCCTTGGTGAGAGAACAGGGGCATAAGCGTTCTATAAGCCCTGCTGTTTTCTGTAATGCCGAGCTGCATACTTAAAGAAAACATGACCCATCAATATCAGTGGAAAGAACAAGATTGACAGCAAATTAATGGAGCTGGCTCATGTGGAAAAATTAAGAGGTTTTCTTTTGTAGCCTAAAGCAGGATATCTTTATTTGTAGCCTCCTGTCCTGTCCTCTCCTTTCCTCTCTTCTCTTCCCCTCCCCTTACCTGCCTTTTCCCTCTCCTCTCCTCCCACTATCGTTTGTGTGTGTGCTTGCACATATGTGTGTTTTATGTTTATGGGATATTGAGCAGATGCTCCTTATACGTTAAGCAAGCACTCTACCCCTGAACTGTATTCTCACTCATCTTGCTGCTGTTTCATTTTGCTTTGTTTATCTCACACAAAGTCTCATTAAGTTACCTGCACGGGCCTTGAACTCACTCTGAAGTTCAGATTGGTCTTGCTTCTGTGATGCCCCTGCCTCAGTCTCCTGAGTAGCTGGAATTTTATGCCCAGCTCCCTGTCCCAGGTTCCTATGAGATAAGGGCAAAAGCTTATACTTTGAAAGGTTACTGTGGCGAAAGTAGAAAAGAAGACAAAGATGCCAGTCAGAGAGCACTGTCATATACTGTAGCCATGAAGCTAAGTCACAGTAAGCCTTGATAACTGGGGACAGTGAGAATATTTCCAAATGTCACATGGCCAGTTAATACCAAAATCAAGAACTTATAACCAAATGCTCCTTTAATTTAAAATACTTCTGGATTAGGAGTCAGTTAGGTCTCACAACTTAGTGTTTGTCATGCAACCCAAGTCCCCAGAACACATGTAAAGCAGGGACAATACTCTGTGTCTGAAACCCCAGCACGGCATGCCTTTGGCAAGATTGAAATGGTAGGCTGCGGAGCCCCTGGAGGCTCACAGGCTGGTCAGTAAGGCCGATACAGCAAATAAAACAACAAGGGGCAATGTTTTACAAGGCAGAAGATGAGACCTTGACACCTGAAGGTGTTTTCTGAGGTCCACACACATACTGTGGTAAGCACATACCCATTGTCACACATGTGAATGCATTCTCACAGACATCACACTGATTAACACAAGCATTTGCCCTTTCCTGAATTTGTTCACTTTAAGGCCCCCATCCTGACCTCACTGACTCCTTTTTATATAAGTGTGTCACTCAGTCCTTCCAACAACAGTCCCCTTGGTCTCCTCCTTCATGAAATATTTGTGTATTTATCACTTATTCCTAGACTTTCTGATGCTTGAGGGCCCAAATTTAGTTTTGTTCTATGTTTTACCTCATGCAGTTCCTGGTTCTCAACAAATACAAAAGAAGTAAAAGGAATGAGGTGGAGAGTTGGCTTAGAGGTTAAGAACACTATCTGTTCTTCCAAAGGTCCTGGGTTCAATTCCCAGCAACCACATGGTGGCTCATAACCATCTATAATGAGTTCTGTGCCCTCTTCTGCCATGCAGGCACAAGTGAAGGCAGGATACTGTATAAATAATAAATGAGTATTTAGAAAATAGAGGGAAAAAGAAATATGTAGGGAAGCACGTTTAGTGGGAAGATGTGTTAGCATAACGGATAAAAATGAAAATAGAGGGCATATCAAACTCAAAAACTTCTTCATTGAGAAATTTTAGAATATCTATTTTTAAACATGAAAGGCAACATAAACTATATGTCTTAATGTCCCCATGCTGGGTATTCAATACACGAATATTTCAGAACACACATACAAACACATTTCATGTTTTTATTAGTAAGAACCAGAGAAAATCAATGTCAGAGACTTATCAAACAAATGCAGTTCCTCCCCCAGGATAAGCTGCTTTCCCCAGAATTTTCAATTAGAGAGGAGGATGAAAGGGAAAATACGCATTGCATGCCCAATCCAGAGTCAGCTGATGCAAAATCAAAAGCTTTGCTAGGCACTCTGCAAGTGTTTAATAGTTTCTGGAGCCATTTTAAACTTGTATACATTCCCTCCTAACTGCCTGCACTCTGGTGCTATGGTACCTTCTGAAATGCACAAAATAAACCTACTGCCATCTTGCTTGATAATGAGTTTATTCTGTTTTGGTTATAACTCCAAAACATAAAAGGATCTTTGTTCACTTCTCTTATTTGCATGCATGTGCAATAAGGGTATTAAGATATTAAGTATCTTCTTAGATACTTAATAGAACTGAAAATTGCTTGAAGAAAGAAGCTGTGATGACTTCTTATCAATGCTATACACAAATGACATATATTCTATAGCCCAAGATGAAGGGTTTCAATATGGGGCCACGTACCACACACATTGACTATTCAATCCAGTGGAGTTGGGCTGTCAACACTTACTGTCTAATTCTCCACGTTTCAGATGTTAGCCTAAATGCTGTAATTCTGAAAGTAAGACACTGAACTGGGGAAGGAAAAGCTTTCTCGTGATAAAACCATGAATATCATAGTGCCATCAGCAGTACAATCAATAGAGAAATCAGGGTGAGTTTGAGATATATGGGATCTGAGGCAATTACTTCAGTTTATTTGGGTTTCACTGTTTTTGTACTTAAGGAGAAAACCCTGAAAATAGTCCACCACTCACCCCTCCCCCTGACAAAAAGAAATGTGACCTGGAATAAAGCAGTGAGAATAAGACTAAAGAATGATTTTCAGATTGAGGAATTTGAAGTACAGAGATCCTATACCACTCAGTGTCCAGATCAGTGTGACTGATTTAGTATCAGTGGTAACAAATGAGTTCATAAGGAAAATTCCTGTAGAAATTAATTTCGAAAATGTCAGGTGTCAGCAAGCTTGCATCCTCAGTAGATGACAATGAGTTCTTAAGCTATATAAAATGTTATTATTTGTCAATGACTTGAGATATGGTTGTGGGTGTGTACGCATGCACTCAAATATGCATGCTCATAATGCTTGGATACAAAAAGAGGAGAGAGAGTTTCCACATCCATCTATCCGTGCATTCTGCAGTAAGTGTAGTCTATCCTCTCTAGCAGGAGAAGGCACTTCTGGCAGGTCTGGGTGAGCTAAATTTGCCTAGCTTCCACTTCACTAGCAGCTTACTCCGACTGATCTATATTTTTGCCACTCTAAGTGAGATATCCAGGCTTTCGGTATGTACATAACATAAAAGCAAGGACAGATGTAGGAAAAAAAGTCGGTGTTAATTTTTCACTGCATTTGACTTTTCATGTGGGAAATTCTGGTGGTAGATAAATAGTAGAGAAAGAGACCCTTCAAAAGCTAAGGAAATAATTGTCCAGTGAAAAATTTAAAAAATGGATCGGTATCTAGATGTGTTAAGTACTGAAAATACTGCCATAGCAAAGCATGGAACAGAAGAAAGAAAAACTAACTTTAAATCCAAGAAAATACCAATTTCTACTGGGTAAACAAAGGAAGAGGGGTTATGAGAAAATGGAAGGTATGGCTGAGATTCAAAATGTGCCCAAGAAAGAATTATGTAATGTAAGTTTGGGTAGAATAGATATTTTTGTAGTCAATTTTTTATTCAAATTTATAATATGATCTATTTAGTTTATTATTGTTATTATTTCTTACAATTTATTCTTTGTATCCCAATTGTGCCCCCCTTTCTCATTTCCCCCCAGTCTCACCCTCCCTCTTTTTCATGCATCCCCCTCTCCTAGTGCAATGAAAATGGGGAGTCTTCCTCCTCTACTATCTGACCCTAGCCTATCAAGTCTCATCAGTACTGCCTGCATTCTCTTCTTCTGTGGCCTGGTAAATCCACCCCGCCAGCAGGAAGTGATCAAAGAGCAGGCTACTGGGTACATAGAATGTGTTCATCTATGCCAGCGACACCATGCGATTTCAGAGAGTAGGTGTAAAATTTAGAGTGTCAGGCATCAATGTGCATTTGCCTTTCAATTATTATTTGTAAAATAAATTTAACTGCTTTAGGGCCTCAGTTTTCTCTTATAGAAAGTTTAATACACTGTTCATTTCCTTTTAGCCTGCATAAAATTAAATATTTTGAGCATGAGGACAGTTTCTTGTATCTCTACATTTAACAGCAGTTAAAAAGAATAGACACCATATAACATTTGACCATAAAAATTCCTGTAGAAGTGAATTTAGAGAACAGCAGGTGTCAATAAACCTGCAGCTTACTGGATGACAATGAGTTATTAAATTATATAAAATTTTAGTATTTGTCAATGACTAGAGAGAGATATGATTGTGTGCGTGTGAGTGCACACATATGAACATGCTTATATGCTTCTGTACATGAAGAAGAGAGAGGAATTCGAGATTCATTTATCTATTCATTCTACATAAAATTTAGTCTATCCTATCTGGTAGGATAGAGTACTTCCTGCTGAATTTGCCTAACTTCTACTTCATTAACAGCTTTCTCCAACTGATCTATATTTTTTGCCACTCCAAGTCTGCCTCCATCCTTTAGCAATTTTAGATGTATTTACAATCTAAAATGTGTTATTTTGGCAGAGTAGGAGAGCTTCCAAAATTGGTACTTACATATTTTAAAAATTCACCTCCAATAATAAGCAGTCATTCTTTTTTCATTTAAATTTCCATTATTTAGTCAGCAACCTCTATGAATGAAATAGGAAAAAGTTTGAGTCTTACTAAATAGGGTAAAAATTTGTTTGGGTCTGTGTCCCACAAAACCACTTAGCATAGGAAGAGAACTGACCATCTATCAATTGTCACAAGACCTTTACAAGCACTCCATGGCATGCTTTATAAGAAAATAATGTTCTTTAATAAAAAGTAGTCAGTTTTCAAAATAAGTAAGCTAGTAGTACATGCATCATAAACAAAGTAACATTTCCTTAGAAGCTGCTGTAAATTATAATTTTGTGCAATAGGCAAGCATTTTAAAGGGCTACAAGACAGCATAAAACAAGTGTTCATGAAAATTGCATTAAGTGGAGGACTGTTGAGTTTGGAGTTTCTCTTGAGGTTAGGTGCCAGATAGGAGACTGGTTTGGGGGCAGGTGATTTCCCGCTTGCAATTCTTAAATGTAACTTGATAATATGTGTGGGATGCTCAGGTCTGGAAAGATGAAAAGTTTGTTAAATTATCATTAGACATTGGTATATTTTTGAAGGATCTTATCTAAGTTACCATTCCTGTTACAGTGCATTATTCTTGATGTCATTAAATATAAAAAGAATGGGATACAATAATCATTATATTACATTTTCCTAAAAGAGCTCCATTAGCTGGAAAAGAGATATCATCAGACCAAATTTGGGATGTAAAGCACACAAAACAAACATTAGAGAGAGAGAGCAAAGAGAAGCATTGGTTATTTCATAAATTTAATGGCCTTTCCCCTCAAATTAAAGCCACTATCTGTGGAGTTAGAATTGCATTAAAATGGCACTTTCCTTTTTGCAGACTTAGGCATACAGGGAAATTGCTGGTCCTTTCTAAGTACCAGTCTACCTGGAAGAATAATGATAACCATTTCTCCTCATATCACTGGCATCAATGAAGGGAGAACAGTAATACTTTGATTTAAATATTGTCCTTAGTAAGTAGCATAAAAACAGAAGACAAAATTCTGAAAATTCAAAAACATAGATAAGGAAATGTGTTTCTGACTGCCATTGTGTAAACTTCAGTCTTGGTTTGGTAGTCTATTTGGTCTGCATTTTGTTAGTTACCTAACTATCCAAAGAGCCATTGATTCATCCAAAAAAGCAAGGAAATAGCACCTTCCTCATTATACTGTGTGGATTTCAAATGAAACACTATATAGAAGTACTCCCATGTTTACTGAAGCAGTAGAATTCAGTGCCGACTCACCACATTGCTCAGCTTTAAAGCTGCATAACATTTTTCCAGTTGAGCAATATAACTCCCCATATACCCCTTTATATGTACTTCATTGTTCTTTATAGTTCTAGTTACAGCAATGGATGGGTTATAACATCATTATAGCACAGTTCCTTTCTGAATCACAGTTCCCAGGACAAACTGTTTCAATGAATATTTCCTGGATTGGATTCGACCGACTTGGCAGACTGATGAAGAATTTGTGGAACATAAACTGAGTATCTTCATGATACTGTCTGCACTTCATGATACCCTCACATCAAACGTGCATGACAACACATACTTCAGTTGATGCAAAGATAGCGTTTAGGCAGATATGAAATCCGCTTGTATTTTCCAATTACGTTGGCTTAAATAACATCAGAAATGAAAGACTAGATACAGCCACTTCCTAAGAATTAGCGGATCTGCTCTTTCTGCTCTTGCGGAAGTGCCCTTATTTCATTTTGTGCAATAGGTGGTACTAAGACAGATGATTATGCAAATGATTTTTGTAAAATAGTTGCAGCTTAGCTATCAGTTCACAACATGTGTTTTTAAATAATGTAAATTTCTTTAATAGTACTAGAAGAACTTTATGGAAAAAAAGCTAGTTGCTGAAATCAAATTTAAAATGATATATCTGTTATTTGATCTTCAAACAACAGGACTAAACAACAGGACTAAAATACACTACATTCAGAGAGTCATCTGTTCTCCTCTAATTGTTTGGCCTGAAAGACTGTTCCTTAAATTTTCTTCACAGCATGTTTTATTTCTTAAAGACCTTCAAATAGACAATATGTGGCAGACAATTTTCTGTGGCGTGTTGTTTTAGAAATTTAGGAAGGCCAGGATGCTTTTAACTGCTGAGTCTTCTCTTCATCCCCTTAGTCCATTTTTAAAGGCAAATCACTTTTTTCACTAGTAGCTTTTTTGTGCCACAGAGAACAACATTGAGTCAGAAGGACTTGACCATGCAGGGTGTCAGCTTTATTCCTTATATGTGGAGGATGTTTTGTTTTTTATTTTTTGTAATAAAATGCACGCCAAATGGCTCACCTGACATCCCATTGTATATTTAACACTATTTAAAGTTACATCTTTGTCTCTTGTTTCTTTTATTTTCACTCTTTATTAAATTTATTATTAATTAAACTTTATTCGCCTTATATACCCCTGTAGTTCCCTCCCTCTTCCAGTCCCAATTCCTCCCTTCCCCATCTGCACCCGTGTCCCTCCCCAAGACCACCGATAGGGGAGGTCCTCCTTTCCTTCGCTCTCATCCCAGTCCATCAGGTCTCATCAGGAGTGGCTGCATTGTCTTCCTCTGTGGCCCAGCAAGGCTGCTCCTCCCTGAGGGGGAGGTGATCAAAAAGCAGGCCAATCAATTCATGTCAGAGACAGTTCCTGTTCCCATTACTATGGAACCCACTTGGACACTGAACTGCCATGGGCCACACCTGTGCAGGGGTCCTAGGCTACCTCCATGCATGGTACCTGGTTGGACCATCAGTCTCAGGAAAGACCCCTGTGCTCAGACCATTTGGTTCTGTTGCTCTCCTTGTGGAGTTCCTGTCCTCTCCAGATCCCACTATTTCCCACTCCCCTCATAAGATTCCCTGCACTCTGCTCAAGTGTTGTGCATAAGTCTCAGCTTCTGCTTCAATAGTCTGCAGGGCAGAGCCCTTCCGAGGCCCTCCTGCCCTCTCCTTCTTCCGATGTCTATCCCCTTTGTC
>CM053760.1:49916923-49947598 GCA_028658305.1 Pachyuromys duprasi
AGACTGAGCCTGGATTTGATGGAAATGACTACCCTGCCTGGACTGGACTGGAAGACTTGCAATCATCTGATGAAGACACTCGCCTTTTTACCATTTATAACCTGTGCCGCTGCCTGAGGAGGGATACACACAAGGTTGACAGTTACCTCAAGGTCTTGAGGTGCAGAGTTGTCTTTAAGAATGAATGCTTCTAGCTCAGTGTTTTTAGCTGTACAGATTTTTGTAGTTTTATCCTAGATTATATGTCTAGTATCCACTAGAGTGAGTACACACGGTATGTGTCTTTCTGTTTCTGGGATATCTCACTCAGGATAATCTTTTCTAGATCTCACCATTTGCCTGCAAATTTCATGATTTCCTTGTTTTCAATTGCTGAGTAATATTCCATTGTGTAATAGTACCACAAATTCTGTATCCATTCTTCCATTGATGGACATCTGGGATGTTTCCACTTTCTGGCTATTATGAATAAAGCTGTTATGTACATGGTTGAACAAATGTCCTTGTTGTGTACTTGAGCATCCTTTAGATATATGCCTAGGAGTGCTATAGCTGGATCTTTAGGAAGTACTATTCCTAATTATCAAGTGACCAACTTTAACAATGAAGCAGAAACATGAATCTATCATTGTTAACACCCTCCTGGAATATCTACCGGTTTTCTTTTCTGCCTGCTTTTATACATTCATTATTTATCAGAAATAAAATTTCCTATCCAGACATTGACCAGTGGAAGATGGAATTGTACGTTTGTTCCTTCTTTTGAACAACACTTGAGAATGATAGAAAGTCTCTACCATTACATTGTATGGTAATACTAAGTCTAAAATAAGGTGAGTAATGTATTCATTCTGCCTAGAGAGAATCTTTTCCTGAATATAGTTCCACTCATAGAGTCTCTCTCTGTGTCTCTGTCTCTCTCTCAAAAAAAAAACCTATTTCTGAAACTAATAATATTGTCTATTATACTCAGATAACAGAGGATTGGCCAGGCCATTCTTTTCTAAGATTGAATGGATAGTTAAAGTATAGTTAAAGGCAATTATAATAAGAGATGAATGAATTAACATACTCAGTACCTGAAACAAAATTTTAATGTACAATAAAAATTAAAATGAGGTGGAATTGAAAGTGTATGAGAAAAAATATTTCTGATATAGCACGACGTAAATGGTGAGATGATTTTTTAATGCCTGAATTGACCTTCTCTTTGTGTATATATGTGTTTGATGAGTTTTTTTCTGTGCATGTGACACATATATGCATAGGTACATGGTTGCCCATTCACTTGCAGATATTCTTTGTTCTCAGATGTCTTCCACAATCACATCCTATTTTTCTCTTTCTTTCTTGAACCTGAAACAGAGGTCATTGATTTGACTTGACTGGTTGCATTGAGTTCTAAGCTTTGACCAGATCTTTTCTTTGCCAGACCTCTGTTATTTGTATTTTGCTATTTATACATATATTTGCTATGTATTTTGATCTTGAACATCCAGACTTCAATCCTTATACTTCCAAATAATTATTTACTGAGAGATCCCCGAGGTCCAAGTTCCTTTAGTATATTCTTTTCATGTTTATCATTTCCCTCCCTTTTTTCATTATAACTTGCATTCATATTTAAGTTGTTTAGACCTTATCAACTAATTATATACCATAGAATTTCTCCACCTGTATTGTAGTAATCAAGAGTATTTTAACACAATAAAAACAAAAAAAAACATAAAAAAATGTCTTTCTCATATTTTTGGAACAGCGTAGAAGGCCAGAGGATGTGATGGCATGTCACTCAATGGTAACATTCTAATTAAAGTCTTACTTTTTCAGGTAAGATTAGAAGTGAAAGTGAATACTATTCAGCTATTAAACACAAGGAAATCATGAAATTTTCAGGCAAATGGTAGGATCTAGAGATCATTCTGAGTGAGGTATCCCAGAAGGAGAAAGACACACATGGCATATACTCATGTATAGGGACCTATAAGATGTGATAAACAAACTGAAATCTACACACTTAAAGAAGATAAACAAGAAAGAAAACACAGGGTAAGATGATCAATCCTCACCTTGAAAGACAAATGGGATGGACTTTGGATGTAGGAGAAAACAAGTAACAGGACAGGAGCCTACCACAGACAGACTCTAAAAGCATCTACCTAGCAGTGTACCAAAGCCAATACTGAGACTCATAACTTCAGCAGAGTGCAGGGATTCAATGAAAGAAGGGGGGCTTAGTATGACCTGGAGAGGACAGGAGCTCCGCAAAGACCAAATAGATCAGGGCACAGGGGTCTTTTATGAGACTGTATCTCCAACCAAGGACCATGTATGGATATATCCTAGAACCCCTGCTCGGATGTAGCCCATGGTAGCTCAGTATCCAAGTGGGTACCCTAGTAAGGGGAACAGAGACTATTTCTGATATGAACTCAATGGCTGGCTTTTTTACTACCCCCCCCCCAACCCTGAGGGAGGAGCAGCCCTGCTAGGCCACAGAGGAGGACTTTGCAGCCAGTCCTGGAGAGACCTGATAAGCCAGGGTCAGATGAAAAGGGAGGAGGTCCTCCCCTATCAGTGGAATTGGAAAGGGACAAAGAGGAGATGAGGGAGGGAGGGTGGGGTTGGGAGGGAATGAGGGAGAGGGATACAGCTGAGATAAAAAGTTAATAAACTAAAACTAATATTAAAAAATTTAAAAAGAAGTGTAAGTAAAAAATAAGGGTATCAAAGGGGAAGTAGAAAAGATATTGAGAAGAATTAGCAGTTATTCATTTTAACAGCAAAGTGTCTCTGCATTTTACTGCTTCTAAGGTTTCAACTTAAGGAATTACATTTGAAAAAAAATGTTCTGGTATAGAAAGAATAACAGCAGCCATGCTAAAAACAAACAAATGGTAGAAAAATATTGATCTCATAGTTTAACAAATCACATCATGAATACTAACAGTACAGTTTGCGAGGAAAACCAATTTGTTTTCATGAGAATTTTTACTGAAATTGTGATGGTTACAGAAATTAAAAAATATCATACTAAGAGTAGTATAATGGATAATGTCCCCAAATCAAAATGAATCAAAAAGTCACGATTAAACCAGATTAGAATAGAAAGCAGTGTTTCAAGATGCGAATGAATTAGAGCTGGAAAACTGAAAGCATGATGGAGTACTCACAAGTGGGAAGATATTCCATCTAACAATTCTTCCTAAACATTGTATGATATAACTCATTTCCGATTTTGAACAAAACCTTGAGATATTCACATATATAACACTTTTTTATTATTTTATATTTTTGTTTTTCTTTTTATTCTTTTTAATTAATTTATTTATATTTATTAATTACAGTTCCCAGCTGTAGGCCCCTCCCTCACTACCTCCCAATTCTACCCTCCCTCATCTCCTACCATGCCCCTCTCCAAGTCCATGTTTAGTGGAGTTCCTCCTCCCCTTCCCTCTGACCCTAACCTATCAGGTCTCATCAGGACTGGCTGCATTGTCTTCCTCTGTTCCTTAGTAAGGATGCTCCCTCTTCAGGGAGGGGATTAAAGAGACAGCCTCTTAGTTCAAGTCAGAGACAGTCCCTGTTCCCCTTACTAGGGAACCCACTTGGAGACTAAGCTGCCATGGGCCACATCTGTGCACAGGTTCTAGGTTACCTCTGTGAATGGTCCTTGGTTGGAATATCAGTCTCAGAAAACATCCATGGGTCCAGAATTTTTGGTTCTATTGTTCTTCTTGTAGAGCCCCTGTCTCCTCCAGGTCTTTCTAGAGTCCCCTTCTTTCATAAGAGTCACTGTATGCCGCCCAAAGTTTGGCTACGGGTCTGAGCATATGCTTTGATAAACTGCTGGATTGATTCCTGTTTCCAGTTTTCTCCCTCTTCCAATGTCAGCCCATTTGTTTTTCTGTGTAAGGATTGATCATGTTACCCAGGGTCCTCCTTCCTGCTTAGCTTCTTTAGGTGTACTGATTTTAGTATATTTATCTTTTATTATATGTCTACTATCCATTTATAAATGATCCTCACTCAGGATTATCCTTTCTAGTTCCCACTATTTCCCTGCAGAATTCATGATTTTCACAGTTTTAATTGCTGTTGTGTTCCATTCTGTAAATGCACCTCCATTCCTTAATTGACAAAGTTCTTGGTTGTTTCCAGATTCTGGCTATTACAAATAAAGCTGCTATAAACATGGCCGAACAAATGTCCTTGTTGTATTCATGAGCATATTTTGGATACATGCCTATGAGTGGTATAGCTGGATCATGAGGTAGCAATCTTCCTAATTTTCTGAGGAAGCCAGATTGATTTCCAAAGTGGTTGTACAAGTTGACATTCCCACAAGCAATGGAGGAGGGTTCTCCTTTCTCCACATCCTCCCCAGTACATATTGTCACTTGAGTTTTTGATCATAGCCATTCTGATGGGTGTAAAGTGAAATCTCAGGGTTGTTTTCATTTGCATTTGCCTGATGACTAATGTCTTTGAGCATTTCTTTATGTGTTTCTCTTCCATTTTATGGAAAATTCTCTGTTTTGCTCTGCACCCCATTTTTTAAACTGGATTACTTGATTTGTTGATTCTTTAACTTCATTAGTTCTTTATGTATTCTGGATATTAGCCCTCTCTCAGATATAGTGTTGGTGAAGAGCCTTTCCCGGCCTCAAGATCCACCTATACCACTACTAGGCATATACCCAAAAGATGCCACAACATTCAGTAAGGACATTTGTTCATCTATGTTCTTAGCAGCTTAATTTGTAATAGCCAGAATCTAGAAACAAACTAGATGTCCCTCAATGGAGGAATGGATACAGCAAGACAAATTTTAAGGAGATAGACAGATAGATAGATCGATTGATCAATAGATACAGGTAGGTAGGTAGATAGATAGATAGATAGATAGATAGATAGATAGATAGATAGATAGATAGATAGATAGCTGTATAAATAATTCATTTACAAATAAATATATACATAAAACATCCATTTTTGGTGTTTGGCAGATTATTTCATTTTGTTTGTTCACCTGTTTGTTTTGTTAAAAGGGCGGGGAGGAGATGAGGGAGGGATGGGGAGAGTAGGAGGGAATGAGGGAGGGGGCTACACCTGGGATGCAAAGTACCTAACCTGTGATTGATATCAAAATAAATAAATTACATTTAAAAATGTATATTAATTATAGAAAAGAATAGATTTTGTTATGACTCCTCCTGTATGCATTTAATATACATTAATAATATCAATTACCCTGACTAATCCCTTTTTATTTTCTTTGATTTCCTTTTGTAATAACTATCCTGCTACTTTTATGATCTTTCTCTTTCCTATTGATGAGAAGTCAGATCTTTGTAATCGTCGGTCTGACTTTTTTCACTCAACATTATTACCTACAATCTCATCCATGTTCCTGGAAGAAAATAACAAAACTATGTTTTTATGGAGAAAAATACTACATTGTGTATATATCTCACATTTTCTTTGTCCATTTATCCATGGGCAACTAGACTGATTTCATAATTTGACTATTATGGTTGTTGTAATAAATACCTGAATGTTGGCTTTCGTATTGTCTTCTGATTTAGATTATTTTTATATATGAAGTCTGGATAGCTGGATCATGTAATTCTTCTTACAGCTTTTGAAGGAACTGACAAGATATATTTTTCTCCCCGACCATCAACAGAATTGTTGACTTCTAATGTCTTTATTCTAGTTCTTCTGATTGACGTGACTGGATTTTAATAAACTTTTAATTTGCATTTCCCAAACTTCTAATGATCTTGAATATTTTGATATATCTATTGTTCATCTTTACTTCGTTTTAGAACTGTTCAGTTTATTTCTCTATTTTTTATTAAAGTTCTTTCTTTGGTGAAAAAAAAAAAGACATTTTTAGGTAGGAAGGGAACATGTTTCCTTAACCCAGTCTGGCCTCAAACTTCCCATGAGGTGACAATCTCTTAATCCTCTTCCTCTTGACTCAACTTTTCAAATTTTGGGATTATAGTAATGTGCTAAAAATACTTTTATATTTTAAACTTATATCTATCTTTTCCAGCTATCTAGTTAAGGCTCAACTATTATAATCTCCCATCTTCCCTCAACCTTTCTGTTGAGGCAAATGGTTATTTCTCAGGAAAGACTGACAATGTCACTTCTACTTCCTCTTTTACATGCTGGTGAATTACTTCTAACATTAATGATTGGTTTTCTACCACATCAGTTATAGTTTTAAATATCTAAGTCTCTCCCTCTATAGATTCAGTATTAGCTCTTGGAACTTACAAATGTTGACATATATTCTTTTGCTTTCCAGCACAATACATAGTGAATATTTTAGTTTTGAATGATTTCTGTGTACCATTGATTTGAGTTTGGTCTAAAAGCCGCTTTAGCTTTTTCTCTTAATAGGGATGTAAGTACAGATTCAATATGACAAAGAAACACTTCTAAGTGTAAATGTTTGAGCATATACTAACGATTTTGATGAAATGATGATGGGATCTATAGCTCAGTGGACAGCTCAGTATATATCTGTCTATTCTATAGAAACCATAGAAAAGAATGATCTGCACATAGTACATGAAATATATCATAATATATAATTAACACATCTAGCTATTACCAACATTGACAGAAAATGAAATGCCTCTCTGGCTTGGTAAGGCTGCTCCCCCCTCAGGGGGAGGTGATGAAAAATCCAGTCCTTGAGTTCATGTCATAGGCAGTTCCTGTTCCCATTACTAGGGAACCCTCTTGGACACTGAGATGCCATGGGCTATATCTATGAAGGGATTCTGGGTTATCTCTGTGTGTGGTCACAGAGGAAGATGATGCAGCCAGTCCTGATGAGACCTGATAGACTAGATTCAGAGGGAAGGGGAGGAGGACCTCCCCTATCAGTGGACTGTGGGAGGAGCATAGGAGAAGAAGAGGGATTGTGGGTGGGATTGGGAGGGGATGAGGGAGGGCGCTACAGCTGGGATACAAGGTGAATAAATTGTAATTAATAAAAAATAAATTAATTTTAAAAGAAAATGAAAATACCATGTATTACCAGGACATTGTCTATTCATCATTGCTCTCAGCAAAAATGAATTCACACAGCAATTCAGGCCTGAGAAATAAGCTGTCAAATAAGAACAAGGCAGGAAGCCATGGAAATCACTCTGCAACAAGTATTGTAAAATAAAGAATATTATGAAGTCAATCTTTCTGGGTAGGCTAAAAAAAAAAAAAACATGTTCATGGCTATAGCAATGTCAACCTTTGTTAAGGTTTAAAAGTTGAATATTCTCCATATGCTAAAAGCTTTTTCCAAGTGTCAGCAGAACTGGAAGAACTTGAAGACATGGATCTTGTGAAGCATCTTCTGGTCACTTGGGTGTGTTCTTGAAAGAAGTAGTGAGCCACTATGACCCTTTAATTCAGGGTCATGTTGTGAAACACTTTGTTCTGAGTTACACATCCACCTTCATGTACCCTCACCATAGGCTCAGTGCATCATGCAATGGAGCCAATGAGTTTGGGAACGAATGTCTAAATTTATAAGCCAAAACAAAGCTTTTCTGTTTTGTGAATATCTCTTGGTTATTTGTTAAGCTTTCTAACACAGTCCCATCCATCAGCTGTTTCACTGTGGCAATCAGCCTGAAGCACATGTTCACTTGTAGCTTTTGCTCTGTTTTACGTTTATTGCAAATTTTCATAAAACTAGCAAGTAGTAGATTAAAATTATCAGGCAAAAGATCCTTTCCCTTTCTCAGGGAGCAGTAAATAGGGAACATGTTTATATAAAATTTCTCAGGTAAACCAAGAGAGAGATATTAGTATGCAGTCAGAGTGTTCACCTTTGATTAGTGGAAATATAATATGTGAATGAGAATATGCATAGTAAAGACACAACAGGAGCATTAAGATTCAGGTAAAGTCCTATGGAAGCTTAGAGAAAGCAAGATCTTAATTCCAAACAGGGTTTCTATTTCTATTTAAAAATTAAGGTCAAATTCCATACTGTCTTGAGAAATGATATTTGCTCTCTTATGGCAGCCATCTGGGTCTGGGTTATACATTAGCTTGCAGCGATAAAGCACCAGAAATGATGGATCTGGGGAGATGGAAAAAAAATCACATAAATTCTAAGAATCTTAAAAACAATTCTCAAGGGTGACATCTTGTCTTACAAACCCGATATTATAACTTCACACTACCATTTTATGGCATGTAAATCTTAGGAACTATAAGAGAAGGTTATAAATTGCTTGATCCCATAAGATAATCAGGTGTCCTTGGGCAGACCTTTCCATGTCTCAGTTTCTCAATTGTAACATAAGGGGGTTAAAGCTCAGAAAGCCTGATCATTTCAAGGTCTAATATCCTGAGACTCTAAGACTTCACACATGGGCCATTTTTCATATGACCAATTTTCATTCCATGAATAAATGTTGTCAGGTTTCCTGTTCCACATAAGGAGATTCTACAGAAGTAATTAGATCCCCATGGAAAAGCAATGCCCTATATATGTCCCACACCTCATAAATAGTCTTCGGTGAGCATTTGTGCATCCTATGCAAAGTAATAAAAAACTGAAATCTCCTGGTTTGCTCAAAACAATATTTTCCTTATTAGAGATGCAAAGATTATGCTCATTTGCAAGTTGTTGACATAGAATACACAACCTAGTCCTAAAAACACCAGTTCTTGATGAAAATAGCACTTGTATGCTGAGACTGTATGGGCAGGCTAGTCAAATAAATTTTAATAAGAGCAATTGTAATAGAAAATGTGAGATTCTATTTTGTATATGTGACATAATATGTTCACCATCTCCAATAGATTCTCAACCTATCTGAAAATCCTGTGTATTTTTATAGGTTTTTGTTATTGTTGTTGTTGCTTCACTGGTATAGAAATCATAGCAAGAGTCAAATCATACACTAATTTGAAAATATGGACATCACAATGAACACCACACAGTGTGGCCACATGTATTATATTTCTATATCAGGTACTGTTTCATGCCCTTGCACTGTAAACACTAGAGGGAGGAATCCATTCCTGATGTTCTCTATCTACCAGGATGTCTCAAACTCTGGAGGTCCTCAGACTGTACATGTTTGATGACTATTTCCTAAACAATTCATGGCTGGCAGATGTGCCTATGTGAAGTAGAAGCTATGAATCTCCCCCCTCCCCCTGTGAAAGTCCAGGCTACCTACACAATTGTCCATAGTCTGATCTTTGAAGTTTTCATCACTGTGGTGTGATGTTTTTGAAATTAGCATCCTGTTTATAACTTGTTATTTTGTTTACCAGCTCTGCCTGTAAGAAACAGCAGCCTGAAAGACATGGATGGTCCTTCTATTTAACTCCAAGCAGGAAGCTGACAGCCAGCCAAAGAGCCAGTGATCTCTATACTAATCCAGCCTCTTGTCTGATGAATTGATTTAATGTCATTCTGAATCCTTTGTTTTCCTCCTATACAGATACAGAAAACATAACTTTCACTAGAAGAAACTAGAAAAGAAACAAACCAATTTTAAATTATCATGGCCAAATTAAATATATATTTTTAAAATTGTTATATACATAGCAAAAGATTCCCTTGGTGGTTTGGTAAAATGGATAAGAAATTCTGAAATATATTTTGAACTTTTCTGCTCTGCACATTGATAGTAATTTACAATGAAAAAAACACAACAGCATATATTCCTCCTATTATATATTACATATACCAGGAATACATCTGAAAATCACATCACATTTTCTCAGGGGACAGAAATCAAGCATCATATATTCACAGTGATTCCTCCACACCATAATGAAGTTGCTCTTCTTCTTCTAAATTAGTCAGTTTACCCATGCTCCCCAGGGTCTCCAGGCAAGCATTTCATGGAGAACTGCTTTTTATTTCTCTCAGGTCTCAAGATGATCGGATCACTGGTTGAGAACATTATTGGCAGTGAAGTTAGAGAGTCTGGCTTCATAATCAACTGAGTAATGACTCTCTCTTGCTTTATCTGTGTAATGAGAAAAAAGGCAGAAATGCCACTGGGAGCATTTGAGCAGTATAAGAACAATAAGATAATAAATGCTTCTCTTTTCCACAAGTATAGGACAATTAGCTAATATGGGAGAAGGAGACCTGCCTGAGAACTTAATTTAAAGAAGGTTTATAAGGGTCGTGCAGTAAAGTTCCAGACAATTCCATGTAGATTGAAGCAGAGATCTCAGTAGATGACTTCTCTTTATGAAAATTCCCTAAGAAGCATTTCTATTGGAGTTTGGGGACTGCGGTGGGGGGAGGGTATTTTTTTGAAACAAATGTATATCTTCCAACTTTCAGGGGACAGTTTTTAGCATCTCTGTTTCCTTTCCAAAGATCCTGATTTAGAAACCTCACTAGTTTGGACACTGAATACTGAGTACATATTACAAGGGTCACTGTGAAAGGAAAGACAAGCTGCTTAGAAGGTATAATCTGTATTCTCGCATAAAATCATGTGACCACTCAAAGAATAAGAATGCAGGACCACCCAAAAGGATTTAGAAGCAGCATGACATACTAAAATCACCATCCCAGCCATTGATGTTTCTTCTAATGAATAACCCTTTGTTTCTTTATTTTTTTAAGATTTACTTTTATTATTTTTATTTTATTATTAATTATAGTTTAGTCACTTTGTATCCCAGCGGTAATTCTGCTCCCTCAGCCCCTCCCAGCCCCACTTTCCATCCCTCATCTCTTCCCATGCCCCTCCCCAAGTCCACTGATAGGAGAGGTTGTCCTCCCCTTCCCTCTGATTCTAGCCTATCAGGTCTCATCAGGACTGGCTGCTTTGTCTTCCTCCTTGGCTTGGTAAGGCTGCTCTCCCCTCAGGAGGAGGTGACCAAAACAAAACAAAACAAAACAAAAAAACAAAACAAAATAAAACAGCCACTGAGTCCCTGTCAGAGACAGTAAGAAGCAAAGGGGTTGAAGAGATGGCTTGTTGGTTAAGAGCACATACATACTGCTTTTGCCGAGAATCCAAGTTCAATTCATACTACCTGTGTCAGGTCATTTACAACTTCTCATAAGTACTATCGGGGGATTTAATACCTCTGCCTCCACAGTCCTGAAAATCACATGGATACACCCACACGCGCGCGCGCACGCGCGCGCGCACATACACGTGTGTGTACTCTGCAAAAGCAGTATATATGCGCTCTTAACAACAAGCCATCTCTTCAACCCCTTTGCTTCTTTATCATGTTATGCCCCTGTCATTTGCCTTGTAACAATGCCTACTGTCTCCACCATGCTCCTGACACCAAGATGCATCTCAAACCCCACCTAAAAACAGAATACTGGAATAAACCCAATTTTGCAAAAACCTCAACCCATTTCTGGAACGCCCTGCATTTCCCCTTTTGTCTCCCATGACAAGACTCATGAAAATTTCCCCTTCTATTAAAAATGTTCACACAACAATCTAGAATTCCAGTGATATGACATTCTTGATCCCTTAAAGAATCCTTGCTTGGTCTTGAGTGTGTGCTTTTACTTATACAATGTCTTCCTTATTCCTTACTTTTTCTAATTTTGAATTCCCCTTGATGGTGACAGAGACCGAGAAACACAGGCCAAAAGTCTGTGTGTAGTTTATCTCTGAAACCTTTATGGTCTTCACCATAGTGACATTCAGAGCTTTAGTCTCAAACATAGTATTTGGTGCACATGTTTTGTTTTGTTTTGTTTTGTTTCAGATAGGTAATAGGATGTGCATAACTAAAACATTCTCCAACTAAAAGTTCTCATAGAATGGCACTCAATAAACAAATTAAAAAACTTTTGAAACAATATGTATTTTATAGACGCTTAAGAAATTATGTATTTGGTCTTCTCTCAAGTTTTCTGATAACTCCTGAAAAATTATTATTTTTTAAGATAGAAGTAAATTATATTTTTGGATCATTCTACTTTTTTTCTAGTTCTCTTTCTGCTTCCATTCTTGTTCTGTTCTTTGCCTTTCTTGATGGTCCCTTTCCCCCACAATATAGTCCCCCTTTCTGAATTCATAGCAGACATGCCACTGTTTTCTTTTTATACTTTATCCTCTTTTGACATCCATACATCCATCATACTACACAAGAAGAAAGAACCGCAAAAGCATCTGACACTGACCCCAAACAAAGGAAACAATCAACCTGTTCTTTATTATATATGAAGTCGGGGATGGAAGTGTTTGCAATATAGGTATATTATTAATTTTTCTTAAGAGATCTATGATTTTCAACTTTAAAGCCGTGACAAACACACACTTGTGAAACGGAAAAGTGAAAAGTTAAAAAAAATAAGCAAACAAGTGTGAATTTCAATTGAATTTCAAGACACAGAAAATTCAGGTGAGGTTGCCTGGATAAATTTATGGATTCAAATTCCCTGAAAAAACAAACAAACAAACAAACAAACAAACAAACAAACAAACTTTTGAAAGCCCTAATCTATGAGAGACTTCCTTGCTAACCTGAAGAACATAAACATATAAATGTTCCTTTGTATGGGTAGAGAGGGTTCTTTTGTTTTGTTTTGTTTTTCTTTGCTTTGCTTTAATTGCTTTATTTATTTTTTTATTTTAATCACAGGTCATTCACTTGTATCCCAGCCATAGCCTCCTCCCTCTTTCCCTCTTAGTCCCACCCTCCCTTTCTCATCTCCTCCCTGCCCCCTTCAAAGTCCACTGATAGGGGAGGTCTTCCTCCCCTTCCATCTGATCCTACCTTATCACATATCTTCAGGACTGGCTGCAATGTCCTTATCTGTGGTCTAGCAAGGCTGCTCCTCCCTTTCCCATTGAGGGGAAGCTCAATGAGCCAGTTATGGATTTCATGTCAGAAATAATCCTTGACCCCTTACTAGGGTACCCACTTGGATACCGAGCTACCATGGGCTACATCCAGCAGGGATTTTAGTTTATATCCATGCATGGTCCTTGGTTGGAGAAACAGTCTCATAGAAGACCCCTGTGCCTTGATATATTTGGTCCTGTGGAGCTCCTGTCCCCTCTAGGTCATACCAACTCCCCCTTCTTTCATATGATTCTCTGCACTCTGCGGAAGTTTGGTTATGAGTCTCAGCATCTGCTTTGATACACTACTAGGTAGAGTGTTTCAAAGTCCCTCTGTGGTAGGCTCCTGTCCTGTTAATTGTTCTCTCCTACTTCCAACGTCGATTCCCTTTGTTTTTCTACATGAGGATTGATCATCTTACCCAGGGTCCTCTTTTTGTTTATCTTCTTTGGGTGTACAGATTTTAGTATGTTTATCCTATCTTACAGAGAGTGTTCTTATCTATATGTATTGTCCCACTTGTTTGGAGAGAAACACATTCTTTTTGCTGAGAGAATCCAGGTTGAGAAATGAAGTGGCATTACAAAGGTCACAGAGATTTCAAATGTCTGGGTGGAATCAGCATGTGGGATTATTGTTGGACTTTACTGTGCCCACTGATCACTTTCTTTCTCTGTTTAAATAAACAAAGGCTTTTAGACTCCTCTAATGGTGATAGTAACTTAAACAGTATATTTTTAAAACTATAAAATCCTTTTCCTGAGTGATTTGTTGAAATAAGGCTGAACTAAATGATTTGGAGTCCCTCTTTATGCTATCAGCGTATTCAATTAAGCTAAGCAATAACCGAATTCTCATCTGAATGTGATAGTTACCAAATACTCTGGGAGTAATCATTTTTAAGTGAAATGATCATCACTTACTCTCTTAAAAATTAAAAAAAAAAAAACGACATAGCACATGACTAATAGAAACTCCAAGGAAAATAATCATTGTTGTTCCATATCTCCTTGGGTTTCATGGTGAGATGATGCTTTATTGCTTACCATTTTATAATAGTGTTAAAATATGATATAAAAATGTCAATTTTCAGCATGAGAAACACTGCATAGGTGTTAGTTATCAGCTCTTCAGGTTGACTGACATCTGTGTACAACAGGTGGCAGCCTGCTGGCCCATCTAATGAGCAATGGGAGTGTCTGTTAAACTTTCTCATATGGCTAAGAGTTCTTTTATTTTACTATTTAAGCATCTCAAAACAGTAATGTATTGGGTGAAGTTTTACTATTAATAAGAGAATTTGTTTTGTTCTGTGTGTTTCTCATTGTAATTCATACATACACAGAATATAAACACCATTTTATTGTGAAGAATTGATCGATTTTCTTTTTCCTTTATATGTTTTAGGAAGCAGGCCAAGAAGACTCCATCACTGTTCACAAAATCCTTCCAAAGTCTTATAGTGAAGAAGCTCTGAAGGCAGCATAGAGCAGGTCACACCCAAGACCAAACCCTCTGTAGCTCTGAGCAGGAAGCTGTAACCTTCCTTTTCATTAGAGACATTTCTTAGCAATCTGGTGTTTTGGATGACTTCTCCACTGTTTAGTATTTATTTGTGTTCAACAGTAAAATGTTTAAATGACTTAGATTGTTGATTGCACTGATAGATGATAATGCACTAATACCCAGGATACTTGTGGGTCCAGGAAGTCTCCTGTAAGCACAGAATTTCACAAGCTCAACACCAGGAAGAAAGGCCCACGATGACTGGATAGCAGATTTTCAACAGGCAGCAGGAAGTATTCCATGTGTGACTTCTGTAACCTGCTCCATCTCCACTTCTTTCAACTGTAAGAAAGCTCCAGAACTCTTAACTATTTCCAGAGCCTAACCACACCAAGCTCTGAGGCCCCCAGGATTTCTTCTATTTAGTACCATTGCCCTCTGTATTCACCTCCTCTCAAACCATAGATTCAAACTCTGGTTGACTCCTAGCTGTTTTTTAAAATTCCTAACTTCACCGCTCAAATAATTCTTGGTTATGCATGTAAAAGGATCAAGAAATATTTCATATTAATTATCTGATTCTTATCACAGTTATTAAATCTTTACAATAGATATTCTGTTTCATTAGATGGTTGAGGTTTATAATAGATGTTTGATATATGTAATGAATATTCTATTTTCTTCTAACAATGGGAGAATTATTCTGAATTGGAATTATTTGCTAAAATACATGCTTTCCCTATATACTGTACAATTCTGGAAGGTGATCCCCATCAACTGTTACTTAACCCCCATGTAAAAGGGTTAGAGTAAAGTTGGGCCTCCATATGAATAAGAAAATGAATGAACAAAGTAAACAAATTAATTATGCATTATGTCTTTTCAATCTTACATACTTCAGGTTAAAAAGTACAGAAATGTTTAATCCCTGGAATTCATTAACTATGTCAAGAAAAATCCAGCCTAAGAAAATGAGCATAAATGCACTATTAGCAGGTGCTGATTTTCCCAAACCCTTCTAAACATAAGAACTATTAAGCCATCCAGTGAGGGGGGCAAAAAGATAAGAGTTTACATAAAACCCCTCTTGTGTTCTCTTTTGGATGATGTAATTCTCTAAAACCAATTGAAAAACAGCTACATTGACCTCTGGTATGATTTGGCTGCCACTGGTATTGAATAATGTCTAGACCCTATGTGGATTTTTTTTGTACTATACAATTCAACACATTAAAAAAAAGAGCTGAGCCAATCTTCTGCAATCCCTATGACCATACTGCAATTTTTGTTAGAAACTTGAACACCTTTCTCATGGATTCACAAAGAGTTAACATAATCTAAACTGGTTTTCTTTAATATAGCTGTCAATGTGGCAATATGACAAAAAAAAAATCTTAACAGAACCTTTTTCCAGTACTCAGATCTCACCCTACAACTGTTGTAACATATGACCCCAGAGATACTTATTTCCAAATTAAGTGTTATTGGTATTGTTGACTCTTATTGTAGATTAACTAGAGACTAATGAAAGATTGAATTTTAGACTTGACAGCATGGAAATCACTCTCACAGATGAGAAACTTGAGGCCTGGTGAGGTGATGATTAGATACAGGTCAGCAAGGGGTTAGGATGAAGACGCTTTTTCCCTGTGGCCTTTTGCCTTTTTTGTACTTTCAAATATATTTCATCACATTAATTTTCATTTTAACATAATATTCCTATTATAATTTCATCTTAAAGAATTAGTAAGTTGAATCTGTATGTATGTTTTTGATTCCTACACTAATATGGCTAATTTGTTAATAAAGAAACCAATTTCCTTCTTATGGACATTACATAAGAGATAAAGCAAGTTTTCTTCTACAGATTTTCTAAAACGTTTTTTATTGGAGATAAACAACACGCAATGCTCCTCCTCACATTAGCAGTATTTTCCATGGGTGATAAAGAGAGAAAGTGGGAAGGGAAGGGGAATGGACATCATTAGAACGAGATATGAGAGTTATTGCCACTCAGATACAAAATACAGGTAATGCTTAGTCTAAAGGCCTGACAGTGCCCTGTGTTGATTCATCAAATGTCTATCAGTTTATATGATATGATAATGAGAAAATGAAGTCAGTGAACCCACCAGACCAAAGTCTCTTCCCGGGATTAGCAGTGGGTCATCTGGGCTCATCCACACCAGCTGAAGAGACCAGAACTTAAATACCTGAAGAGATCTAACCTCAGGAGGCAGATGGAATGAGCAGTTACTAAACACACTTCCAGAGAAACACAAGTCCAAGTCAAGATACTGCTGAGAATTTCTGAGCCCAAAATAAAGAATATCCAATCCTCTTCATAGCCCAATCTAGCACTGGCATTCTTACACACTGTTATCCCAAGGTACCAGACTGAGCCCTGCAGAAATACATCAAATTTCTATAACACTGTAATTATCAGTCAGCATTCTTCAACTTATTACTAATTTGTTTGTCTGGTTACATAGATAAAGTCATTGAAATTTTTACTATGGGACTATTTTCTTCAGGTGTAAGGTAATAAAATTAAAATTGAGGCCTGGGTTGTAACTCTATCAATGTCACAACAGTAGTGCTTATTTAGCATTTGAAAGTCCCTGAGTTTCAGCATAGAGGAAGCAAATCAAATAAGGGTCGTTAACTCTTAAAAGTATAGTTTAACACAAACAAATCTTGATTTTTGGGCTAGTGTACATACAAATGAATTCTTCTTCTTCTTCTTCTTCTTCTTCTTCTTCTTCTTCCTTCTTCCTTCTTCTTCAGCTTCTTCCTTCTTTTACTTTTTCCTCCTCTTTCTTCTTTCTTCTTAAGACAGGGTTTCTCTGTGTATTCATGTTTTTTTTTAATTTATTTATTTTTATCTCAATCACAGGTTAGGTACTTTGAATCCCAGGCTTAGCCCCCTCCCTCAGTCCCTCCTACCCTCCCACTCCCTCCCTCATCTCCCTCCTCCCCGCCCCCTCCAAGTCCACCAACAGGGGAGGACCTTGTATTCATGTTTGTCCTGGGCTTGCTTTATAGACCAGGCTGGCCTCCAATTTACAGAGATCTGCTTGCCTCTGCCCTACTGAATGCTGCTGGGATTACAGGCATGCACCACCACGCCCAGTTGGTTTTCTTAGAGTCATAGTATACAAAGAATTACAGTGTGATTTATGAAGCCGTAGAAGCACTGGAACTGGAGTTGCAACTCAAATGAAGAAACAGTGACATTTTAGGGAGAAAAAGTCTGTCCACAACACAGTAATGGTCATTGAAATGAGTCACAGCCCTGTCCCTGTTGCCTCTCCAGTGATGCTTTGGCTAAAGGGAACTTAGAACTCCTGCAAACTCCTAAGGGGAGAGACCAATGGCAGAAAGCCTGCCAACATCATCTCACATCCATCACTAGTTCAAATGACTCTGAGAGAGGGGCCTCATAAGGATGTGGGTAGTACCTGGGGCCAGGGAGAGGTAGCAGCATTGGCTGAATGCTGCCTTTCTCCTTATCTGCTGTACACCAATATTTTAACCTCTATATTAAGAAAAAAACCCACACCTCAAGAAGGCTTAAGCTGGAAGACACATGTGACTGAGTCAGAAAGGGTTGAGATGGCCTGCTTTTGTGGAATACCTCTTAGCAATTTCCCTGAATCGGCACCACTGCCAAGACTTAAAAGATGAAAATAAACCACCTTAGGAAACAACCAGACCTATATATTGAAATTAACTAGAAACATATGGACATACATCCACAGCATCAATTTCTGTTTGATGCTGTTTGAAACCTGGGATGGATTCACTGGATAGAAATGGAAACTTTCGTAGGTCACAGTGCCCCTGTCCCTTCTCCTTTTTCTCTTTCATTATAAATTCATCACAGTTTCTACTAGTTTCTTATTTCTAATACTGACCCAAGAGATGTATAAAAAACTGACATTCTTAAAAGCTGTGAATCCATTAACATGAAATCTAATTCAATAAATGCCAAGCTTCCTTATTAACAATATCTCAGGGTTGATCTTTTTGTTTTTTGTTTTTACACATTTGCTCCTCTCTAAACTGCAAACTTGTTTTCCTGTTGCAGCGTAATAACGGCATAATAATAGCTGAAAATCTAGTTCTGTAGTGTGAAAATCCCCTTGTCACATACCTAACATTTTATAATGTAAACATTAATAAATTCATGGAGGTTTCTTGTTAATTTTCCATAGAACCAGGCTTGATATATTCTGTCAGTTACACATTTATAAAAGTACAGTATCTAAAATAGAGATAGGCTCCAAAATATTAAATGATGACTTATATTTTAAAATGTTAATAGTCTGGAGATTCAGGGAGATGGCACAGCAGTGAAGAGTGGGTTTTGATCTAGCAGAGAACCTTTGGTTTCAACACCCATATTTGGTAGCTCACAACCATCTGTAACTCCATTTCCTGGAAAACCAACACCCTATTCTGGCCTCTGATGACACCAGGTATGCATGCCAAAAACACACCTATATGCAGGGATTCACATATAAGCATAAAAATAAATTTCAATCAATAGATCTCTTAAAATATTAACTATTTTGTGTCAATGACCAAAAGAAGAATATTCAATAGGATAGCATAATTAGATCAATTAGATCCTTTACCCTAAGTTTTGGTATGATGCTTAAAATGTTGTATATTCTAAGAAATTGTGAAATAAACTTAGAATTGTCCATAATGTTTCTAATTAAGTCTGTAACTAAGACTATGACTAAGTCTGTCTGAAAACATTAAAAAAATAAGAAAGTACATAATGTGTGATTTTGATGGATTTCCTCTCTTATGTCCTGCTTTCTACTTAATTCCTGGATATAAGTCAGCCACCAGTAACAGATTCAAACTGATAAGTACCAATATCTATCCGTGGGAGACAGGCCCACAGAAATATAACATATTTCTCAACACTATTATAAATAAGAGGAATAACTAATGTAACTATGAATTCTAGTGAATTCTTCAGAGTAGTGTAAAAATAAAAAAAAATTGGTTTTCTGCATATAGCTGATCCATTTTTGTAATTTCTTTTTGTATGAGTGTTGTATCTGGATATACTCTGTGAACTATTTGCATGTGTGCTGGTCATGGAAGCCAGAAGAGGGCCCTGGTTCCACTGGAACTGGAGTCACAGCTGTGTGGATGCTGGGAATTCAACCTGTGTCTTCTGGAACAGTGGCCAGTGGTGTTTTCTTCTGAGTCATCTCTTCAGTCCCCTACTTAAGTATTTCTTAACTAACACTCATGATAAGTCAAATAACAGAACAATGTTGTACTGTTGAGTAGCAGCATCCATCTAGGTAGAATTTTGAATGTTTGTGTATGGGAGGAAATGTGCTTATTCATGTAGGTGACTGCACAAAGTGAAAACCTACTTTGTGTGCTTGTTTTTCATCTATATTTACTATTCGTTCCATGCCTGTTTTTGGAGTAACTTTACAGAGGGAAGAAATCCATTGATACTTGTCTATACTATCAGTAGTCTTGTAGAAATACTGCAATGCTTTTATTTATTGATCCTAACCAAGAGTTATAGGTTTTGTGTGCTGAATACCTGCTAATTCTGGAAGTTGTATAAAAAAGCTGTAGTGATTACGGCTGGTGAGATGACCCAGCGAGTGCAAGTGCTTGCCACCAAGGCTGATAAAACCTGAGTTTAATTCCTGAGACTTACACGGGAAGAGGAACGGACTCCTACAAGTTGTCTGACTTCTACACACTTGATAAGGTACACACACACACACACTTTAACTAACAAAGTAAATAAATGAATGGAACGAAATATGAATTAAAAGAATATCAGTGCCTAATTGAAAACAGAAGCAGCAGCATTCCCAAACTTACTTCACCTTCATGTGGACAACAAGTGATGCTAAACACAATGGGATGAGATTATTAGCAGGCTGTAGTTTGTGAAGTTTTCTAAATCTTCTTTTCACATTTTCCTTTTGTTTATGAATCTTGTACATATATTACAAATATTAGCCTTTTTGAATGAGGTGCATTTTTAAAAGATATTTCCATTTGCCTTGTGGCATCCGTTTTCCCACATGGATTGCTACATCTCTCAGTTCTGGCATTTGTAATTCCAAAGAACATCTTTAATTTCAGAAAGCCATGTCACATGAGTTTTAGCAACTGTTACAGTGGCTGTCTTCTGAACAACCTGTCATTCATCTTCGTGTGATCTGGACTAGACATTCTTTACAGCCAAAGCACCTTACTTCAGAAGAAACACTAAAATAGCTTAGAATTTAAGACTTATAAAATATGGCAACTTGAATGGAAATTGTAAAATATGAGAAGGGAAGGGAAAATAACAATGTTTAGTCTATCAGTGATATTTTTACCGATTGGGCATTATTTGGGGTCTAAGCTTGCCAAGAAGCAAACCAAAACAGTGTGTTTTTTGCAAAGTGTGTTCAAATTGAAGGTATGTAATTCCCGTAGGGAGAGACTTTCTTAGACCTTAATTGTGAATGGCCATATGCAGTTGAGTGATAGAAAGTGTGGAATTCATATTTTCTCAGTTCACTGCTTAATCACGTATTCAATTCATATGCTTGAAGAGGTAATATATTTGATAAAAGATGTAACTTTAACTGTGAGACTAGTGTCATTTGGGTTCTAGGAACAACTCTGTCCTTTATTCTCATATCCTGTCTCAATCTGTTTCTCCATCTGCCTTATCTAAACTGGAAAACTAAAAGAAAATTTGACTATTTGTATAAGGTTTATGGTTCTTTGGGGAAAATCGTGTTCTATGTTAAATACAATTATATCACTTCCCTGTCCTTGTGTTCCCCCCAGTGCCCTCCCTGTCTCTTTCCTTAACCCTTTCTATGTGCCACTCCTCTTACTCTTAAATTTACAGTCTCTTTTGGATTATTGTTATATTTACATACATAAATATGGAAACCAATCTCCTGCATCTATTTAATGTGGGTTATGTGTATATGATTGAGAGATGAGCACTTTTGATATCAAAATAATTAAATAGAAACTATTTCACTGAAATATGGTATGGAGTCTCCACTATTAAACATCAAACAGAAAGCTTCCAATGTGTCAGAAGTCAAAGGATTTCAGAACAGTCATTTCCTGGAATTTGTTTGTCTTCCATTTAGGGCAGAATGTTGGAGCTAGATTCCATCTGAGACTCAGTCAGTGACACAGTTTTAAATTGTGGTATACAGGAGTATCTTAAATCAACAAAACCAGAGTCTCTGGGGCCAGTACCTACCCCCCAGTAAGGTTGAAGAGCCTCTGAGTCTAATGTGAGTCATAACTGAAGAAAGGCCTGCAGTGGATCCACAGCCACAGGGAAGTCATGGCTCTCTGAATCTCACATTCCATCACTCAGAGTCCTCAGAATAAAGGTTATGCTTGTCCCAGTTATCTGACCTGTAGAGCAAAAGATCCTGTAACTCCACCTATACCGGATCCAGCAGCCTATCCTGGCCTCCCTGAGCATTGGCACATACATGGCAGGCACACACACACACATACACATCCCTTTATACCCCCCAATTAACACTAATAAAATAGGTATTTCAAAAATTAAAACTTTCCCAAAAGTAGAGCATTTTACCTTCAAAATGACAAGCTATATCCAGTATCCCTTTCTAATGTGCTAGGCACACTTGGCCAAAGACACATTACTATAATCTTAATAGCTAAACGACAGCTTGGTCCAGATAGAATGACATGTAGAGAGAAAAGAGTGTTCACATGGCAGAGTCTTCTGACTCTAAGAGTGTGTCAGGAAAAGAACTCACAATTCATTGGAAATGATACACCCTGTGAAGAATGGGAAGCATCTAAGCAGTGGGTTTTCCACACACTGGGGATTCAATGGCACATCCTATAGGAGAAGCATTAAGATTTGGAGGTCCCCAGAAATCCCAGCCACAAAATGTAATTTGTGATATATACAAAGCTGCTGTTTAAGTTGAAAATTTCCCCCGAGCAACACAAAGAAGAGATGGGTTCAGCACTGCAAGTTTAATAGTGACTCCAAATATAAAAGGAAAGCCAGTGTCCTTGGAGTACAGAAGGAAGAATTAATCAATATAATATAGAAAGTTCTAACAACAAATGCCATCCTGTTGACAGGATCTGCAGCTACAAAACTCCCAGCTGAAACATGTACAAATTACTGCCTGTGATCTATGTTTTTATACCCACAGTCTAAGAAATAATCCTGCTTTGTGATTCTGAAAGCCAGGAGGGATCACAATGTTGGTCCTCTCAACAAAATTATAATGATTTGAACAATAGCCATTAAAATAAATCTCAAAGACTGACTTCAAACTGTCAAAAGCAAGGGCTGAGGTCACTGATCAAGAGTACTTTCTTTGCAGACATCATGACCTGAGACTGAGGACCACAGAACTCATGGGAATGTTAGGTATGGATGCCAGTGCCTGTAACCCTAGCATTAGAGGGCAGAGGCAGGAAATCCCACTAAGGTGTTAGCCTAGCCTAAACAATGAAGTTCAGGGTAGTCAAGTCCGTATCTCAGGCAATAATGTGGAGAGCAACAGAGGAAGATGTCTGATGTCTTTCCCTGGCATCTACACGTATGCACACATGAGCTAATATTCACCCCAGGAGTCCCATGAAAGTTTTGATCTACAGTTTGTTTTCTTGTCAACATTCTAATTTGTAGAATATAATCTAGTTTGTAATTTTTTAGTTAGGCAATGGAGAGTAGCTTAAAAATTCTTAATGTATCCAAATGACTAATTAATGTGATAGTTTCATAAAAATTATAACAATCATGATTTTAAAACCAATTGTTCTATAGACTAAATAACAGTGAAAGGGGAAGAACACGACTAAGATTAAACATAAATTGTAATAAGCCAAAAATAACTACACCGGTTGAATTTTATCATAAAGTCTACTACTTTTCACTTCTGAAATGTAGCATTTATACTCTGTTCTTCCGCAGTAGTCTAAGCCAGTTGCCAACACAATTCACAGAGATAATAAAAGGTCAAGGTTACCAAGGAAACCATAGAGCATCTTCAACATAATTTTCCTTGTCTCAGCTTACTTGAGCCCTTTTTGGCCTGAACTAAATTCAGAGTTTAGTTCAGGACTCAGAACTTTCATTCAGAGTCCTGATTTTGCTTTCTGACCTCTGAATAAGTAGCTTTTCCTGAGCATAGTTACCTGCATTTCTTGTCTGAGCATTCTGTTCCTTTTTCCTTCTTTTTCTCTCTAACCATAGACTAAAAAATCTTAACATATGAAATCTATGCCCCATATGTCTAACAATGGCAGCTACAGGTGTTCTCGTTTTCTCATCCAAACATAGCTACCATGTGATTATTTGCACCTGGGGCCAACTTCAAACTGGGAGAAAATATGAGTTCCCTTTCCCTTGCTCTTTTGTACCTGGGCAATTATGGAAAGTGATCTACGCAAGCACCTGCTTTCTAGGTAACCAGGCTGCAAGCTCTGTCGTTGGCTCAGGTCTGGAATCTCATCCACCAGCATTTTCTGCTTTTTTCTAGAGGAACACAAGTTCCCTACTCCTAAGTCTAAAACTGAGAATCAAAATTTCCAAACAGAATTCCTTTTTCTCATAAACATTTATCATTGGGTCATTGACTCCACATAGTCATTAAAACACAGCAGGCTTATCTTGACTGTGTTTTTTACACTCTGTTTATTTAGCAATGCTAAAAAATGGATAGCTTATGTAAGTATGCTGGGGAAACTCTCTTCCTAAGGTTACAGTGAACATCTATTAAGGGAATGAAATCTTGTTTGCAAAATACTTGAAAATATTTTTAAATTGTGATGTGGCCTAGGACAGTTCTGTTTACCCCAGCAAGAGGATCAGAAGAACAGCTGTTTCTAGAATGATGAAATTAAATAGGGACAATTGGGAGAAAATTGATGGATTAGAAAGAAATAACTATTTTTGAAACATCCAATCTCTATGCCTTAGAATCACAGGTCAGGATGACCCTGTCCTTTAACTAAATGCCTAGAGACAAGACCTTTAGAGGCAGCAGACCTTTCTTGTTCAGTTGAGTGCTGACTCACTCAGTAAACAAGGAAGGGCTTAGTTGCCATGGCTTTGTGACCTAAGCAAGAAGGCTTTGGGTGAAATTGGGCAGGTGGACTGGTCCCACCTGCTCACATCTTATTCCATGACCTTTGGGTGTCCACTTGGAAAAAACAAAGACTCTCCAAGAAAACACTTCTTTGAGTGAAGACTAGAAAATATTAATAGACTTGGCAATCTTCATGACAAAAAAAAAAGGGATGGTGAGATTGAACAGTTGGTAGAGGCAGATGTGTAGAGGTCTGAAAAATCTAAGCTCCATTCTCATACTCCATAATGACAGAAGTGAATTGACTCCCTAGATTTCTTCAACCCCAACATGAGCACCGTGCCTATGCATGTACACACACACACACACACACACACACAAATAAAAATAAAAGAAGTTCTAATTTTAATTAGGGTGAAGTAATACCATAGCTCCCCATTTTCTTTTCTCCAAGAGAACAGTATCTTGCACACGCTTGCCCTCCAACGTCAGTGCTCCACCATAAGTTTCACAAAACCATCTCACGTAGTAACTAGAGTGGATGATGCCACACACACCCCAAGCATTCATTCCACCTCAATATAACAAGAGAAATCATACGAAAGAGGCCAAAGGTTTTCTCCTTTTGTATTCAGTCTGAAAAATATCATGTTCTTTTTTATTAATTACACTTTATTCACCTTTTATCACCTCTGTAGCTCCCTCCCTCTTCCCCTCTCAATCCCTCCCTTCCTCCACCTTCTCCACGCATGCCCCTCCCCAAGTCCACTGATAGGGGAGGTCTTTTCCTTCTTTCTGATCCTAGTCTATTAGGTCTCATCAAGAGTGGCTGCATTGTCCTCTGTAGCCTGGTCACGGATTTTAAAGAAGCTCCCATTGTATCCATATGATTTTCAACTGTAAGGAACAGTATTATTGCCTGAAGTAAGAGGCTTTCAGATCACACTCAGGATGACAGCTGCACAGGCCAGTAACACTACCGGTACACACCCGAGAAAAACTCCCCAGCTTGGGTACACCGAAGCTGTGATTTCCTGTACAGAACATATGGAAGCAGAGTCCTCTGTCAACACTTGGTGTTGGAGGCAAGGCTCCTCAATCTTTGCATCTCCGGAGGGATTCTCATGGTGCTGAACTCTAAGGAAATTCAAAAACTTCACCGCCTCATCTTTGAGGTGTGAATATGTCTGATCATTATCTATTAGTTACTGTGCACTGGCAGGCCAACTGCTGCTACTGCAGCACACTGAACTGTCAGAGCGATTGCGAATGTAATGAGCTCTTCTACCACCTCAGCCCACAAGGGATAGAAGAGACACAGGTGCCAACGTTTGTGGAGAAAGTTATTAGGATTCTGCCTTCAGCCCATCACTTACCTTCTGGTAGGAAGCAGCCTGTCTTAGTTGTTTTGAACAAAATAAAGCTTAGCTACACAAGAAGACCCACATTGAAAAAAAATTTTCATCTTCAAATTTGTGTCTTCAATAATGTTATGAGAACTGTATTCTTTAAAATGAAAATAAAATGTGGCTGTTAGCATTAAATATAATGGACACACATTAACCTTTTATTTTTTATTTTATTTTTTTACTTTTCAGATCAGAAAGAAAAATCATGACCAATAATAATCAAATTTTGGATCTGGAGAGGGTATATTAATTAATGATCAAAGAGGTTGTGACCACAAATATATATCAACATAACATAGTTTTCTTCTTAGCTACTTCTTCATGCCATATTTCCTGAATTTAGTATTTAACTCGATGTTTAGACAAGCTGAACAAATGTGTCAGCATCAGCATTGTAAACCCAAATTTAACTCAATTAGTTTGATGGACATATATGTGTAAGTATGTGCATTCATGTTTATGAAGGAAGAAACATGTAAATACATATGAATATACATGTAACTAGAGAGAGATATATACAAAATGTAATCAACCTTAACCCATCAATTTTAAAGACTGAGACACATCAATAAGCCAGGCATTGCAGCCATATCTATTACAGTGACTTTCGATAGAGAGGGCAAGAACTAGCATTTGAAAACCTGAATGAGATGTCCATTTTTCTGAAACCAAGTAAAAGTGACTTTAATAGCAGTAGGTCACAGTACATGTTTGAAATATAACACATCTCTTTACATGAGCCACCCATGTGGTATCTTAGTTTAGTGTCTTAGCTGCTTTGAAAGCTTTATAATGTACTATCCCAAATGGGGTAATTTGTGAAAGACAGAAGTTTGTTTGTTTGTTTTGTTGTTATTGTTTTTCTCACACTTCTGGGATCTCAGAAAGCCAGGATCTCTTTTCTGTCTCTCAGAATGGACATGATAAAAAAAGAGATTGCTGAGGCATTTGTTACGTCACTAATCTCATTGATGACTTTCAAGACCCCTGACCAAATGTGTCAAAATCTAATACTATCACAGACCAATAAGATTCCAGTACAAACTTTAGTTTGATGAAAACAATTTTTGAGACAAGGCTCTCTTTATGTATCCATAGGATATACTAGAACTAAGTAGACCATGCTAGCCTCAAACTCACTGAGGTCTGCTTCCCTCTGCCTCACAGGGTTGGGATTAAAGCTGTGTGCCATCCTACCTGGCTTGAAGTTAAGTATTCATCCTGTATTATCTACTACTTTTTAAATGCAGTTGATTCTCATGCCACTTAATCTGTCACATGACCTAGAGAAGCATGCACACTGTAGTTATTAAAGTCAATGAAGACATAAGAAAGGAATATTAGGCCACTCTCACCTCTGGCTATAGGTAATATGAGTAAGCCAAAGTAATTATTTCTGAAGTTATGCAGATTTGAGAGAAATTTGATCTAGCTGGAAGGCAACCACTGAGAGAGTACCTAGAAGCCATAACAAACTGGACCTCCAAATGGCAGTCCTTCAGGGCTTTTACTTGCAAACAGATTGAGGCTTCTGAGTGCTCAGTGTTTCACAGAACTCATTCTCCAACTTGCCACATCGTGGCAGGCCTGTCATTGATGATACAACTTACAGTTAGTTCAGATTTCACCCAGAACATGGATTCAAAATTGCTGGTGTGGGAGTCCAGGAACATGACTTCTAAAAAGATCCCTAACTGCTTCTACTGAGAAATAAAATTTAAAAATTAACATGGTGCCTTCATAATGGCTCTGTCCATGCTTCCCATCAAAGGGAATGATATACTTGCAATACTAGTGTTCTCCAATATGGAATTAAAAACTAACAAAAAATTCTCTTTTTATGTTCTCAGGATCTTTTGGTTTATTTATTGTTATAATCTATCGGAATGTCATGGGCAGTTTTAACACAATATTGCTAGACAATTTAAAGTATTATTTTAATATATTTGCCTCTGATGCTAGCTATCTTCATTTTCTAGCATATTCCTGTTAAGTCTTGTCCATAACGACGTAGTACAGGTTGATCGTTCTTTCAAGGAAAATGGGAATTTATAATTAGCCTTTTGTCATTGTTTTTCTACTTGCTATATTCATTTTACTTTATCATATGATTACAAGAATTTTAATGTCAATTTTATACTTTTATATGGTGGGAGAGAACTCTTCTGCTTTTAAGGTTGTGGCTTAAGTCAGTTATAGCAGTATTAGCTGAAAACTAATTAGCTAGAGACATGCAGCCCAGAAGTTCAAGATCATTTGGCTATAGAAAAGTATTCTGCCTTTCTGTTGTTTGTATTATACTCAAGAAGTCATAATTGTGTAAAACCCATTTTTACATTTAAAAAAATCTATATTTGCAATTGATATGAATCATAAATGTTTTCACATATTTTATTGAAAATACATTCACAGAATCAATTATTCAATATTTCTTTGTTGTAGTGAAGTTATTTAGAGTGACAAAAGTGTGAGCCCCATGTTACTTATGCTAATTTACTTAGTGATTACTGAAAGTGGGAATACTATTAGTAAATGTATTAACATGGCTTGAAATGTATTTGTTGATAAGGTGGTTGATGATAACTACCTGATCTTTGTTGCAGCAACAATAAGTTGAAAACAACAAAAGTGCTCATTCTTGTTCTTTTGACTTTAAATAGGAAAGAGAAATTCTGAACCTGGTCTGGCCATGAATTACAAATGTTCTTTACAGAGTTTCTTTCATCGTTTCCTCATTCACCATCTTCTCACCACCTCCCTACACCATTTTTACTCAGGATCCATACATCAATGTATTTTTTCTGAAGCCATCAAAACTCTGTGCGGGTTTAATGGCATCCTGAAAGAAACACTGAAAACTGCGTGCCTGTCCCCAAACTCCCTGTCTCTTTCAAGAATCAATTTGTAAAAAAAAAAAAAAAAAAAGAATCAACTTGTCCTAATTCCAAGTTTTTAAGAGTAAAGCAAATTTTTCGAAATCAATAGTATGTATAACAAAGTTGAGAGAAAATATCACAGGATCAGACTGAACTGTCTTTGGACACTATTGTTCTTATTATCAGTGGAGTTTATTTAGGTCCTTTCCAATCCTAAATCTAACCATCTTTCCAAATCCCAAACCTTAATTACATTGTGAAACGGTTTTCAAATTGAAGCAGACGTTCTCATAAATGTATTTATGAGTTGCCTATATTTAACACTTCAATGTTTTATACTGTTCCTTTTTAATTGAAATCTATTTTTTATTAATTAGACTTTGTTCACTTTGTATCCCCCCTCTAGCTCCCTTCCTCCTTCCCTCCTAATCCCTCCTTCCTTCCCCCTTCTCCAAGCATGCCCCTCCCCAAGTCCACTGATAGGAGAGGTCATTTTTCCTTCCTTTTGATCCTAGTCTATCAGCTCTCATCAGGAGTGGCTGCATTGTCTTCCTCTGTGGCCTGGTAAGGCTGCTCCCCCCTCAGGTGGAGGTGATCAAAGAGCAGGCCAATCAGTTCATATCAGAGACAGTTCCTGTCCACATTAAGAAGGCTAAAATGCTCAATTCCCATTCAGAAAGACAAAGAGGATGGACATCAGAAGAAGGAGAAAACAGGAAACATGACAGAAGCCTATCACAGAAGGCCTCTGAAAGGCTCTACCCTGCAGGGTATCAAAGCATATGCTGAGACTTATGGCCAACCTTTGGGCTGAGTGCTGGGGATCTTATGAAAGAAGTAGGAAAAAGTGAGACCTGTAGGAGCTCCACAAGGAGAGTAACAGAACCGAAAAATCAGGGCACAGGGGTCTTTTCTGAGACCGATACTCCAACCAAGGACCACCATGCATGGAGATAACTTAGAACCCTTGCACAGATGAAGTCCATGACAGTTCAGTATACTGTTATTTTAATGTTAATTATTAAAAGTATATTTTAGAAGTACTATGCATGATACTGTATAGAATATAAAGTTCTAAACATTATCAACCAAGCAAATAATATTTTATATATTCATGATAATGACAACATGTATCAAAATATCACCAGTGATCACATTTAGATTGCTTGATTTCAAGTGTGTCTATTTTCTTTAGCAACATTTCCCAGCTTTCTATAGAGAATGAATTTTTAAAAATAAATATCTGAACTTTTTTTGATAGTAGTATATGTCTTCAACAATATCTCAAGGTTGAGAACAGAGTGTGTATTATATACATCTTCAGCTCTGTAAAAGCTTTATAGAAGAAGCTCCAAGGATTTAGGTGCTCAATAGGACCTTTGTGCTGTATGGAATGGAGCAGAAAGGAAATGAATCATTTTGCTATTATCTTATCAATGGAAGATAAATGGATACATGTCAGCATCTCACTTGAATATCAACTGTTTGGAAACATGAAGCCAGTGTTTTTCACCATATGACCACTTCATTAGGTTGGAATGGGGCTTTTATTTATTTATTTATTTTTATTTTTAAAATAGTTTATATTTTTTTAATTTATTTATTTTTATCTCAATCACAGGTTAGGTACTTTGAATCCCAGGCATAGCCTCCTCCCTCAGTCCCTCCTACCCTCCCACTCCCTCCCTCATCTCCCTCCTCCCTGCCCCCTCCAAGTCCACCAACAGGGGAGGACCTCCTTCCCTTCCATCCAACCCCAGCTTATCCTGTCTCCTCAGGGCTGGCTGCAATGTCCTCCCCTCGGATCTAGCCAGTCTGTCCCTCCCCAGCTAGTATGGGGGAGGGTCAAAGAGTCAGCCATCAACATCATGACTGAAACAGTCCCTGTTTCCCTGAATAGGGTCTTCAGTCCTACACCGAGCTATCATGGGCCCCATCTGTGCG
>CM053760.1:49948098-49973504 GCA_028658305.1 Pachyuromys duprasi
GTCTGGCCCGTGGACAGACACCTGAACTGGGGTTTTTGCTGGCGGATGCGTGCAGGTTTAGCCCTCAGTGTGCGGTCTGGTCAAGATGGTCCCCGGATCCTCTCAGCCGTGGGTTGAGACAGAACTCGGGTTCCTCCCAGATCCGCCAGTGGTCTCACACACTGACTGAGTTTTTGCTGGTGGAAGCGTTTGGCGGGTGCCCCTGCAGTGTGCGGACTGGTCAAAAAGGTCCCCCAATCCACTCAGTCTGGGGTGGTTCTGATGATAGGTTCGTGCCCACCGCACACCCGTGGGTCGAAGCAGAACCCAGGTGCAGTGTGCATTCGTAGTGTGCAGTTCAGTGAAAAGGGCACCTGGTTTCTCCTGAAACTGCCCGCAAGACTGTGCGATCCAGTGTATAATGGTGGGTGCGGGCGCCCAGCGCAGCTGCTCTTTCAGATCAGAGCTGTGCGCCGCTGGTCACCGGGAAATTTTTCCAGGTAATAACTGGGTGTCTCTAGGGTTTTCCCACTTGATTTTCTCACCGTAGGAGTTCCGCTCACCTGGCACTCACAATGCTGGTGTTTTAGGTCCCAGAGTTCAGTCTCCTGGTTGCTGCGTTGTTTCTGCTCTCCTACTCCTCAGACACAGTGTTCTCTTGTGGCAGCCATCTTGGATCCTCCTTCTATCCGGAATGGGGCTTTTAAACAATTTGAAAATGGTTTAAATATCAAATTACTATCCAACAATGAGGGAAGGCACAAATGACAGTTACAAAGTGAGTGCTGACTAGGGATGTTAAATACTGTGCAACATTAAATGTAGACACATAACAAATGCATCAATAGAAATTCTAAAAGCTTACTTATAGAAAGTTGGTTTGATTAACTGTTTTATATTTTTAAAGGATATATCATGGAAGGTGAGGTGGTGTAGAGGTTAAGCCTGGTATCTTTAGTAAATCCTGGGGCCCACATGACAGGAGCAAAGAAATGATTGCCTCTCCTGTCGTTCTCTGACCTACACACACTTACACATTGTAGCACATGTGTCTGCGCTGGGGCACACATATATGCTCACACCCAAATGAATAAATGTAATAAAATATAAATAAGGAATGAAATCAAATAAATGAAAAGTGATGAACTGGAGCTGCTGAGAATGAAGACCTGTGTTATGGGATGTAGGCAGAACAAGAATGCAGAGAATTTAGAAGATGCTTAATGAATCTAGAGCGTGAGCTGCTGTGGGCACAGATCACTCACACAATGTGAAGGTGATAATGTGCTGGAAGATGTAATGTGAAAGGGCCAGCTGGCTCTACGAGGCAATGAGGATTCCTTTATGTAATTAGTTGTATAGAATAAATCATAAATCCAGATAGCTCTGCTTTAAGACTCTCCATTAGCTGCTGTAAATTGTACTGTGAATTATTATAGGGTAATGTATGCAAGATGTTAGCTTGATATGTGAGTTTGCATGTCTGAACTCAATGGTCAAACCCAGGAGCAAGCCAGGAGGAGAAAGTCTGTCAGCAGAGGAAAGGGAGTGGGCTCTCCCAGTCTTGTGTTTTGAATGTGTAATGATGTCTGTATCTTGAATGGAAACATATTAAATTGTTTTTTAAAATCTCACCAGGAAAGGCACATGGCTCGAGGTTGGACAGGATTTGCAGAAAGTTACAGGAAAACCTAGATTGATTTTAGGACAAAATTATACTCAGAAATATCTGTGAATTAATAATTTCAGGAAGTGATGAAAGCATGCAACTCCCCATGTAGAGAATGACAGGGAATTGAAAGCCTGACCTTAAACCTACTGGGTAAGGACTGAAGCTCTCTGAAGTGCCACTTCATTGTTATGTGCCATCATACATAACAAAGCAAAGCAAGCAAACAAACAAATTATTTAATTTAATTAAATAATTTAATTAAGTAGATTAAACTAAATATATAAACTCTGATTCTATCTGGGGCCTTGAGAACGATGCCTGACATGAACTTGTTAAGGTAGATTGTACCCAGCTCTAGAGATACCCTATAAAGACTACACTCTAAGAATGCTGCTCTAGATGCATGGCAGGAAACATCACTTTCTTAGTAAATAGTATTTATGAGGCACACACAACCCCTAATCACTACCACAGTCTCAAATGTAGGTGCTGCTCATACTTCAAACATAAAGAAATTCATAGGCTGGGGAGAGGCTTAGTTTGGAAAGTTGTGTGGTCAACTCCTTTGTCTCTCTCCAGCTTGTGTACAACGTTCCAGGACTGAACAATTCAGAAAGAGCCTGGAGAATAACACCCTATCAGCCCCACTCACACTTAAAGCTTCTCTGAGTCTTCCTGGTTCCCATTTGCAGGTGAAACAAAGGCACACAAAGGCACATCCTACTTCTACCCCCAGGGTCCAGAATCCTAAAACTTTTGCATATGGAAAGGGCAGAGAGAAACAAAGGCTCTGATTCACTTTTCCATGGAGGTACAGGCACTTTCCACTGGCTTTACTTTGAAAGTAGGGACTACAGGGAAATTGTGAGGCATGAACCTTTTCTACATTTTCATAGAAGAAATGGTTTCCATCTTTAAATTTCAGGGAAACAAGGATTCCCTTCTCTCAATGTCCAGTTCCCAAATTTGACTTCAATGTTTCTTCAACTGGGAGACACCGCAGCAATTCTAGCAGATGGATTTTACCAAAATTATGAGGCCGTTTGCTTTTTTTAAGTAATTTATTTATTCATTTATTACAGTTTATTTACTTTGTATCCCAGCTGTAGCCCCCTTGTCCCCTCCCAATCCCACTCTCCCTTCCTCTTCTTTTCCTATGCCCTCCCCCAGTCCATTAATACTGCAGGTCCTCCTCCCCTTCCATCTGACCCTAGTCTATCAGGTCTCATCAGGATTGGCTGCATTGTCTTCCTCCATGGCCTGGTAAGGCTGCTCCCCCTTTCCTCAGGGGGAAGTGATCAAAGAGCCAGCCACTGAGTTCATATCAGAGACAGTCCCTGTTCCCATTACTAGGTAACCCTCATGGACACTGAGTTGTCATGGGCTACATCTGTGCAGGGATTCTAGGGTATCTCCATACATTGTCCTTGTTTGGAGAATCAGTTTCAGAAAAGGCCCCTGTACCCAGATTTTTGGTTCTGTTGTTCTTGTGGAGCTCCTGTCCTCTCCAGGTCTTTCTATATGCCCCTTCTTTCATAAGATTCCCTGCACTCTGCCCAAAGTTTGCTATGATCTGCTTTGATACTCTTCTGGGTAGAGTCTTTCAGAGTCTCTCTGTGGTAGCCTCCTGTCCTGTTCCCTGTTTTCTCCCTATTTTTATGTCCATCCTGTTTGCCTTTCTGAATGAAGACTGAACATCTTACCAAGGTCCTCCTTCTTGATTAGCTTATTTAGGTGTACAGATTTTAGTATGTATATCCTATATTATAGGTCTAATATCCACTTATAAGTGAGTATATACTATGTGTGTCTTTCTGCTTCTGGTATATCTCACTCAGGATGATCTTTTGTAGTTCCTACCACTTGTCTGCAAATTTCATGATTTCCTTGTTTTTAAGTGTTGAGTAGTATTCCATTGTGTAAATGTACCACAATTTCTGTATCCATTCCTCCTTTGAGGGACATCTGTGTTGTTTCCAGGTTCTGGCTCTTACAAATAAAGCTGCTAAAAACATGGTTGAGCAAATGTCCTTGTATACATTATATATACATATATATATATTATATATATATATATATATTCATATATTCATGTGCCCAGGAGTGGTATAGCTGGATCTTGAAGAAGCACTATTCCTAATTTTCTGATTAGGACAATCAGATTGATTTCCAAAGTGGTTGCACAAGTTTACATTCCCACCAGCAATGGAGGAGGGTTCACCTTTCTCCACATCTTCTCCAGCATGTATGGTCACTTGAGTTTTTGATCTTAGCCACTCTCGTGGGCTCATTTGTTTTTAATAGTTTGCTTTCTTCTGTAAAGAAAGGAGAGAGAAAGCAATATAAGTAAAGGAAGGAAAGGGTAAATCTATTTTTTGGCTTCCCAACTAACAGTCATGGGGAATACAAAGAGTGTTCTCTATTATGTATCAGACTATGATATATAGTGTTATTCAGCAGGCATAGGAAGGTCTTATCAGAGTTTGAAGCTCTTAAGTCATGAGTTTTGCAAAGTAGTTATTGGAGTGTTTCTTGGTTCTTAAAATGCTGTGTTTTTTTTTTTAAAAAAAGCTGAAAGTAGACCATTTAGATCGTTTTCATTCTGTTTTTCTGGGAGGATTCTGGGAGAAGTTTCTCTATTACTTAATTTGCTGTTGTACTAAAAATGCCAGACAAGAGCAACTTAAGGGAAGCGGTCCACAGTGTGAGGGTGAGCCCATCATGGTGGGAAAGGCATGGCAGCATGAGTGCTGGGCAGATGGCAACATTGAAGCCATCACAGTCAGGGACCAGAGATCGTGAATACTTCCTTTCTTCTGATGTTTAGTGTAGAAGCCCAACCTGTGGTATGTTGCTGGTCTCATTCAGGGTAAATCTTTCCTCCTTAGTAAAATTTCTCTGGAAACACCTTCACAGACATATCAAGATTTGTATCCTAGGTAATTCTATTCCAGTCAACTTAACAATGGAGATTTAACTATCATAGAAGATCAGTTGGTATCCATTTTCTTATTATTTCCCTCTTTATAGGAACAGTATGCACTTACCTAGCTTTGTGGCTCTCATGGGTAATGAAAACACCAATGACTCATCCACCTGTCCTATGCCTTTATATAATGTTCCTCATTGTTCCTTATTTTTTCTAATTAAATATAACCACTTTCAATCAGAAAATAAAAGCTATTTATGTTTAAGGTGTTACTATCATGTTTTAATGTATGGACATATTGTCTTTATATAGCACTGCCACCTGTTCTTCTTAATTTGTGTTGAGGTTCAGAGGGGTGCTAACACTTCAGAGGGTACCCTGCCTGAGGGCCTAAGCATTCAGTATATTTTAAGTAGACATCAAAGCTCACATTACCTGTTTAAGCCTTGGTTTTTCTGACATACTGAAACATGATGATGTGAGCATCTTAAGAAAAGAAGGGTTTCCCTGAGGACCTGGAATTGGGCAGGTAGAATGTAAGTGCTATCAGAAGACAGGGTATTCCCAGCTCTGTGCTCACTCACTACCAGCTTGGACTTTAATACAAAGTCCATGAAATCCACAGGAATGATCTCATCCCATAGAGTTTTTATATAAAATTTCCAAATTTAAAAGGAATTGTGGATTTTGTGGATGATGGTTTATGTCCATGCCTGCAATTTTTCCTGTTCATATTACCTAATAGCTCAAGTCCTGGAAAACCCCGTTTATTATTGCTGTAAAATACCAAGGATATGAAAACATAGAAATGCATACTCACTAAGGGAGCTTGTTTTCCTTTTTAAGCCTCCCCAAGGTCCTTCCTGGGAGAGATTAAATAAAGCCTGTGCATTCCCACTTACCCAGTGTATCTCTACATCAAATGAACAGACTCCTGTCCAAACCTCACCTCCCTTCAAGCCAATACTCAGCTATGCTGTTTTATGTGAGCCGACCAAGACTTTTTCTGATTTTTTTCCTCTCTGTCTGTTCATTGAATAAACGTGTATCCCAAAGAGAAGGAGGACTTAAAGGATGAAATTTGGATTTTTGTATTTGGCAATATTTTCCAAAAGCACACACCATACTAGGCCTTTTGGTTCTAAGTAACCCTCAGTCACCTCATACATGCTTCTTTGACTCTTTTACTTCTGAGTTTATACAACATGGATACTAAGATGTGAAAAAAAATTCTTAACAGTAGGTATGGGTGTTGGAAGAACTCGAAACTCATGCACATCGTTGTGTCTCCAGCAGCCCAGTGGTACAGTGACTCCAGGTGCTAAGCTGGCTCTCCCAAATTGGGAAACCAAATAACCAGAGATGTGATCAGTTGAGAATTTTGCTTGCTTGACTGATTTTCAGTTGATGTACATTGTGATTCGGGTCTGGACACATAGTGCCTCAATATCCTTCTTCTGTAAATGAATTAACATCACCCATTCAGTCTAGCTGGAGCACTGTTTCACAGAAACGGAGCAGGGGTTTTGTCCTGACATTATGTTCCCTCAGAGCTGTAGTAGCATCATGTGGGTGCTAGCACATTGTCGTGAACAAACCTCTAAACTGTAGGGTAGGATGCTTTCAGGAGCTTTCCATCAAATGTGTCAGATCCGACTGTGGATACATCCTCAAAATTATCACAAAGAAATGCTTTGATGCCTTGCCTGGCTGATAACCTCATCTTCTTCCCTTGATTCTCTTTCTTTGCTCCATGAAGCTTGGTCATGATGCCTGTCTTTCTGCTCTTACAAGGAGCAGTTTCAGGAAAAAAAAAAACTGTCAAAGGAAACAGCCAACAAAACCAGAAATACCTGGCTTGTTTTGCACAGCATGGTCTTAGTTTCCCTGAGTTTTATACTTTTCACCTCCTTTTTCTTTCTTCCTCTCTTCAATTCCTTCCTCTTTCTACAACACCTTCAGTAACGGGACCTAGGTTGGAAAAATCAATACCTTCCTCTCTGTACATCCTCTATGATTCTAAAAGAATGGAAGAATCCCAAATAAGCAGACTCTTGGGAAGCAGACATGAAGGGGATGAATTGAGTGTCTTGCTACCAAAGAGAGATATAAAGATAAAACATAAGCCAAAAGAACATTCAGAAATAACAGGCCCAGGAAGCTTTCAAATTTACTTTTTTTCACTTTTTATTCAATTCTTTATTAATTACAACTTATTCACCTTATAGACCCCTGTAGTTCCCTCCCTCCTCTCTTCCTAATCCCTCTTCCCTCTGCACCTGTGTCCCTCCCCAAGACCACCAATAGGAGAGGTTCTCCTTTCCTTCCCTCCGATCCCAATCTATCAGGTCTCATCAGGAGTGGCTGCATTGTGTTCCTCTGTGGCCTGGCAAGGCTGCTCCCCCCTCAGGGGGAGGTGATCAAAGAGCAGGCCAATCAGTTTATGTCAGAGGCAGTCCCTGTTCCCATTACTATGGAACCCACTTGGACACTGAACTGCCATGGGCCACACCTGTGCAGGGGTCCTAGGCTACCTCCATGCATGGTACCTGTTTGGACCATAATTGCTGCTGTCTGCAGGTGGCAGATGTGGTAGTGGAGGCCACAGAAGTGCCTTCTCCCACTTTATCTGTTTGTTTTCATTTCTCTCTCTGAATGGGAATTGTGACACAGTCTTCATTGGACTTCTAATCACAGTTGTCTGACTCAGTGCCATGTATCCCTATACAGAAGTATGAAGGGCAGTTTGTAAGTGCATAGGAAGGGTCAGTGTGTCAGATGAGAAAAAGAGAAGGAAGGACCTGCAGCCTTAGCGAGGGTGTTACAGCCAGTTATAGCATCAACCCCTTTCCTGTCTGCAGGCTGCCAGCTTGGGGAAGCTCACTGTCTCTGTGATACACAGGCATCAAGAATGACTTCCGTAGAGTCCCACATGCAGTGAGTAAGGTGTCACTAATCCAGACTAATCCAGTTACAGTTGAAATGTTTTCACTGGAGACAGAAGCACCTAGAAGTCATAAAATCCTTTGCACTCCTACCTTTGCCATATCTGGTGCTGTGTTATAATTATGCTTGCTGCCTTCTAGCTACTTTTTTTCCTTGTCCATGTTCTGGGACCCAACCTGAAGTTGAACTGGGTCTGGACCAAGCATTACCCAGAGCTGGCTAAAAGACAAAATGAAAAGCAAAATGAAAGAAAACAAAACCCCCAAGCAAATAAACAAAACCAATCAAACAAACAAGCAAAATCTCTCATAGTGGCATGTCCCTGTCCATCATATGGTATGAAGCAGAGCTTTAATCTAATGTTAATAATAGCATGTATGTAACACTATATCTTCAAATGTTGACCAAATATTAATTTCTATGTGAGGACAACATTTGTTGGGGGTTGGTCTGGTGCTATGTATTCTAATGCTAATTACTGTCCCCAAGATCTTTGTATACCTCAGACCAGCATTTTCACATATACCAAGTGATGCTATGTAACATCACTCCCCAATTTTGCCTGATTGGTTCATAAAATTGCTGACAGCTTGAGCTGGACAGAAGAGAGGTAGGTAGGGCTTAGGTTCCCAGGCTTGGGGTCTTAAAGGTCCTAGGAAGCTGGAGGGGAACAGAGGAGAAGGAGCAGAAATAGAGATGTTGCAAGAGGAGTGGAATCAGGAGAGAAGGAAGTCCCCATGCTGTAATATGGACAATAAGCATGTGACCCTGAGAACAGACTGATAGAACAGAAGCAGTACAGACAGGAATGAGTAAGGCAATTAACATGGAGTGTGTAACTGGGAAATGATAAAATAGTGTAGAGGGTTGAGATCTGCCCAGATCTAGTGCTTTAAAGCTTATAAAATACATTACAGTCTCTCTTTCTCAATTATTTCCGAATTAGCCAGTATGGAGAAGCCTTCAAGAGTCTAATATAATATTCTACAACATATATTTATATATCTTGCACATTATAGTGTAAAAATAATTATATTTTGTGTTCAGTTAACATTATAATTATTTTGTTTTTATAATTTATAAATTAAACTTTAATATAGGTATGTTGGTATAGAAATAAGCACTACATGTATAGTGTTCACTGCTATTTATGGTTTCGAAATTCATTGGTGTCTTGGAACATACTTCTTATGGGTAAGGGGAGATTGCTCTACCTAGAGGTCAAATGGCAATATGATGACTTATGATTATGTTACAGTTTTGAACCTAATAACAACTTATTTTTTTATATGTATTGCATAGCTTCTAAAGCTATGTGTCCACATCTATAGCAGAAGCAGGAAGGGCACAAAGGATTCTTTAGAATGTGGCACTGGCTGAGGACTGAATTTGAAGCAAATCCCCTCTCTTCTCACATCACTGACTAACTCAATTACATGGCAACCTCAATGCTAAAATGACTGGGAAATGTACTCTCAGAAGAAGGCCACATAGAATCTCAAACACAGAAAAAGCACTGGCTACTGTTAGATTCCTGCTCCACTTATATCAAGATTCTCTTCATCTTTACCTCTCCTGGGAAATTGGATCAATTATCCTTAGCCTCATTTTATAAATGAGGAAACTAGGGCTCCAAATGGTTAAGTGACTTGCCCAAGGTCACAAAGTTAGTAATTTGATAGTCAGACTATAATCTCAGCACTTTCCCCCCAAAGCCTTGCCCTACTTATAATCTAATTAACCTTTCATTTTCCAAGTTTTTCTACATTTAGGACTGAAATTCATTTTCACTTGCCTACTATGTGGCTACTGTGTGACATTTCTTTTTCCCAAGTACAAAATGAATACTACATGGAGCCTACCCTTTGAGTCTCCTAGATTTGAGTTTCTATACACAGTCTCTTGCTCTCTCTACTTCCTTACTTTGTGGTCAAAGTCATTGTACTCACACTATGTTCATTATTAATTCCCAGCTTCCACTGGCACAGAGAACACAGTTAAGTCATGCTATTTGGATGCTCACAAATCATTCAAGATTATAGGCCTTCTCTTTTGCTATTTTTTTAAGTCCCATGATACCAACCATTTCTAAGTTTTCTTGTAACTCTGGCTGCTTCCTTGGAATCAACTTAGCTATTTCATTCATCTCTAACCAGTATTTATGTTGATAATACAGAAACTGTTCATGTCAAAGTAAGAATTTTCTATAAAGACATAAATTAAATGTCATTTTAAGGAATCTATAGTTAGTTTCCAGGCAGATACATCCCATTGTCTGTAGCCCTGTTCTGACTCACAATTCTGGCCACCTTCTATTGGTGGTTAACTAATACACCTTTAAGGCTTATGTCTAATGCCATTACCTAGAAGACTCCTTCTCCACCTTCATCTGCTTAACTTTCTAGCCAGCTTTTGGATTTCAGATCTCTTTCCTGAACCTCAGACACAGAACTTCTTGGTAGGTTTGGATATACCAAAGGAGTTTTCCTTTCAGTGCTGACAACCATTGACAAATATTTACCTATGAAATCTCTAGTGAGAATTTTGTTATGTTGTTCTTTTAATAACACAGAAATGTTATGGGGTTATTGTTTTTTTTTTTTTTTTTTTTTTTTTGTAATTCCAGGCATGGGAATAAGAGACTTCTAGGTCCCAGAAAGTGGGAATTGTTGTGGTTGTTGTCATTGGCCTGTTGGTGTTTGGATGCTGTTGGGTGCCATTTATTAAGCAGTCACCCACAAAGAAGAAACAAAGAGAAGAAGAAATCAGAAATTAGATTTCCTGACTTTGAAGGTCAAATTTTTCCCAAGGTACTTGAAGCTCCTAATCAGAAGGAAGTAGTCTAAAGATAATGCCTCTCGCTTTCCTCTTTATTGTTTTTCTCCCCTATCTAGCGTTAGAGGGTTTGTAAGGGTGGAGAGGGCTGGATCTGAAAAGAACCCACAAAATAGCAAATGCTGGCTACAGAATCCATTTAATTTACTCAAAATTTTTATGATGATAAAACTTAAAGTGGTCTCTTTACTATGATGTGTTCATTGAGTCCAGTAGGCTGTTAGATGTTTATTGGTAAAATGATTTTACTATTGAAGACTAAACTCTCAGTGAATTTGTGGATGCTATCGTACACACGGACTTTGAATAAGCTAAAACCAGAGTTGAGATTTTTTATTTTCACCCTATGTTCTTCTTAGTAAGCCATACCTTAAGACTATGAATTCATCCTCTCACAGATTACCTTATGAGTTTGAACTATGGGCTGGAGAGATGGTTCAGTGTTTAAGAACATTTGCTGCTCTTGCAAAAAGCTGGTGTCTTACATTCACATCGTGGTTCACAATTTTTTCATAATTCCAGTTCTTGTTGAGTCTCTTCTTAACTCTCTGAGCTCCTGCACACACATAATACACATACATGGACACTCAAACACCCAAATATAATAATAATAATAATAATAAAACAAAGAAGAAATATTTATTTTATTTGGGTGTTTGGGTGTTGTATCTGCACATATGTCTGTGCACCACACTCATGCCTGATGCCATCGAATGCCAAAAGAGGAAATTAGATCCCTTGAAACTGTAGTAACAAACTTGTGAGCAATCATCTGTGTGCTGGAAATGGATACAACGTCCTCCAAAAGAGCAGCCAGCATTTAGCACTAAGCTATCTCTTCTGTTCATAAATATTTTATTTTTAAAAACATTAGCTTAAACTCTGAATTATCTTTGTTGTTTCTATTTCATTGGATTCTGCTTGGCTTCCATAATTTCTTTCCATCAAGTATTTTTGTCTATTTCTCCTCCTTCTCATCCTCCTGATCCCCATCGTCTTCCTCCTTCTCCTTCTTTTACTGAATTTTCAGGTGTGTTGTTAAGTTACTAGCATGAGATCACTATATTTTCATAATGAAGACACTTACTGCTATGAACTCATCCTTTGGGTTTCTAGAATATCATTCAAGGTCCTTCCCTCCCACTTTAAGACATCTGTTCACATAATGGAGTTCAATGGTTAGTTATGGCACAGCTAGAGACAGGCTTTAAAATCTACCCCTTGAAATTGCCTCTGACTGGGACTGGGACTCTTAAGCATTTAAGGCCACTTCACCAGTAGCATTATCCTGACCACAGCTGCCACTTCAGAAAGTCCAGAAATCATAAGTCATCCCAATATATAATAAAACCTCAAAGCAGAACCTCAACCTTAAAGTTTAAAAGAAGTGTCAACTTTTGGTAAATTTGGTACCATTTTCTCTAACCAAAACAATAGTCATTCCATTCTCTGACTCCTAATTTGTTCTTCATTTCACTGAACTAACCACATGTACCTACCTGGTAGTCTACTATGTAGATGACACTGATCCCCAATACTTTGGCCTAAACAGCAACTCTTTCGGAAGATTCTCTACACCATGTCGCTCCTGCTCCTGTTATTTGCAGACACAATCTCATTGAAATCTGTGTTAGATTTTATGACTAGTACTTCAGAGTGGAGGAAATTGAGGCTCCAAGTTGTTTTTCTTCATACCTCTTACCAACTGTTGATCCTTTTATCATGGGATTTAAAAGAGTGATTGCCAAAGAAATCCCTAATGACCATACTCACAAAACTCTATGTCAGTGTCTTGGGTCAGATGGCTGGATTAGGTCTGCACTTCTATTCAGGACCATAAAATTCCGGAACACCAAACCTCCGACAAAAACTTCTACCCAAAATTTATCCTGCCTACGAGATATGCAAGGATAAAATTAGAGCAAATATTAAGGGAATGTCCAGCCAATGCCTAGCCCAACCTGAGACCCACTCCATGGGAGAGCGCCAATATTGATACTATTAATGATACTCTGCTATCATGGCAGACATGATACTAGCATAGTTGTCTTCTGAGAGGCTCCACCCAGCAGTGGATTTAAATTGATCCTGAGACTCACAGCCAAATATTAGGCAAAATGTGGAAAGCCTTGTGGAAAAGTGGGGGAGGGGGGAGGATTGAAGGACACAGAGAAGACATGTATTCCACAAGAACACCAACAGAGTCAACTAACCAGGATCCAGGGTAGAGGGACATATGAGACTGAAGTACCAATCAAGGACCATGCATGGCCCTCTACACATAAGTAGCCAATGGGCAGGTTAGTCCTCATGTGGACATCCTAGTAAGGAGAGCAGGGTTATCTCTGATATGGACTCTGATGCCTGCTTTTAGATTACTTCCCTCTGTCTGTGCTGACCTCCCTGGCCTCAGTGGAAAAGGATGCATTCAGTCCTGATGCAACTTGATGTCCAAGGGTGGGTTGGAGGTTGCTCCCCTTTATTGAGAAGTAGGGCAGGGGAAACAGGAAGAAGAGAGAAGGAAGGTGGAACAGAAAAAAGAGGAGGAAAGAGCTTATAATTGGGGTGCAAAGTGAATAAAATAAAATAAAACAAAAAATAAAAATTCCCAATAGTCTTTATTTTCTCTGTTAAGGAAAATACATTTTCATAATAATAAGCAATACCTTTGGGTAAGTAGGGACAGATCTAATATCTTATTTAGAAAGGTTCTATTATAAGAAAGAATACTGTATGCGAACCAAGGAATTCTGAGTGTATTTCAAGGCTCATTTTGTAAATTGGTAAACTTTTTAAGATGACATTCTGAAGTGATTTTTTTCACGAGAGTTTATTAACCAGAATGCAAGGTGTTGGATAAAAGATCACACTAAACACTGTTTCCTAACAGTGGAGATCAAATAGCTGCTGAGAAATTTTCCTAGGCCTGACCTCGGTCTCTATTCTGTGAAATAGAGCAGACCATGAACAATGTAAATAACCCAAATAGCAAAAATGCACAACAAAGCTATTCTAGTGTGGGAGAACTACAGACAAATGCTCTGCTGGAGGTCATGTTTCACACAGAGATTTGTACAGTCATGGAAAAAAGTATCTAATCTTATTCCCTTTAACAGGCAAGACAATGTTAATCTAGAAAAATAAAAATGATAGTCCCGTAAATCAAAAGGCAGATCTGTGGGAACACTGGTGAGACTACATAGCAGACCTCCAGAGTGACTTCAGAGCTTCCTCGTCTGCACCCCTGTCTTTTGCTTGTTCTGAAGAGGACCCACAATCAAGACTGACAAGCATGGCCACCTCAGCAAGGAGACGTAGACTTCTCACTACTCACATCCTCTTGACCTTCACTATGATTAAGGTTCTGGTGACATTCATGTTCTGCTTGTCAAGATAAGGCCTGTCAGATTTCTGTCCTACTTATGACATCTGCAAGCACTCAGGCTCAGGCATGCCTGAAGCAAGTGTGTTTCTGACCTACCCATTTCTAAGTGTTAATAAACTCCAATTATTTTAAAATATGAAACTTCCATAAGGTAATAGTTACATTTTGCCATATGTACTCCCTACATAATGCAAAACCAATAACTCTGTCTCCAAGAAGACTGACTAGAAAGAATTGTTTAGCTGAGAAAAAAAATACTGGAATTAGATATCCAAGTTGTCAATCCTGCATTTTGATATTTCTTTAGCATTCTGAGTCGCAACTTCTCCATCTTTAACATGACCAGCAGCTACTGTTCAGTGTCACTATGAGGACTAAATGCAACAATGCGTGAGTGATTATGGCACACAAATTATCACAGTTTGCAAGTGAAATGTCCACACAGACTCAGGGATTGCAATGTGTGGTCCTCAGCTCACATCATCCTTTCTGAATGTTGTGAGCTGTTTGTAATGTGAGGCCTACCTACATGAAGTGAAGTTTTGAGCAAACACACCTTGAGGCAGATGTCCGAGCTCCAGTCTCTCTCTGTTCCAGAAGTCAGGTGGATATGGGGAAGATGCCACATGCTGCTGTTGCAGTGACCATGTCCTCTTTCCCATTCCTTTTCCCCACGATGGATTATATCCCTCCAGATGGCCAAAATAACCCCCTCCACTAAATTTCTTCCTTTCATGCTACAGTAATGAAAGGGTCAACTAGTAAGTCTAGGTAGGAGATATCAAGGACAACAGAAGAACAGTGTGTATATCATCACCACACAAAAACTCCATTTCATGTTCATTGTTCCCAAAAGCTAGATGTTCCTCACACTCTTACAACCTTACTCTTACTGTTGTAGGGTTCCATTCCTTTGTATCAGTCCTCCACAGAAACAAAACAATTGGGTGTAGATGGATGTACATATAGATGATATAAGGGTAGAGACATAATATGCATATTGGAATATAGACCACAGTAGAGGAAAAGCATAGTCAAAGAAACAGATATACTATAGGTACATGGAAAGGAATAATTTTGTTTGAAATAGGCTCATGTGGTTTAGAATAGAATGAAAACTCAGGTAGAAGGTAATAGCTCAATCAATTTAAAATCTACAGGCTGAAAAGTTAGGCAGAATTTGCATAATGTTCCTTTGAAGCAGATTGTTTTTGATTCAGGCAGCTTGTTTTTGCTTTTTGAATCTTTAACTAATTAGATGATGTCCATACACGTCATAGCAACCCCCTTTGCTTAAACTTTGTTAATTTGCATGTTAATTAAATTTAAAAATGTATTGCATCCACACGAAATCTAGACTAACATTTATTCTAATTAGAGGGTACCACTGCCTACCCAGGGTGAACATAAATGAACTATCACATGCCATAAGGTCGAGTGCCTAGCAAATGCAAATAGGTGGGAGAAACTTTGTGTTCATCAATTCCATGAAAAGTGCTTGCCACAAGTTAATAAATCAACAGCTTCTTGATCTAAATGTCTGTCTGTATTCCTACTTAATTAAGAACTTCATACCTATGTATTCTCTGTCACCTTCAATACTATGGGTGACAAGGAAAAGGGACATACTGTTCCACACTTAGTCATACCAGCAAGAAGCTGCAAGAGGGGCTTGAGGTCATTGGCCAAGCTTTCTTGAGAATATGCCTCCTCGGTGGATTCCACTGGAATTCATAAGCTACTGTAACACTTTTCTTGATTATTAATTTTTTTGTGAAATAATTCTTCACATGGGTGTCTTAATGGGAAATTTTGGAACATTGTTTAATAACTAGAAAAACTATCACAAACTCTAACTTGACTGATACAAAACCATACAGAAAAATGTTAAAATAAAAGTTTACAAAACATTAAAGAAAGAGAAATTCTCAAAATACACTCCTTTTTACCAACTAAAATTTTAGAGGTTTCCAAGTTCACTTTGAGTTTGATCATTAGCTAAAGGAATTCATAGAACTCACTGGAAGCAGATTCCTCATTGCATTTTTATGTCTCTGCAAAACAGCACTCAAAATCAACCAGGGAATAAGACCATGTAAAGAGTCTGACAAAGCATCAGATGCAGAGCTTCTACTTTTTGTCTCATGGAATCACAGACATTGTTCATTTCCTGCCATCAGTGTATGACAACGTACGCATAGTATTTCTAAACAGGGGAACCACCAAAGTCTCAGGGCTTAGTGATTTTGTCAGAGCCCCTCTCTTTCTCATGAATCACTGCATAAGGGCAAATATTTTATCAGTCATTGGAGTTAAGCAGATACTACCCAACTGAAGTCCTTTACTCTAGATCTCTGTTACTATCTGGCTGATAAAGAATCCAGTGATAATGCTACCTATATCAGACTGAACTATGGAAGACAGACGTCACAGGAAACAAACACAAAGCCAGATTTCTATGAGAAAGGTGAGATTCTTTCCCATGCAGCTGGGCCTTCAGTTTTATTCAATATGTGCTCATCTTAAAATTTAATTAAAAGGAAGGTTGTAGTGGGATCATATGAGAAAACAAATGAGCTTAAACATTGATTTTGCCCTGGACTTCCTCTGAAAATTTTCCCATCATTGTCTTCATCAAATCTCTATTGCAAGGCAACATTGTATTTACTGACATTTTACAGATAAAGAAATTGAAAATTTCCTTAACTTAAAGAGCTTTGGGAAAAGCCACCCCATTTTCATAATGGGAAGCCCTCAAAGTGCAACTAATACCAGATCCATCGAAAAAGCTCAGATGAAGAGAAAAATAAACATCAAAACAAGGCTGGACTCAGCATTTTTAAGAGAACAAAAGAATGCACATGAGTTTCTCTTTTGTAGCATTTGTAGAAAACCATCCCTCACAACATATGTATGGCCTGTGGAACAATGTCTTCAGCATGGCCATTGCCATCTTGAAATCAGAGCAACTGTCATTACCCTCAAGAGACTCTAACAAACTGGAAAAGATCATCCTGAGTGAGGTATCCCAGAAGCAGAAAGATACACAGGGTATATACTCACTCATGAGTGGATATTAGACATATAATATAGGATAAACCTACTAAAATATGTACCCCTAAAGAAACTAATCAAGAAGGAGGACTCTGGCTAAAATGCTCAATCATCATTCAGAAAGGCAAAGAAGATGAACATCAGAAGAAGGAGAAAACAGGGAACAGAACAGGAGTCTGCCACAGAGGGCCTCTGAAAGGTTCTACCCTGCAGGGTATCAAAGCAGATGCTGAGACTTTTGGCCAACCTTTGGGCAGAGTGCAGTGAATCTTATGAAAGAAGTGGGAAATAGTAAGACTGGAGAGGACAGAAACTCCACAGGGAGAGCAACAGAACCAAAAAATCTGGACATAGGGGTCTTTTCTGAGACTGATATCTAACCAAGTAGCATGCATGTATCTAGTACATTTGTGCTAGAACCCCTGCACAAATGTAACCCATGGCAGTTTAGTGTCCTAGTGGGTTCCATAGTAATGGGTACAGGGACTGTCTCTGACATGAACTGATTGGCCTGTTCTTTGATCACCTCCTCCTTGAGGAGGAGGGGAGCAGCCTTACCACAGAGGAAGACAATGCAGATACTCATGATGAGACCTGATAGACTATGATCAGAAGGAAGGAGAGGAAGACCTCACCTATCAATGGGCTTGGGGAGGGGCATTCATGGAGAAGAGGGAGAGAGGCAGAGATTGGGAGGGGAGGAAGAAGGGAGCTACATGGGGGATACAAAGTGAATAAAGTGTAATTGATAAAAATTAAAATAAAAATATTTTTAAAAAAGAGAGAAAAAGAAACTCTAACAAGATCATGCTATTAGCACTCCGGCATGGAGGGAGACAGTCTTAGACCTTCAATCTGAGACTCCAATCATTACTTTCTCCTTCCCTCACCCAGCAACATGGAATACTACTACAGCTCCACATAGGCTGGAAGATTATAGAGTATAGAAGGGGGAAAAAGGATTAAAGCCCTCCATCTGTGTAGCTTTGGAGAAGCTTTCACCATTGCTACCTGCGATTTTTTGGTAAGACAGCTGTCTGAGGATTACCTAAGCTCCTGTAAGTAACCCTTCACCCAAGAAGGCTTCAGGAAGCAAAGCCAGTGAAGCAATTGGTCTACCAATTTCATCTACATGTAGATGAAATAATTTCTTGTTCTGTTGTAGGTGCTGTGCCTGCAGCAAGTAGACCTCAGTTCACATGTTCCAAGGAAAAGTTATGGGACGTGTATTTACTTATGGAGAGGTAAGGTAGGAACCAGGTCACCATGCCTACTCCCTCTTTTGTCCCAAGGTCCAGTGAAATCATTGCCAACTGGCCAAAGAAACAATTGCATTGTATAGTACAGACTTAACCTTATAGGGAGAGAATTGGAGTGAAACAAATCAAATGCCATCTAAGTTTCCATGCATAAAATACCAGTATTTGACCTCAAATAGTATACAATGAGTGAATTTATTTTAATGAGACATGATTATTCTTTCCTGACAATTTGAACAGATGTGGAAAATGTTTTAGGAGACTAGTACGTATCACTGTTTGTAAAACCACAGAAGAAATGAATCCAACCAGATGCTGTCCAAAAATACTTTAAGAGATGAGAGCCTTGTCAATTTCTAATTGGCAAAGAAAATAACATCACATCAATAAAATTTAATTAAGTTATTAAATATTTAAGATGCATTTCACACTGTAGCTGATTGAATGAACTCCCTTTTAGTGCGCGCATCTTGTTATAAAGTCTGTACATGAATCAAAATCAAATATAAAACCAAACAATTTAATATATTCAACTAAATCAAAACCCTCATTGCCTGTATTCTGTTGAAATTCAAATCACCTCAGAGTACATCACAATTTATATGTCCCTCCCATCAGGAATCACATAATAAAGCACTATTATAAATACACCACAGGCAGAGTGGTCCCACCTTGTAAAATATAACTCATTCAGTTCACACATTTGATTTCATCTCAATAATAATTTATAATAATATTGTTCAATTTACAATAAATGTCAAATTTCTTGTGGAAGGTATAATGGATATTTACTAACTTCATTTTTATACCATGCAATAGCCTCTACGTATGCATGCGTTTTTATTCTCTTTCACATAAATATGTTACATAAAGAATAGACATTTGCCATTTAAACAAGACAGCATTAGATACACAATTACCTCCTTTGCGTAAATGAAACTGATCACATTCCTATTTCAGAGATCTGAATATACCTACTCAGTATCATGTCTCCTCTGATACATTACATCAAAGACTAATGCATTGACATTGAGTTACCAAAACTATAGGCACCAAGAAATAACCAAAGACATTAATTAAAAAAACTCAAGTATGCTCCTGGGTCATTTTACTTGGTAATATTACAGCAGAGCAGCTTCTCTGCTCTCATATACACCGAAAGTCATATGAGGCAGCTTACACAGGAGACAAGAAGAACCCATAATTTCGATTAAGCAATGAAGCTCATTTTTCTCTTTGAAATACTTTTGACTTTTTCACTACTGAAATGGGCACTATTTTCCAGCAAGACATCACTCTGATACACCTTTTTGACTCTACATTTTGATGCTCAAATAATAAATATGTCTCATCTCCACCAACACACTTCTTTACAATCATCCAAACTAAAATTCCAACAAAATGTCTTCTCAACCAATCTTTATCCTGAGCCTCCTGGCTTGGTGGAGGAAGAGAGTCCCAGCTCTTCCTTATTCCTATCTTAGTTTCTCATTCCTTCAGCCTCTTCCTCAGTCATAAGTGGGATAGCCCCCCCCCCTTATATATTGACTCCTCCCAATTCATGTCCTGGCTCCTCCCCCTTCACCTACATAGCTTTAGGTTTGAGTGGTTTCCTCTAATTAAAGATTTCTTTGGCATATATTTTAATCTGCCACTGACTGGAGCCTCCCAGAAGACAGCCAAGTTAGGCTCTTGTCATGTGCATCTCTCTGGATCTGGGTTACCTCAGTCAGGATGATCTTTTCTAGTTCCATCCATTTACCTACAAATGTCATGATTTCTTTGGTTTTAATAGCTAAGTCGTATTCCATTGTGTAAAAATACCACATTTGTGTATCCATTCTTTGGTTGAGGGACATCTAGGTTGTTTCCAGTTTCTGGCTATTATGAATAAAGCTGTTATGAATATAGTTGAGCAAATGTACTTGTTGTAAGGTGGAGCATCTTTTGGGTATGTGGCCAGGAGTGGTATAGCTGGGTCTTGAGATAGAACTATTCCCAATTTTTTGAGAAAGCAACAGGTTGATTTCCAGTCTCCACATCATCTCCAGCATGTTTTAACTTGAGTTTTTTTATCTTAGCATACCATAGGATGGAACACTAAGGCTCCTGTGGAAATTTTGGGAAAAAGATGGACAGACTTGAAAGGACAGGAACCTCACAGAAGACTAACATAGACAACTAACCCAGTCACACGGGGGCTTTCAGAGACTGAGACATCAGTGAAGGAACATGCATGATCTGGACCTAGGAACCCTGCACACATACATGTAGGCAACAGACAGCTTGGTCTTCATAGGTAGTGCCTGGTGACTGAAGGGTTGGGGTCTGTTTTTAACACGGACCCTATTTCCTGCTTTTGGGTCACTTCTCCATGGCAGGGCTGCCTTGCCTGGCCTCAGGGGATGAAGATATGCTCAGTCCTGATGTGACTTGATTTGCTGGGGAAGGTTAATACAGGGTAGAGGGCAGGGAAGCTCCCTTTTTCTGGAAGGAAAGGGCTAGAATAAGGGAAGAGGTGGGGGGACTGGGAGGACAGGAAGGGGAGTACACCCTCTGGATGTAAGTTTAAAAAAATAATATAAAATAAAAATAATAAAGCAAAGGCTCTGGAAACCCAAAAATAAAAATAATAACAAAATTACAATGACTTGAATTTAAATGGTGCTTGCAAAAGACAGGCTGAAATTCAAAGTGAATGTCTTTTGTCATCTAAAAACAAATACACTTAAAGGAAAAAAAAAAAACCCTATCTCTTTGGTGGCAATGGGATAGAGTGTTTACTGGTCTTGTAGAGGACCTAAGTTAGCTTCTCAGCACCCACATCAGAGGCCCCATACTCTTCTGGAACTCCAGCTCCAGCTGGTCAGTTTCCCTCTGATCTCCAAGCACTTCCACATATCTGAGTCACATAAGCTCAGGCAGGTGCACTTGTGTGTGGCCTGGATGTGGCAAGAGCACGTGCGCGCGCACGCGCACGCACACACACACACACACACACACACACACACACACACACACCATAAATAGAAACAATCCTTTAAAAATTTTTTTGAAGAAGAGATGATGTTGGGAAGGCCCATTGGGGGAGCCAGGATAGGAGGAGTTGGAGTTGGAAATAAGAGTTGAATGTGGTTGTAAAGCATTGGCTACATATTTTTAAAGTTTTTTACAAATACTTCTTATTTTTTACATTAATCACAGGTTATTTACTTTGTATCCCTTCTGTCATTCCCTCCCAATCCCACCCTCCCTCCCTCATCTCCTCCCTGCCCCTTTCCAAGTCCACTGATAGAAGAGATCTTCTTCCCCTTCCATATGACCCTAGCTTATCAGGTCTCATCAGGACTGGTTGCAATGTCCTCCTCTGTGGCCAAGCAAGGAGGGGGGAGGTCAAAGAGCCAGCCACTGGGTTCATGTCAAAAATAGTCCCTGTTCCCCTTACTAGGGTACCCACTTGGATACTGAGAATCCATAGGCTACATCCAAGCAGGGGTTCTAGGTTATATCCATACATGGTCCTTGGTTGGAGAAACAGTTTCATAAAAGACCACTGTGATCTGATATATTTGGTCCTTGTGGAGCTCCTGTCCTCTCCACTTCTTACTAACTCGCCCTTCTTTCATATGATTCCTTGCACTTTGCCGAAGGTTTGGTTATGAGTCTCAGCATCTGCTTTGATACACTGCTAAGTAGAGTCTTTCAGAGGCCCTCTGTGGTAGGCTCCTGTTACTTGTTTTCTCCTACTTCCAATGTCCATCCCATTTGTCTTTCTAAATGAGGATTGATCATCTTACCCTGGGTGCTCTTTCTTGATTATCTTCTTTAGGTGTACAGATTTCAGTGTGTTTATCCTATCTTATAGTTCTAGTATCCTCTTATAAGTGGGTATATACCATGTGTGTCTTTCTGCTCCTGGGATGCCTCACTCAGGATGATCTCTTCTATATCCCACCATTTGCCTGCAAATTTCAGGATTTCCTTGTTTTTAATTGCTGGGTAGTATTTCATTGTGTAAACATACCACAATTTCTGTATCCATTCCTCTGTTGATGAACATCTGGGTTGTTTCCAGGTTCTGGCTATTACAAATAAAGCTGCTACAAACATGGTTGAGCAAATGTCCCTGTTGTGTACTTGAGCATCATTTGGATATATGCCTAGGAGTGGTATACCTGGATCTTGAGGAAGCAGTATTCCTAATTGTCTGAGAAAGCACCAGGTTGATTTCCAAAGTGGCCATATAAGTTTACATTCCCAATGGAGGAGGGTTCCCCTTTCTCCAGAACCTCTCCAGCATGTGTTGTCACTTGAGTTATTCATCTTAGCCATTCTGATGGGTGTAAGGTAAAATCTCAGGGTTGTTTTGATTTTTTAATCATTTTTAAAGTGTCTTTTCTCTGTCTCCTCCATACTCAAACTTTTCTAGAGTTTCCATGAAGATTGACCAGTAGAAATCTATGACTATGACAGTATAAGGGGACAGAAATCCACCTTAACAAAGAAATCCTATTTTCCCCTAATTTTTGAAAGCTATGATAATTTAAATGTCTAGTTTATAACCAGAAGTAAAAGTCTGTGGTTAATATTTCTGGCCAGTTTCTCTGTCACTAAATTAGTAAATAATATATCTTGCTTACATATTGCTTCTAGAAAAAGCTCTAACTTCAAATTCATCAAAATCTAGTATTTCTCAGGAGCACATCCCAAAGAGACCCATATGTTACCATGTCTTTTAACAGTCATCCAGAACTTGTGCACACCTGGAACATACTTAAAGCTCTAGGCAGAGAGGACTGAAGAACCTTGTTCCTTTAGGTCACTGCTGTACTGGTCCTTTGTCACGTATCTGTGCTCTGACATGCCTTACTACTCATTCTGCAATGGATCTGTTATTTAGTTTTCAGACATTTATCAGATTTTACTACCAGGAAGTAGGGACATACAAAACCCTGAGGTTCTGTAGTAAGAATCAACAAGTTTGTACATAAGTGTATATTGTCAGGTGAGTAAGCAGACTAAATGGGACAGTCCTGAAATCATTGAAAATTCAAGAATGTCCTCTCTGATCTTTATGTTTACTTCTATTTTATGAGACAGGGTTTCTCTGTGTAGCCCTGCTGGCCTGGAACTTGCTCTGCAGACAGCACTGGCCTTGAACTGACAGAGAGCAGTTTGCTTCTGCCTCCTGAGTGCTAGGATTAAAGGCAGGCATCACCACCTCTGGCTCTTCAGAAGATTTTATGCTTCAGTATTACAAACTCAAAACATTTTCATACATTTAAGGATAGAGTTCTGGAAAGAAACATTGCATTCGTTTTCCTTTCAAATGTAACTAGCATTCCTCTTTACTGCAAATGAAGTGCTTTCATTTTATTAGCTCATTAGTTTTTCTGTCTCTATAGGCGCTTCTGTCATAGGAAGAAATATGGGAAACTTGATATTCAGAAGCCAGGTTCATTGTTGGAAGTAACCATTTTAACAAGTAATCAGTAAAAAACTTATAGCCCATGAGCACAATGTCAATAAACACTATGCTGTAACTGTGTGTAAACAAGTGAGAAGAAAAAAAAATCTACCTAACTACCTACATTCACTTCTCAGGTTTTTATCTAGTAAATAGGAGCTGTTTTAGATTGCACAGAAGAATGGTTTTCACTATTACCCCCTCCTTTCTACCTATTCTATAAGGAAGGCTATGAATACACTGGCATTATGTTTGTTTCAGTGAGACTTCAGTACAAACTAACTGTCTTTCCAGGGGAGAAAAAAAAACATCCACCCCCTATTGTAAAATGGCTTTGTGAGGAATAATGCTAAAAATTAAATATTAAAATGAAACATAATTAAATAAAGTTCACATCTTCCTTATATCCAGTGCTACCTAATAAAAAATATAGAAAAATTGAAGCATCATAGAATTAAGTTTACAATTAAATTCATTTAAAAAGAGCCAATCTATCTGAAAATTATGGACACAATTTATAGTTCTTATGAACCACGGGTATACTTTACATTCCACTATTTTATGCCAATCAGAAAAGAATGTAAGCCTGTTTGTCAACTGCTTCCACTTTCAGGTAATGCTACACTGTGGATGTTGAGAAAAAATGCTTAACCTCTGTGTGTCTTCTTCACACAGGAAGTTAAGCTCAGTGTGCCCCTCTCACTTATGGGGCCACCTTTGTCTATTCTACGTTCTTCAGTTTCCAGGTTAGGCCAGCCAGCTCACTGAAAGAGAAAGATTTTATCATATTATCTTTGTTTTCTCCAGAGGCAATAGATAATTCCAACATTTCACCTGTCCTACAAACACTACACGAGAGCAGAGAATTTAATTGTAGTACTCCAAATGTGAAAAAGAGTCAGAAAATCCAGAGAATCCAACACCTCCCCTATGTATATGAAACACTGAAGCAAAATTGCAATTTATTCTGAAATTACTAGACTCCTGACCCAGAATATATATTTCTACTTATCACTGAGAAAGTTCCAGTCTGTGGTACACTCCCTTAATCAAAGTGATCAGTACCAGCAATTTCTTTGTATATTGAAAAGGAAAAAAAAAATGTACTTGAAAATCAAGAATTCTAACTACCAAAAATAAAAAAATAAAGAAGTCTTTTAAAAAATGTAGTCATTGTTTCTCCATTTAATAGGTTTGCAGTGCAGTTTCAAATACTTCTTTATTTTACATTAGCATGCATTAATTGCTAATGGATTTCTTCATGGCATTTCCAAATCAGAACACATAGTACTTTGATACTTTAATCACACTCACCCCTCTATTATCCTTTTCTCTCCTCCTTCCCCTCATTTTCCTTATCAATACTCTTAATAAGTCTCCCTTAGCTTTCATTTCCTTTCATCCCCCTCTAAAGCACACGTATGAGAGAAAATGTGATGCTTCTTCTTGGGAGACTGGCTTGTTTTGCTTATTATAATGATGTCCAATTACATCCATTTCCCCGAAAATGACACAATGTTGTTCCTCTGTATGGCTAAATAAGACTCTGATATGTATATAGTCCACCTTTTTTCCCTTTGTTTATTCACAAATGGGCCCTTTGGTTATTTCCATAGTGTTACATATGGGTAGTTTTTAAGGGGCCATGGGTACACAGCTGTTGCTAAAGCAAGCTAATCTTATGAAGCTATATTATAGAATGCTTTTTTTAAAGAATAAAGAATTTACTTAAAATATACATAATTTTAATATAACTTTATTTATGTATATGTGTGTATACTTCCTTGGATGTTACGTTCAAGTCAGTGTAGGTGTCCATGGAGGTCAGAAGTTTTATGATTCTACAGAGCTAGATTTGTAGGTAGATGTGAGCTGCCCAA
>CM053760.1:49974004-50015910 GCA_028658305.1 Pachyuromys duprasi
TTGCATGCCTGGGATGAAGCCTACTTGTTCATGGTGGATGATATCTTTTATGTGTTCTTGGATTTGGTTTGTAAGTTTTTTATTGAGTATATTTGCATCAATGTTCATAAGAGAGATAGGTCTGAAGTTCCTTTTTTGATTAGTAAATCTGTGCCTGGGCCTACTTACATTGATTTAAAATTCACAGTCTGAAACTGAAATCACACTCACCCCAACCTAAAGACAAGACAAAACAACAACAACAAAAACAAAAAACCCTATGTACAATTGTAGATCCTTCCTATCTTAAAAAGATTCAAGACAAGTTGTTTTTTTGTAACACTGAACGGTTTTCCTGAAGGGTCCCATCTTAATGTTTATTGAGATCCTCTTCTTACTGCACTCAAATGTCAATGGTTTGTGTGCACAGCTTTTATTACATTATATAAATACAAGTGCAACCACTGTGAACATAAATCACTGGCAAGATAAAGTGATGTTCTGATCAGCTTCTACATATCTGACATGGGCTGTGGTAAACGTCCTTCACCGCTGCACATGATTCAGCACCCTATGTACATCTGGACCCATGAGTCCCCCAAAATGGAGGACATCTCAGAACTGGTGAGTGAATTACATAGGTATAGTTAGATAGCTGCTTGGCATGAACTACTGTCCTTCTAATCATGTTAGAGAGGACTTGTATCTGGTATGTTCAAAAGCCTTCAAAACAAAATTTATCTGTGACTGTGAGCAAGATAATCTCTGAAGTCTATGACATGCCTCCTTTAATTGTGAAGATTAAAGAACTCCTAGTCTTTAACCATTAAGATTTAAAAGTATGATTTCCTTTATTTATATATCCTGGGTAAGTATAGTAGTCACACATCAAGAAAAGAAGTGCACAATCCACACTTAAACATTTACAATTGAAATAAATTAATGTATGCAGTACGAGTGATGTAAAAATTTCTCCAATATAAGATGATCCTAGTCACAGGCTGCTGTTTTCTCACTGTCTAACTGAGTAACCCCATAGTCAGGAGTTCATCTTACCTCTTACTAATTAAGATGCAACAGTGTGTTCTAGGAAAGTTCAAGACACTCTCCAATTATAATCATATGCAGCTACGTATTAGGATTTGATAAGAAAACTGTAAGTTCCAGAATAAATTGCAAACCAAAGAAGCATTTAGAGTTGTGAGGGAAATGTATTCTATAACTGCAGATCAAGTAGGGATGAGCATAGGGAGTAAATGCAGTCTGAACAGTTACAGCCTTTTTGAGTTGTATCCTACATGAATGTTTCTGAATAACTTTCGTGTGTGTGTGTGTGTGTGTGTGTGTGTGTATTTCTTAATGCATTTCTCGTTATACTCTAAATAAACAAAACCATCAGAGTGGGATACATGGCTCTAAAACTGTTGCCACTCTAGCCTGTCAATTACAAGAATATGTCTGATATCGTTCATATTAGTATAAGGTAAACTAATATTTTGCTTTAAAGTGCCATGTTCACTACCAACTTAAGGGTTGGAGGTGCCCGGTTGGAGGGGTCACTTTAGGAAAGTGGAGAATATGGCTGGACACTGAAGTATTTAACCCTATCTGGGCTTCTGTCTGATCTGTGTTTTCTGATCTCTCCAGTTGTGAATAAGGAACCTCACAATCATGTTTTTATACCCAAGAGTCTTTCCTACCCCTTTGCCCTCCTCAGCAGCAGAGAATACCTTTAAACTGTAAACCTAAATAAAACCTTGTATGTTGCATTTTGTTCAATATTTGCTCAGAGCCAGAAGGAAAGTAACTAGTATATCTAGCTCAGATAGAACTTCTGTCCTGATATTTTCACAAGCCCTCCTTTCAAATCAAATTGCAGTAATCTGGTCTGGTGTCCATCCAAGATCACTTCTCTGTCAATGAGCAGCCACTGTGCAATCCTAGATTTACTGTTCTCTTTATTCAGTCCCATGGTGCCTTCAGGACCAGCTCTCAAATACTGGGTCTAGGTTGTTTTCTGACTTTGCTTGTGACTCCAGCCAAGGATTTTAGATTTGTTTACGAAGAAAGGGTTAAGAACAAAGGGTCACGTAACATGCAAGCAGCGTGTAACCCCTGAATTCTAAGACCAAAAGTGTGAACACAGAGAGAAGCATCTACAGCAGCCACCACCAAACGATAAATGTCTTCTTGCTTACCTGCTCAACTTGCCGTTATCAACTCACTCCTTGACTTTCCTCTTCTGCCTCTGTATTTCCATATATCCTCAAGCATGAAACCTGGTTCTGCAAGAAGGCTACATTATGTGGGTTATATTTGTTATCACGCAGAATAAAATATTTTTTCTATGTAAAACATTAAGTTTATCAAGAACTTTTATGTAATTAACTACAACTCAAGCTTATTCTTGGCGATAAGGTTGGACAGCTTAGAAGTTTTGCCACATTTCACCAAGTAAGCACCGTTTATTTTTAATGAAATAAATGAATCCTGTGGATTTCTCCAAAGAATGTCACAGGCAGTATTTTTATTTGAAAATAAGCAGTAGGTTTTTTTTCTTTTTTTTTTCTGGTTCTTTGTGAAAATGCTGTTTCTATCCTTTTCTCACCATAAAAATATTTTGTGGCTCTTGAGTTAAAAAAAAGCTAAATTACAGAATTAAACAAATATTTAAGTTGTTTTGCTTTATACTAATTCAGAGATAATAGTGTGACATTCTGTATTACTAAACCTCAGAACCAACTTTCTGTGAACTACAACAAAAAAGCTTTTCTAAAGTCCGCAATCATTTCAATCTCTGCAGTAGTTTCCAGAGGCTAGGCTCTTCACTCACTTCCAAAGTCATAGTAAATGACAGGCATCAGGCTGAAATTGAGTTAGTACCGAAAGTAAGATCATAGCTAGCAGTTACACAAGCAGGGGAAGAGGGAATGGAGAGGTGGGCAGAACATTCCCAACCGTGAAATAACAAACAGGCCTGCACAGATACTCAGCATGACACAACAGGTACCGCATGTGGGACACTGCATCTGACTTAATTATTTTCCATTTTATGGAAAGTTACAAAATGTATACAGAGAACTGGAGGAGAGGTAAATGTCGTAAGTATTTGGTTGTATTGAAAAACAAATCTTCCTCAGCTACTGTTTTGCAATTCTTGTTTTAAATTTATTATTTGTTTTATTAATTACAGTTTATTCACTTTGGATCCCAGCTGCAGCCCCCTCCCTTGTAATTTCCCAATCCCACCCCCCTCTCTTCTTCTCCTATGCCCCTCCCCCAGTCCACTGATAGGGGAGGTCCTCCTTCCCTTCTATCTGACCCTAGTCTATCAGGTCTTAGACTTGTTTTGCAACTCTTCCAACAAGAAAGCTGGGTTCTTGGCATTGCAGAAAGGTTTCCAATAAATTTAGAGTTGAAGTGGTGCTAACTGGAAGCTGGTGCCTGTCTGGCAGCTCACCCGAAGATTAATACCTTATGAGTCCCAAATAAAAACTAACATCAGTGCCTGCTCACCATCACTAATTTGGCATAAGTATTAAGGGTTCAGTCATTTCAATCTCTTAGAAATAACGTAAGCAAAAAATAAATAAATAAATAGATAGATAGATACATAAATAAATAAATAAATAAATAAATAAATAAAAATTCAGGCCTGGCAAGAGTAAGGAATGTTATTTCTACTTCAGTTTTAGTGTTCTCTCTTTGGAAGTTGCTAATAACTAAAGAGGTACATACCAGTAACAGTGCATCCAGTTCTGATGAGATCTGATAGGTTAGGGTCAAATAGAAGGGGAAGAGGACCTCCTGTATCAGTGGACTAGGAGAGGGTCATAGGGGGAGAAGGGAGGGTGGGATTAGGAGGAGATGAGGGAGGGTGCCACAGCCAGGATACAAATTGAATAAATTGTAATAAATGATAATAATATAAAAGGGAAAAAAGAAAAACAAAACATCAAATACCAGTGGAAATAAAATACACAAAGCTAGGGAAATTTACACTGCTAAGATGCAGCTGTTTGGACTGAAAATTAAGAAATACAGATGAACCAATAATTGACAAACATTAAATATTTAGTTTTCACATCCCAAACACTGGCCAATAACTTAATTTTTCTTTAGTATTGATTATAATGAACAAAGATAAATAAAAGCAGTTCATTTCTATTTTACTAATATTGCATGTGAAAAATAGCTACCAATTGTGTTATTTTAAAATCAATCTTTTAGATAAAATTTAATGTTAATCAGATTTTGAAACGTTAACCTAAAATTCAATATAACAGTTAATAGTTTGTAATCATTTTCAGAAGATGATTTTTTGAAGATATCATGTTCTGGTGAAGAAGCAGATTTGTGTGTGCCTGTATTTCAAAATAAAAGAGTATAGGGATGAGATGCAGTTCATTTTCTAAGATGCTTGCCTAGCAGAACTAGTGGGTGCCATCCTCAGCACCGAATAAACCAGACCTGGTAGTTCACACCTGTAAAACCAGCTTGGGAAATGAAAGCGTGAGAGTCAGAAGTGCAAGGTCATCTTCAGTAACATACTGAGTTGGAGGCCAGCTACATGAGCCTTTGTTAGACTGTCTCAAAAACAGAATGCAATTTATTATTGCAAAGAGCTTTAAGTAAAGCCCACACTATGTTCCTCTTTGATTTTTTTTCTTTTAAAAATTCTTGGATTTCCTTTCAGAGATGTTTATTTTTTTACAAGATATAGTTCATCATGATTTGCTGTCCTTTATAGTTCTTTTTTAAAACTTTTTATTTTATTTTATTTTATATTAATTACAGGTTATGTACTTTGTATCTCAGCTGTAGTCCCTCCCACATTTCCTCCCTATCCCCCCATCCCTGCCTCATCTCCTCCCTGTCCCTTTCCAAGTCCACTGATAGGGGAGGACCTCCTCTCCTTAAATCTAACTCTAGCTTATCAGGTCTCTTCAGGACTGTCTGCAATGTCCTCTTCTGTGGCCTAGCAAGGCTGTTGGCTCTTCGACCCCTCTTTTATTTTTTTTTAATGTCAGCAAAACATGAGTTGCCTTATGAAAGAAGTTGACTACCAATTTAATGCTGAATCCAAGATATTTTACCCATGTGGAAAAGTACAAAATACACACACATACACAGAACATTATGATAGGCTTACTGAACACATCCTTCCATGGGAGAGTGGTGGAATATAGGGGAAAGATGGATTTTCTTTGTCAAACCTGTCTGTGTTCTGAACCAAAGACTTTCACTCATGAATGGGCTGTCTTTAAGGATGTGGTTTAACCTCTCAGGAAGTGTTTTCTTCAAATTTTCTATTTAATCTACAATTTGTTGCATGCTTCCTTGGAACCTATTTCTACTCAAAATGATGAAAGATATCTGGATGAAGATCTTCATATAAGTAATGTAATCAGAAAAAATAATCCTGCTAATTTAAGGAGGAGGTTCATTAATCATGAGGCATACAGAAAGAGAATTCAGTCAGTAAATTCAAGTTTTTTTGTTTGTTTGTTTGTTTGTTTATTTGTCTTCTTCTTTTTTCTGGAATTTTATATTCCATGACGATTTTTAAAATTATTATTTTAAGAAGTTACATTGCTATCCATTTAGTCGTACATTTGCTTTTAAATAATAACACAGAAATATTAAATTAACTTTTTAAAATTTTTATTAATTACACTTTATTCACTTTGTATCCCCCCATAAACCCCTCCCTCGTCCCCTCCCAATCCCACCTTTCCTCCCCCTTCTCCACTCATGCCCCTCCCCTAGTCCACTGATAGGGGAGGTCTTCCGCTCCTTCCTTCTGATCCCAGTCTATCAGCTCTCTTCAGGAGTGGCTGCCTTGTCTTCCTCTGTGGCCTAGTAAGGTTGCTTCCCCATCAGGGTGAGGTGATCAAAGAGCAGGCCAATTAGTTCATGTCAGAGACAGTCCCTGTTCCTATTACTATGGAACCCACTTGAAGACTGAACTGCCATGGGCTACATCTGTGTAGGGGTTCTAGGTTTTCTCCATGCATGGTACTTGGTTGGAGTATCAGTCTCAGGAAAGACCCCTGTGCTCATATTTTTTGGTTCTGTTGCTCTCCTTGTGGATTCCTGTCTTCTCCCTATCTACTAAAGTTTGTACACCTAAAGAAACTAATCAAGGGGGAAGACTCTGGCTAAAATGCTCAATCCCCAGCCAGAAAGGCAAAGCAGATGGACATCAGAAGAAGAAAAAAACAGGAAACAAGTTAGGACCCTGTCACAGAGGGCCTCTGAAAGGCTCTGCCCTGCAGAATATCAAAGCAGATGCTGAGACTTAGGGCCAACTGTTGGGCAGAGCACATGGCATCTTACCAAAGATGTGGGAAATTCAAGGTTTTCTCCCAGGAATTGTCTTCTGTACTTATGAGTATTTGAACATGATGTGGGAAAATCTACAAGAGATTTAGCAACACACAAACACATGCATACACGTATGCATGCAAGCACACAAACACACACAGTAAAAGTTTTTAAATATTAACAAATTTGTGAATAAAAAGAGAAAGAAAAATCTACAGATATTACTGATTTCTGTTTATGAAACCAGATATAAACTTACTCTAACTTTTGTAAATAAAAAAATATGAGCATGACAAACAAACACCTCCATTTGGTGTTTGGAAACTGAACACAATACAAACAGGGGATTGCTTTGTTCTGTCTTACTGTATCTTTTATAATGTCTAGTTTTGAAGTTAAATTAAAATTTATGCTTCTCATTAATGATGAAAGCTAAAGCTGTGTGTGTATGTGTGTTTGGATGTGTGTGTGTGTGTGTGTATGTGTGTGTGACTGTATGTGTTAAACCCAAAACCTTTAAGTGATTTAGGAATGTATTGTACTACTGTGGATGTGGCTGGTAGGAATTTGTTCCAATGTGGATGGGAATGTTGCAAATTTTCACCAAATCAAGTGCATGAGTATAGCAGGTATTCACTGATTCTCTAGAAATTCTTACTCTATAATTCCATAATCAGACTCCACAATTAGTGAAAATCAATTTCAACAAAATATAATGTAAAATATATATGAAGCTGGGAGACATCTTAATGGAGAAAATAATTTCATACATAGCTTTATATATACTACACTGTCTCATCATTCACCTAACACAGTCAGTTCTTCCAGCATTGAAAAAAAATTGCTATAACTTCAACAAATGGTGCTGGTCCAACTGGATGACTACATGCAGAAAATAGATCCATATTTATCATCCTGCACAAAACTAAAGTCCAAGTGGATTAAAGACCTTAACATAAAACCAGACACACTAAATTGGTTAGAAGAAAAAGTGGGCAAGAACCTGGAACTCATTGGCACAGGAGACAACTTCCTTAACAGAACACCAACAGTACAGGCTCTAAGATCATCAATCAACAAATGGGACCACATTAAACTGAGAAGCTTCTGTAAAGCAAAAGTCACTGTCATCAGAACAAAATGACACCCTACAGACTGGGAAAGGATCTTCACCAACCCTATAACTGACAGAGGGCTGATATCCAGAATATATAAAGAACTAAAGAAGTTGAAAAGCAGCAAATCAAGCAATATATTAAAAAATGGGGTACAGAGCTAAACAGAGAGTTCTCTGTAGAGGACTATTGAATGGTAGAGAAACACTTAAAGAAATGCTCACCATCCTTAGTTATCAGGGAGATGCAAATCAAAATGACCCAGAGTTTTCACCTTATACCCATCAGACTGGCTAAGATCAAAAACTCAAGTGACAACATGTGCTGGAGAACTTGTAGAGAAAGGAGAACCCTCCTCCATTGCTGGTCGGAATGTAAACTTGTATAACCACTTTGGAAATCAACCTGGTGCTTTCTCAAACAATTAGGAATAATGCTTCCTCAAGATATACCACTCCTAGGCATATATCCAAAAGATGCTCAAGTATACAACAGGGACATTTGCTCAACCTTGTTCGTAGCAGCTTTATTCATAATAGCCAGAATCTGGAAACAACCCAGATGTCCTTCAGTTGAGGAATGGATACAGAAATTGTGGTATTTTTACACAATGGAATACTATCCAGCAATTAAAAACAAAGAAATCCTGAAATTTGCAGGCAAATTTTCAGGTGAGAACTAGAAAAGATCATGCTAAATGAGTATCCCAGAAGCAGAAAGACACACACTGTGTATACTCACTTATAAGTAGGTACTAGATCTAAAAAATAGGATAAACATACTAAAATCTGTACACCTAAAGAAGCTAACCAAGGAGGACCCAGGGTAAAATGACCAATTCTCATTTAGAAAGACAAATGGGATAGACATTTGAAGTAGGAGAAATCAAGAAACAGGACAGAAACCTACCAGAGAGGGCCTCTGAAAGACTCTACCTGGCAGTGTATCAAAGCAGATGCTGAGAATCACAACCAAACCTTGGGTAGAGTACAGGGAATCATATTAAAGAAAGGGGAGTTAGTAAGACGTGGAGAGGACAGGAGCTCCACAAGGACCAAATATATCTGGGCATAGGGGTCTTTTCTGATACTGATTCTCCAACCAAAGATATAACCTAGATATAACCTAGAACCCCTGCTCAGATGTAGCCCATGGCAGCTCAGTATCCAAGTGGGTACCCTCTTAAGGGGAACAGGGACTATCTGTGACATGAACCCAGTGGCTGGCTCTTTGACCTCTCCCCTGCTCCCTCACCCCCACCCCGAGGGAGGAGCAGCTTTGCCAGACCCCAGAGGACACAGCCAGTCCTGTTGAGACCTGATAAGCTAGGGTCAGATGGAAGGGGAGGAGGAACTTCCCTATTGGTGTACTTAGAGAGGGGCAAGGAGGAGATGAGGGAGGGAGGGTGAGATGGGGAGGGGCTGGAGGAGGGGGCTACAGCTAGGATACAAAGTAAATAAGCTGTATTTAATATAAAAAATTTAATTAAGAAAGAAATAAATTGCTGTTTCTTTAGTGATGATACTGGTATGGAAATGCCACAACTGCATTTAGCAGCTATGTTACAAACAAACAAACAAACAAACAAACAACAACAACAGAAACACATACATTTTTTCTGTGTTTTTTCATATTTAATTCTAAGCTCTTATATCTGAGTTGGTTAAAGCCATCTAAGTCTTCTGTGCAATACAGGAAATTACCGGGGTTTTGTTTTTGTTGTTTTCTCTTCAAGCCAGGCAAGGATAAATTAGTGAGTCTAACTAGCAAAAGAAAATTTGATGCAGAATTTAATCCAGTACGTTATTTTAACTAATAAAGTAGCTCTCTTTCTTTTCTATTTTATTAGAAACAATACTATGGATTCGGCCAAACTTTGTGTACTCCTAATGAACTGAAATATTAAATATGAAGAAAAATGGAACACAAAACAAATTTTAATTTTTCTTCCTTTTCACACTCACACATGCTCTTAATTCAAATTAGTCCAAACTCAACTAATTCCTATTCTTTCATTGATTCTCATTTAAATTTACAAATGAGATCTTCGCTCCTGGTTATTTGCTCTGCCCTTCCAGATCCAGCTCACCCCTCTCCATTAAGCTGCCTATCTCTGCAGGGTGTGTCCTTTAGACCATATCAGTAAGATCTACCCTTGGATGATCTGCTAAATTCTGTGATTAGGAAGCCCTGGAAAGAAATAGATCATCAAGAAGAAGGATACCAGGGAGTTCATTCCCTGATACTTGTTCACTGGGTGGTATTCTCCTAACACAAACCACTGCTCCTTCAAATGTTCTCAGAAAGACTCTCTGTATTCAGATTTTGGAATTTCTATCTTCCCTTCATCTCTTAGAACCCAAGAGAGTACAGTTCATTTACTGCTGCCCTGTCCTTATAACTTTATTAACACACTTTCTTTGCACCATCAAATCCCATTTTGTTCTCCACTTTCTGGTTGAACTTAGACTTGTTAGCTTTCACTGACATTTTGACAATCCCTTGACTTAACTGAGAGGAGAGACTTGGTTAAGACACATGCCAGATCATATTTGACTGTGAGCATGTGGGGTTATTGTCTTGATTATTAATTGATGTGGGAAGATTCAACTCCCTGTGTGTGACACCTTTCTCTGGCAGGTAGTACTAGGCTTTATAAGAAAAAAAATAAACCTAAGAACAAACCACCAGACAGCGTTCTTTATGGGCTGGCTTCAAGTTCCTGGACTCTAACGATAATATTCCAAACAAACACTTTCAGCCCTAAGATACTTTTGGTCAGAGTATCTTATAACAGAAACAGAAAACTGTTGAGAACAGAACCTCAAATCACATGATTTGATTTAATTTTATAAGTGGAAATTAAATGTGATAAAAGAAAGGTGTCATGGCCAAGGGCCCATAGCTCCTTATGTGTTCAGTAAATGAAGAATGGACATAAAAAAGAACTCCTGCTTGTTGACAACAGAAAACCTTCTGGAATTAAGTAATCATATATATATAGTTATGCAGATGTTGGTTGGAGATCTTCAAGGAAATCTTCGAAGTGTTTATGGAATCAACCTCAAAATAATGTAGATGCAGGAGCTCAGTGTTTGTGATCAGGAAGATTTCTTCAACCTTGGACATGCTGTGCATGCATGGCTGAAAGTATAACTGTTAGAAGCTATCAGTTCCTGCCGCCTAGTATCAAAACCTGCATAATGGAAACAGCAAAAAGCCTACACACACGTGGAAACTGAACAACTTGCTACTCAACAACAGCTGGGTTAAGGAAAAAGTGAAGAAAGAATTAAAAAGACTTCCTAGAATTCAATGAAAATATAGGTACAACATACCCTAATTTATGGGACACAATGAAAGCAGTGCTCAGAGGAAAATTCATAGCACTAAATACCTTCAAGAAGAAATTTGTAACATCTCATACAAATAACTTAATGGCCCAGCTAAAGCCTTAGGGGGGAAAAAAAGGAAGCAAATACACCCAAGAGGAGCAGATGGTTGGAAATAATCAAATTCAGGGCTGAAATCAATCTATTAGAAATGAATAAAACTATTCAAAGAATCAATGAAACCAAGAGCTGGTTCTTTGAGAAAATCAACAAGTAGACAAACACTTAGCCATACTAACTAAAAGGCAGAGAGACACTATCCAAATCAGCAAAATCAGAAATGAAAAGGGAGACATAACTATAGACACTGAGGAAATCCAAACAATCATTAGGTCATACTACAAAAGCCTATATTTCACAAAATTTGAAAATCTAAAAGAAATGGACAATTTTCTTGATAGATTCTATCTACCAAAATTAAGTCAAGATAAGGTAGAAAGACTGAATAGTCCCCAAGGAAATTGAAGCAGTAATCAACAGTCTTTCTTCCAAAAAAAGCCATGGGCCAGATGGTTTCAGCTCAGAATTCTACCATACCTTCAAAGAAGTGCTAACTCCAATTCTCTTCAAACTATTCCACAAAATAGAAACAGAAGGAAAATTATCAAACTCATTCTATGAAGCCACAGTCACCTTGATACCTAAACCACACAAAGACCCCCCCCAAAAAAAAGAGAACTTCAGACCTATATCTCTTATGAACATTGATGCAAAAATACTCAATAAAATACTTGCAAACCGAATCCAAGAGCACGTAAAAGATATCATCCACCACAACCAAGTAGGCTTCATCCCAGGCATGCAAGGGTGGTTCAATATATGGAAATCCATCAATGTAATCCACCGTATAAACAAACTGAAGGAGAAAAAACACATGATCATCTCCCTGGATGCTGAAAAAGCAATTGACAAAATCCAACACCCAGTCATGTTTAAAGACTTGGAGAGATCAGGAATACAAGGAATATACCTAAATAGTAACGGCAATATACAACAAGCCTATAGCCAACATCAAATCAATGGAAAGAAAATTAAATTAATCCTACTGAAATCAGGGACAAAGCAAGGCTGCTCACTCTCTCCATATCTCTTCCACATAGTATTTGAGGTCCTAGCTAGAGCAATAAGACAAATAAAGAAGATCAAGAGGAAAAAAATTTTAAAAAAGAAAAGAAAAAAAAACTGTGTAATTACACTATCAGCATTCATGTACCTAAAATTAATTTTGTTTTTATCTTTTAAAATGGCTCTCACCAAGCATCCCAGGCAGACCTTGACTTCAACTTGCTCTTTGGATAATGTTGACCTGCAGATTGCAGTCATTCGGCCTCAGCCTCCTGCATGTACCACCAAACCTAGCCTCTAGTTAGTTGGTCAAGCTCAAAACTGTTGCCATCCTTTGGTGGGCTAGCAGGGACTGCTCTACCCAAATATATGAATTTGGATAGAAGAATTGGGGGGAGGGGTAGAAGATTAATAAGTGATTCTTAAAAGGAATCAAATGAACTTTTCTCAGAAAAGGGAATTAACAGAATGTTCCATGGAGAGAACCAATAGATACCTAATGTGGACACAAGTACAGATTCAGTTATTATTTATATACATAAACAACAACAAAACACTGAGTCAATCTGAACTTTGTTTCATGGAAAGAAAATAAAAATGTCAAACTAGAAATATCAGCGCAGGTGTGCATTCAGAATTGACAGGTCTCACAGTGCCTCTCCCCAGTACTGTCCCAAGGCTCAGGTGTTCCAGATTTAAAACTCCAAATTACTTACTCAGAGCTTTTTTGTGAGTCAGACAATTTTATTTTTAATTCTGAGATTGCAAAAAAATCATTTGTGGAACATGAATTATGTTCATATGATGTTAAAAAATACACTGGGACATAAAAGTCCAAAAAAAAAGCCCCACAGTGGAAACATTTAAAAATCTCTGTGTAAATTTAGCCAGAGAACTATAAAGATATATTTCTGGGCCAAAGGCCAAAGTTTCACAATTGGTCATCTCTTCTCCTCTTCAATCTGCATTTTACCCAGGACCTAAGGGTCATTTTAATGCTAAAAATAAAACTTCCAACCCCATTTGAAAACAATTTGACCACGAGTTTAAACATCAAATAATAAAATAAAAGCCTGGATGTATACACTCAGTGATTTGGACTGGATGATTAGTATAAAAGTTATAAACTGGTGATCATAAAATTGAAAAATATAAAAGTCTTACAATAGTTATGAAGAAATAGTAGCTTTTATGTTCACTGAGGACAAAAGACACCAGAATAGAACCTTGTATTTTTTGTAACGATGTTCAGGCAGAATACTCTGTCTCTCACTAATATTAATATAGAAATTCAACATGATTCTTAAGGTTAGAAAGAAAATTTTAACTTAGAAATTGAACAGAGTTTACTTGTCCCTTTTCTTGATATATATGTGTGTTTAGGTGTGTTTTTGCATGTGTGTGTTACATGCATGCATTCATGGTGTGCCTTTCTGTATGTGGTAAATGCTTGTTTTTGTGTTTCTTGTATATGTATGTGTGCAAATGAGTATGTTTCTGCATGATATATGAATGTATATGTGTATGTGGCATATCAATGGGTGCTTATGTATGACAAATTTATGGTTATGCAGATTTTTGTGGTGTTGTGTCCCTTGGAGTAGGGCTGAGTTGGATGGATCCTGTCAGGGATCTTATTTTCACATGCCAGCTGTTAACATCTGATGTCACTGTTTCTGCCTCCCAACTCTGGGACTATAGGCACCTTTCCCACAACTAGAAAGGATGCTGTGGATAGGAGCTCTGGTCCTCATACTTGTAGAACAAGCATTTTACCCACTGAACTGTATCTGTTACTGAATCGTGAGCATTGTTTTAAATTTACTTTTCCAAAATCAATTTCAACAAGTGATCGGACCCTACCTTCAGATGTGAGGGAATAATCACCTGTATGTAGTTTAATTTGTTATTACTCATTAAGGAAAACCAAGACAACCTCTCAGTTTTAATAACAGAATTATTATACTCATGTCAAAATTGAAAGGTACTTTTATAGCACTGTCAAGAAGATTAAGAGAAAAGTCTAGCTATCAGGAAAAAAAAGAATGAGGAAAATGCTGATTGGATCTTAGAATTAAATAAGGACAAAAGAATTACCGAAAGAAGACTAGCCCACAGTCCTAAGCCTTAGCCAGTATATTTAGCCACTAATGCTAGAAAGAAAGAAAGAAAGAAAGAAAGAAAGAAAGAAAGAAAGAAAGAAAGAAAGAAAGAAAGAAAGAAAGAAAAGAAAAGAAAAGAAAAGAAAAGAAAACCTAACTTTTCTTTCCCATGAGTTACAAAATGGTAGAAGAGAAAAGATTCTAAGTCAGCCTGCTTCTGTCCATGGTGACATAGTAAGCCATGTAAGAAGGAGCCATTTTAGGGGATGGAATTTCATTTTGTTGGGAGTTACCCATAATCTGTTTTTGGACAAATTATCTTAAAGGCACCCCACAGGAACTTGACGGAAACTTTGATGCCTATTTTGGATTTAAGATGGAACACATTCCATTTCTGGTGAGCAAGATCCAACCACATGTGACTCAGGCCCAGGCTCCACTAGACAAGTGTCTGAGTATGTCATAACTGGCAAATCTACAGTCTCCTTGGTTTCTAAACAAATGACTGTAGAGAATCATTTATAACACACAGTCCATACAGCTTTATCTATGTCCGTCATGAGAACTTTGACATATTAAGACTGTCTGGAAAGAGGTTGCAAACATGAACATTCATCAATATTGAGAAGGAAAACACAAGCCATTATTATGTAAGGGAGAATACTGCCTTCCCTAATCTTTAGCAGGATTTCCAGCAGGTAAAGGCAGGGACTAGCAACATATTTCAAGAGTCAGACCCTAACCTTCCCTTTCTGTGCTTTATATCATCAGCATTGACTCTACACGAATACAGTGCACTATTATTACAGACTCAGAAGGGAAGCAGAGAGAATAAAATCCAAGAAGGCAGTACAATGACACATGCATGACACAAGTATGAAATAAGTATTGGTATTAAATACCAAATATCTACATACAGGAAAACACGCATAACTACATAATCCAGTCATGTTTGTTCACTGAGTTTATAAAATAACACACTACTTCCAAAAGACTATACTTTTTAAAATTACAATCAAAGTGTATGCCACTCAGTGAGAGTCATGCTGTGCCTCCTCAACAAATATCATAAGGAAACAGACCTCTCAATACAAAACAAGTTGCTGGGACTAAAGTGTTGTCTAAGCCACTAATCTACATTAGCTCTGCAATTTTCCTTTGATATTTTCCCTGAACATGTCATTTCTCCACTGACATGCAAATAATTTCCATTCCAAAGTGTGACGTGGAAGAAAGTTGGCCAATTTAATAACTGAGGAATAGGAAATTATCACAGGTGCTGCCAATTAATAATCTGATTGCCCTCCCTCTCCTGTCCTCAGGGACCTGTCAAAAGTCAGTAGAGAGTCACTGGAGAGCTCAGCTTGGTTGCAAATAAAATTAAGCCCCCACAAAGCTTACGTTCTCATTTTCTCCATCTTTTGAAATTGAGAACACACACAAATTTGCTTTGAAGTTAGGGATGCCTGAATATGATCTTATTGATTTCCATAACATGTTTTTGCTCTGCAATGCGGATGTGCATTTTTCAGACATATTAAGCAAGCCTTTGATCTGATTTGTTCCACCAGAACACCCGGTGGAGCCTGAAAACCATTTCTATATATGGTTTTGCTGTGCTGCATGGAAGCCTGCTTTTGCTGGAGAGAGGTTGGAACCAGACCATCTGAAAGCTCTTTTCAGCCTTCCTCAGCCTAAACATTTTACTCAGAGAGGTTACAGGTCACCAACTGTCAAAACAAAATCCAAATTGCACAGCAGGGAGGGGGAGCTAAGCAGAATGGAAACTCAGAGTTCACCAATGGAAGTAAATACTCGGTGGAGAGGGCAGTAAAACTGTCGTTAAACAGTAACAGGTATATTACTGGGATTCCTGCTAAGTTTTACAAATTGCGTGCTAACTTTTAAAGACCAATAACTTAGATATCAATATAGAGACTGAACTGAACTGCTCTAGAAAGAGGAGTGGGCAGCCAGCTCAAACTTTGCATTGTGGTAGCGGTCAGACTGTGAACCCCAAGACACTGGATGACTTTATGAAGCTAAAGTTTCCCAAATCTCTCCCAAAGGTTTCCCGTTTCAAATGAGGTTGTTTATTTTTCAGGATTGAAGAGAAGGGGATATTTTTGCACTTGGGCTGTTGACCTCACAGCCCTCATGGCCTTGTAAGCTTTCTTGTCCTTGTTCCTCAGAATGGACACAAAATCCTCAGCATGATGGTCTCTTCCAGCCCCTTGTCACTTGACCTGTTTTCCAGCTTTGCCACATCACAGAGTTGATTTTAGTGGGACCAAGTTTTTTGGTTCATATGTCAGACTTCTGTGAATGATTCTTTTTTTTTTTTTTCATGCAACAAAACTCCTCTCACTTTTAAATCAGATTTAGCACTTCTCAGGATAAAAATTACAAATGTAAACTTGCCTTATCATGTGACTTTATGAACTGTCTCTTTATTCTAATGTGTGGAACTCCCCCCTCCCCCCCATAGAAAGGGAACTCCCCATTTCTGTGCAGAAGAAGGACAGTGCAGTGAGGAAGAGTACAGAAACCTGAAGGGACACAAGAAAGACCTGAGAGTAGTATTTAGTGATGAAAGTCTGCGTGTGAGCACCCAGCATGCTGTGTGTTTACGCACAGCTGTAATCAATGAGACTTTCAGTCTATATAACTACAAGAGAGTACAAAAGTGGGGGGGGGTTATTGTGAGAAAAAGTGAGCACTTGAAAAGGAAGACTAACCTAGGCATATACAGCTTTTTGGCAACTGTGTTCTCATGTCCATCACTCTCTCTGTTTGACATTTAGTTCAAACTCCAATAATTCTATTTTCTACCTAGATTCATTATGTCCTACTTTGAACACACCTTGCTCCTGTGTATCACAAGTTTATTGGAAGGATCAGTTTAAAAAAGAAAAAAAGAGAGCATGGATACAAAAGTGCTTTGGAAAATATGAAGAAATAATAACCTCAAATATGAAAATCAATTCGTGTATCCAAATATACACAAGGGAAAACATGGGCTAAAGTAAGAGAATGTAAATGATTAAAATAGTTGACCTGCAGGAAAATCCGGCCAGGGTCATTTAAGGACTTCCTTCACTGAAGTAAATGTTATTAGAGTAAGAAGAGTCTCAATAACACAAAACCAGGGTGAGACTGAACTTCAAGGTATATAAGAAATTCCAGTATTTGGTGTCTTGAGCAATAGGGTGGATTAGTCATTAGAGGACACTGTGGCCTGACCACTTGAGGAATTTGGAAATTGCAGAATGGCTACTGTCTGAGATGGTTCACACTCTGAGACTAAGCAAAGGGAGTAAGATTAAGTCCTAAAGTATTTGCCAGCTCTAAAACAGTCAAACACTTTAAAAAGAGTCCATGTAAAATCTTTAAAACTTTAATTTAAAGATATATATTTAAAAATAATTTGTGGCTGTGGTGGGAAACAACATAAGCCCATGACTCAAAAGGCTGAGTCAGGAGACTAGTTACTTCAAACCTATATCCTGTCTCAAAACAGTAAATAGAGGCCACATTTCTTAGCAGCGCCAATGGTTGTGATAGAACTAAAAGGTGGACCTGTCTAGAAGCAGAATAAATGTTATTGGTGCTCAAGGAGTTCCACAGCTTGAAGTAACGTGAGATGTTAAAGAAAGATGTGAGTGAGGGTAGAGACCAGATGTGAGGGTAGAGACCATTTTAGGCCCACAGTTGCTTAAGATATTGTAAAATTTCTAGCGACTCCATTTGTAGCTAAAACATAAGAGGGGGTATATGAAAACTGACTCTGGTGAGATCCAAAGATGTGTGAAAATTTCCATAATATACAGGACAAGCTCCCGACAGGTATCTATTGCAATACAATAATCAGCCCTCAGAGTAGGACTCCATAAAGACTCTGGCTTCTCATAGAAGAGAAGGAAACCTAAGTTCTACTAGGATTTATTCCTGAAGTACAGATTGCAAATGTCACCATTGAGATTTTAAAAAAAAGTTCATTAGACTTTCAAAAGTAAATAGATAAAAGAATGAAAACAGCCAAACCAATAAATTAACTTAAAATATGAAAGTCTCAGAAACAGGAACAAGATGAAAAACTAAAACAAAATATCTTCTTCTCAAACCATTACTTCCAAATAATAAAACCTAATGAATACCACCTGATTATTCAAACAAAAATTAAACTGAAAATGACTTGGAGATACTACAGGAAAAAGAATTTTAAAAAAAGAGTCATTTTAAGTAAGTTCAAACAATTAAAACTACACAAAAGAAGACATGAACCACTGAGAGAACTAGTACTGAAGGAATAATAAGACTAATGACCTTCTGCAAAAGATTTTTGAGAACCTACTGTTGTGGATGTTTTCTCCCTATATCCATGCACCGATACAAAAGAGTTAAGTGGAGTTGCCCTACAGCCATATAACAATGCCACTACTGGATACCATAAGCTAAGAAAAACAATCCCAATGCCAGGAGTGAGTGGCTTCTTTTTGAGTTGTTGGCCAACAAGTTCCTATAAAACCCAAATTATTACACCCTATTGTCACTGCTCTTGGTTACTGTAAAACAAACATACAAACACACAAACAAAAAAACAACTTGATGGTAATACCTTCGTTCTTAAGATATATACTTGAGCCATAAAGCACGGCAAAATCAAGTTAGTATAAATCTGGAAGCTTAGTACTTTTGGGATAGTTTTTGTCAGTTTTGGAAGTGCTATGCAACTGAACAGAGGAGAAAAGTTAGCATCAATCATACACAGCTACAAACTCTGCAATCTACAATAATAACGGAACTGAAAAGACCTACCTATTTGTACAATAATGGTATGCAAGTACAGTAGATACAGAGGGTCAGAGCTACCAAAATATAGTAGAAGACTTCAAAATGTTAGCCATAAAGGGAACATACACACAACACACAACACACACACACACACACACACACACACACACACACAGATAGGTAGATATTTAGACATGGACAGATTGTAACAGATTGTAGGTAAACCATTAGATATATCGAATAAAGAAACTGTATTAAACACTGCAACAGGGAGAGTCAAGACACTTGTACAAACAGGCCTGTCAGAACAACACCTGATTATTCAAATCAAAATGTTTATGTCAGGATGGTATGGAAGGATGTATTCCAAGTTCTGAAAGAACAAAATGATAAGCCCAAATTATTATACCCAATAAAATTGTTTATTAGTATTGACATCAGCCTTTGACCTCCACACATATGTGCACATATGTAAACATGCACACATTAATGTATATCAACACAAAACATCCACACACTAAATAAACATAACATTAACAATACATCTTTTACTTCTGGAAAATTATTTTGAGTGTTCAAATTTTAGACCAAGGAATTGTAAAATTATTTTAATATGCTGTATGTAGTAAATAAAAATCTCAATGGCAACTATTTCAGATCAAACTTGATACTCAGAGGAACTCAACAAGCGTCACAGATGGTTATATTCTCTGGACAGCAGAGACCATCCATTTTGCATTTACAGCTCCAGAACATTTATAAGATGTGAAGTGCCCAGGTAATAAAAAATTTTGTCCAGACAAAAACATTCATCTTTAGGCTATAGAGATGACTCACTCCATAAAGTGCTTGCTGCACAGGCATGAGGACTGATTTCAATCATTTAAACCTGCTTAAAAGGTCCAAATGCTGGTGCCCACCTGTATCCCACAGCTGGAGAGGTGCGCACAGTCAGCTCCTTGTGTTATACTGGTCAGCTAGAACTTCTGAATCAACGAGTTCTGGGCCCAGTGAAACTCAGAATATATGATGGGGAGTGATTGAAGGTGACATTTGGTGTTTCTTCTGGACCTCATATGTTCCTGCACACATGAGCACATAAGTGCTCAGGTACACAGAAATGTAAAAACCAATGCCTTCAGTGACACGTTATTACACCTGCTGGGATTGTCCTAGAGAAAGTACTTAATGAAATCACTCAAAAAAGCTCCAGCTATCTGATATTGATGGGATGGATGTATCCCTAAGCTTGGACAAACTAATAGCTCTTTTTGTAAAAATTTAGCCTTTACAATATTCTCAAAAAAAGAGGACAGGTAGCTTCTATTCTGAACTATTCTGAGCAGCCGGCTTACAGTAATGGGTGATTCTGGTACTTCTGAGGACCGTCTACAAATTACAATAATGATGATGTCCATGGAGCCTAGCCTCTTAACAGCCATTGCAAAGAAGGTATTGCAAAGAAGGTATTAGGGAGACCCAAAACAGGGATGACAGAGATGAACTTTTCATCATTTCTATCCACTGTTGGCTGCATACATCACTAATCCTTGTCCTAAATGACAGACAACTGAGTAACTTCTTGACTTTGCCTTTTCTCTGATACTCTACTATGTGCCTGTTATCCATCCCTATAAAGACAGTAACCCTCAGTGTCACAACTACTGAGAGGAAGAGGAAGAATTTACGTGAATTTAAAAACCAAACATATTTAGCTTTTTCCTCTAGAGCAAAGAAGGACTTGGGTATCTGTCTTTCAGGATTTCTTTCATTCCAACCTCCTGATTTGAAGGTTAGTGCACAATGTATATCCTTTACTCAATCCCAATCATCCCATGGGCCTCCAAAATTACCTCAAATTGAGTAATAATCAATATTCACATTCATGAGGCATAGGCAAAGCAGTACACTTTTGGTATTTTTCTAAATTCTATCTTAAAACTGAACCAAATTTTCAGTGATAGTGAGCTAGATGACTGCAGTGCTGTCATAGATAAATATTTATCTGTGTATCTAGAAACAAACTAATAAGAAACTGGTGTTTTCAAGTAAAATGTTTAATGGTCCTGTTAATTTTAATTACTGGTCCATTAAGTTTATATTATATAAAGATTAATACCAAATTAAAGGTGTAAAGTACTGATATTGTAATAGACAGAGAAAGACCAAGGTGGAAGAGAGGTAGGGAATAGAATTGGAGATTGGTACTGGATATATAGAGAACTGGAATGGCATAATGACTAAGCCAGTACCCCGTAATTCCTGGAAAGGTTGGGCACAGTACACAAGCGAAAAACCAGGTAAGTTGTAACCAGCACCAAAAGAAAAGCTCCATACAGATTTATGGCATACAGTGTAATAAAGCAAAAGGCCAAACTCTACATGAGGAAGAGAGACCAATTAGTATATATATATTAGTATATATATATATATATATATATATATATATATATATATACTAATTGGTCTCTATATATGTAAATGCTGAAACTTAGAAGTAAAGTGCATGAAGAAAACATCAGAAAAAATACATAAAATGCTCCTGAGAAACAAAACAACAAGATCTCTGTTAGTCTGATAAAAGAAAAAGACAGAAGTGAGATAAGAACAGTTGTGCCAGTAGATGAACCATGGGATGTTCAGAAGTCGGTGGTGCAGGCTTGGAAGCAGAAAACTAAAGGATCCTATGAGCCTAGAGGAAAGGCAGACGCTTGGTTCACATCTGCACAGTTCTGGGATCAATATATCTTGGAATGTGTGAGCAATGCTGCTTCTATGTGGGAGGGTGGCAGCAGACCATGATGACAAGGAGCAGTGACACTGAGTCAAAGCCTGACACATTGTATCTCACAGTTTCTCCTAAACGTTGAAAATCATATACCCTTAAAATTTCACTGAGGCCCCAGGGTTCATGGTCTGAAGTATCTACTCACATCAGATTGATAACATATTAGATAGTATTTGCAAGGAAGAAAAATTTACATTTACTCATATGTCAGTGAATAATAGACCACCTATCACCTAGAACTTAGTATAGCTCTCTTTATTCACAAAATTTCATTTAAATAAGGTCTTTAGTGTGATGTATGAATGTAAACTTATACTATAATATCTACATCTACATATATAGAGATATATAAAACTAGAGAACACACATATTAGAAAAACTGTTATACACTTTTTTGCTGCAATAAACTCAAATTAAGAAATAATTTATTAGTATTATTTATTCTTTCTGAAAGCCTTCTCAGCGTTTCCATTGTCTAATTCTGAGGAAAATGTTGTGTTGGATTTTATACCTATTCCCCACTAAACTAAGACTAGATAAACAGTGGTTTAGCTAATTATCACCATTCCAATCATAAATTGAAAACTAATCATGTTCCAAACTTACTAAAAAAGAAAAAAAATAACTTTTACTTCATCAGCCTCTGGTAAGAGACAGGATACAAACTGAATAAATTGTAATAAATGATATTAATAAAAAAAAGAAAAAGAAAAAAGAATGAATTTTTGCCCACTGTGGTCTAGGACTCTGCTCAGTTTCAGACTCATTGGCTACGCTCTTTTTTACTCTTCAGTTAGGCACTTGTCATTTTTTTTTTAATTTTAAAATTGAAAATGATTTAATATTTAAAATGTGGTATCAGTATGAAAAGTTAAGGTGACCTGACTATGACAACATCTGCTGACATATTTTCTTACTTTCTTTGTCAGAGATAATACTTTGAAAGAAATTATTGAACTTAACAGCATTTAAAGCAAAGAAGAGACTAAGTATTTCAGATAGACACTATTATCATTTTGTATTCTTTCTATAAAAAGTAAAATGAGTACACAGCTTTGCAAACCTTAATAGAATCTGTGTTTATTTAATTGTAGCTATCTTTATCTGTTTAAAAAGTTCATGGTTTATATAATAATCATGGGAATGTTTACGTCTTTTACACAGGTTATAAAAATAGGCATTTTGTTAGATTTTTAAAAGAAAATTGATTATCTTTATAGTCTCATGAAATAGAGTCTCCAACTATTCCCTGTCTTTGTTACAAATACTGGAGAAAGAAAATGCTAGGCAGGGGAAAGAAAGAAGAGAAAGAGGTAAAGGAAAAAGAAGAAGAAGAGTAAGAGGAGAAGAGAGAGGGAGAGGAGGAAGAGAATGAGGAGGAGGAGAAGAGAGACAAGAAGAAGAAAGAGGCAGTGGAGATAGTGACAGGATGATGCAGGGAGAAAACAATGAGGATGGGGAAGGGAAGGATAAATAGGAGTGAGAGGAATGATATGGAGGGGAAAAAGATTGAAGACAACAGGATGAGAGAGATAAAAACAAGAAAATAATAATAAAATTTAAACAGCATGAAACCTACTTAAAGAATACAGAGAATGGTATACAGAAGAGAGATTTACAGAAGATGGTCTGCATCAAAGAGAAGGGAAGAGTAAGGAACTTTTTGCCTTTATTACATGGTTCTGGCCTGAGTAAAATAGTAATAATGCCCTCTACAGTGACTAAATCTCTGTTAAAATTCCTAGCATCATTAGACATTGTTAACTGAAAGTCAAAGACAGGAACTAAAGCAGACTGAGAGCAAGTGCCTTATAATAGGTGTGTATGTACCACAATTTCTGTATCCATTCTCTGTTGAGGTACATCTAAGTTGTTTCCAGAGTCTGGCTATTACAAATAAAGCTGCTACGAACATAGTTGAGCAAATGCTCTTGTTGAATGGTGGAACATATTTAAGGTATATGCCCAGGAGTGTTGTAGCTGGATCTGGTAGCATTATTCCTAACTGTCTGAGAATGTGCCAGATTGATTTCCAAAGTAGGTTGTACAAGTTTACATCCTCATCAGCAATGGAGGAGCGTTCCCCTTTCTACACAACCTTTCCAGTATGTGTTATCATTTAGGTTTTTGATTTTAGCTATCCTGATGGGTATAAGGTGGAATCTTGGGGTTGTTTTGATTAGTATTTCCCTGATAATTAAGGAGGTTAAGCATTTCTTTAAGTGTTTCTCCAAAATTTTATTTTCTTCTGTTGAGAACTCTCTGCTTAGCTCTGTACCACATTTCTTAATTGGATTACTTGGTTTGTTGCTTCTTAACTTCTTGGGTTCTTTACATATTCTGGATATTATTCCTCTGTCAGATGTAGGGTTGGTGAAGATCCTTTCACAGTCTGTAGGCTGTTGTTTTGCTCTGAAAACAGTGTCTTTTGCTTTACAGAAGCTTTTCAGTTTCAGGAGGACCCATTTATTGATAGTTGATCTTAGAGCCTGTGCTGTTGGTGTTCTGTTCAGGAAGAAGTCTCCTGTGCCAATGAGTTCAAGACTTTTCCCCACTTTTTCTCCTGACAGGTTTAGTGTGTCTGGTTTTGTGTTGAGGTCTTTGATCCACTTAGACTTTGGTTTTGTGCAGGTGATAAGTATGGATCTATTTGCAATTTTCTACATGTAGACATCCAGTTAGACTAGCACCATTTACCTCACATAAGATATTCTTTCTCCCTCTCTCTTTCTCTGTCTCTCCCTTTCATTTTCTCTCTGTCTCTGTCTCTATGTCTCTCTGCCTATCTGTCTGTCTGCCTATCTGTCTGTCTGCCTTTCTGTGTGTCTCCAGATCTGTCTTATTTGTCATGTGGGTTTTCCATTTTCTGTGAGTATCTGTAGTTTTTAGGAATTGGAAGGGTCTCCTGGTGCCTCCTTTGTAAGGGAACAGAGTGTGGGTGACCTTGACCTCTAAGCCAGGGTAGCCAGTGTTGTAGGTCTATTCAGCAAGTATAAACAAGGAAATCATGAAATTTTCAGGCAAATGTAATGGAACTAGAAAAGATCATCTTTCGTGATGTAATCTAGAAGCAGAGAGACACACAATACTTACTTATAAGTGGATATTAGATATAGGATAAACATATTAAAATCTATAGTCCTACAGAATCTAAGCAAGAAGGAGGACCCTAGGGAAGACACTTAATCCTCATTCAGAAGAGCAATCAGGATAGACATCAGAAGTGGGAGAAGACAGAGGACAGGACAGGAGCCTACCACAGAGGGCCTCTGAAAGACTCTGCCCAGCAGGATAATGAATTGATGCTGAAATTCAAAGCCAAACTTTGGGCAGAGTTCAGGAAATCTAATGAAAGAAGGTGGAGATAGAAAGACTTGGAGGAGATAGAGCTCCACAAAGAGACCTAAGAGTCAAAAATTCTCGGCCCAAATGGCCCTGCAGAGACTCCAACCAAGGACCATGCATGGAGAGGATATATACCCCTTGCTATGATGTAGCCCACAGGCAGGTCAGTCTCCATGTGGGTTCCTGAGTCATGGAAACAGGGACTGTCTCTGACACGAACTCAGTGGCTGGCTCTTTGATTACCTTCCCCTTGTGGGGTGCAGCCTTGCAATGCAACAGAGGACGACAATGCAGCCAGTCCTCATGAGACCTGATAGTCTAGCATCAGATGGAAGGGGAGGAGGACCTCCCCCTAGCGGACTGAGGGAGGGGCATAGGGAAGGTAGAGGGAAGGAGGGTGGTATGGGGGAGATAAGGGAGCTGACTAGAGCTAGAATACAAAGTGGATAAATTATGATAAATAATAATAATATTAAAAATGAAAAATTGTACATGTATTTGCTGACTTGTGAGCAAGAGTGATTTATGAAGCACCAAGACCAAGGAAAACAAACACATTATATTTGAAAGGCTGAGAAGGGATGGGGTTTAAGCCTTAGGACCTTATCTTCTTTAATCAGCAATTAGAGAAGCAAACAAACAGTATTCTTCAGGTACTATAACAAAACCCAACCATAGTATATCACATATAATGTGAAAATAGCAACTCAATTAACTTACATGTGGAAACATGAAGACTTTATTATTCTTGGAAAAGGTCAGCTAACAGAAGCCAGTCTTGAGATGATGCAGGTATCAGAATGTAAACACAAGAATTTTATGATAAACAGATGTGGAGAGAAAATGCTCATGAAAACAGAAATCTGGAAAACAAGAATCTCAGCAGAAAAAAATGGGTAAAACTACAAGTGAAATTTTTAGAAAAATATGGTATCTATTTTATTAATTATAATTGCTTAGCAAAAAACGAAATGTGAAATAAAGTTAGTAACATTGAGGGTATAATAATAGAAAGTATCAATTGAGGAATAAGAAATAAATTGAGGAAAACTGAAAAAAGGCCCCAGAATCTATTAGTCAATAAAATCCAATTTCAGATGAATAGAAAGTGAAAAAAATGTTTCCAACAAACAATAAAATTGTAATAAAATTGGTGAATATAAAAATGTATAGATGGAATTATGTTAATGAAACACAAGGACTGATTTCAAAAATGATCGTGTAATAGAAAGAGCATGGTACTATCACTCAGAACAGGAAAACCCATGAAAACATCAAGGACCACAGTTAGTTGAATTCCTGAAGACCAAACTTAGAGAGAAAAGAGTAAGACATTGAAAATAGAAAAAACATGAATTTTTAAAATACAAAAAATTAAAATGGTTTTTTTTATACCAACAGAACTGGATATGGTATACCCTATAATAGTAGCATTTAGAAAGCAGTGAAAGGAAGACCGTGAGTTCGAGATTAACCTGGATTCATGTAATGAAAATCAATCTCACATGAAAAGAGAAAGAAAAATAAAATAAAAAGAAATTAGGGAGAAAGGAAGGATGGGAGGTAGAGAAAAAAGTGAAGGAATAATGAAGGAAGGAGGGAGGAAAGAAAGGAAAAGAAGGGATGAAAGGAAGGAAAGAAAAATGTGTATACAAAGTGAAAACATGTTAGAATTTTGAAAATAAGAACATTTTCATAAACAAAATTTATAAATGAGTAACTATGAAAAAAGTAACATGAGTCATGCTAAAGAAGATTCCATATAATCATAACATCAAAAGTAAATATGGCTCTCCAAAAGGAAGATGAAAATACTAGAAATAACAAATACTATTTTCCTTTTCACATTCTTTCTTAAAATTTATTTTTATATTAATCACAGGTTAGGTACTTTATATCCATCATAGTCCCCTCCCTCATTCCCTCCCACTCTCTCCATCCCTCCCTCATCTCCTTCCTGCCCCCCTCCAAGTCCACTGATGGGTCCCCTTCCATCTGACCCTAGCTTATCTTGTCTCTTCAGGGCTGGCTTCAATGTCCTCTTCTGGGATCTAGCTAGGCTGTTCCTCCCAGGTGTGTGTGTGGGAGGGTCGAAGAGCCAGCCATTGAGTTCGTGACAGAAATAGTCCCTGTTCCCCTTACTAGGGTCTCCAGTTGGATACTGAGCTACGATGGGCCACATCTGAGCAGGGATTCTAGGTTATATCCGTACATGGTCCTTGGTTGGAGAAACAGTTTTGTAAAAGACCCCTGTGCCCTGATCTATTTGGTCTTTATGCAGCTCATGTTCTCCCCAAGTCTTACTAACTCCCCCTATTTTCATATTATTCCCTGCCCTCTGCCAAAGGCTTAGTTGTACGTCTTAATATCTGCTTTGATACATTGCTGTATTGATTCTTTCAGAGGCCCTCTTTGGTAGGGTCCTGTCCTGTTGCTTGTTTTCTCCTACATTCAATGTCCATCCCAATTGTCCATCTAAGTGAGGATGGATCATCCCAACCTGGGTCCTCCTTCTTGTTTATCTTCCCTAGGTGTATAGATTTCAGCATGACCTTCCTATCCTATAGTTCTATATAAGTGAGTGTATACCATATGTTTCTTTCTGCTTTTGGGATACCTCACTCAGGATGATCATTTCAAGGTCCCATAATTTGCCTGCAAATTTCATGATTTCCTCCTTTTTAATTGCTGAGTAGTATTCCATTGTGTAAAAGTACCATAATTTCTGTATCCATTCCTCAACTGAGAGACATCTGGGTTGTTTCCAGGTTCTGGCTATTACAAATAAAGCAGCTATGAACATAGTTGAGCAAATGTCCTTGTTGTGTACTTGAGCATCTATTGGATATATGCCTAAGAGTGGTATAGCTGGATCTTGAGGAATCACTATTCCCAATTGTCTAAGAAAGCTCCAAATTGATTTCCAGGGTGGTTGTACAAGTTTGCATTCCCACCAGCAATGGAGGAGGGTTCCTCTTTCTCCACAACCTCTCCAGCATGTGTTGTCACTTGAGTGTTTGATCTTAGCGATTCTGGTGGGTGTGAGGTGAAATCTCAGGGTCGTTTTGATTTGCATTTCTATGATGGCTAAGGATGTTGAGCATTTCTTTAAGTGTTTTGCTGCCATTTTATAACCCTCTACAGTGAGTTCTCTTTTTAGCTCCATACCCCATTTTTTAACTGGATTACTTGATTTGTTGCTTTTTAACTTCTTGAGTTCTTTATATATACTGGATATTAGCCCTCTGTCAGAAGTTGGATTGGTAAAGATCCTTTCCCAGTCTGTAGGGTGTCGTTTTGTTTTGATGACAGTGTCTTTTACAGAAACTTTTCAGTTTCATGAGGTCCCATTTATTTATTGTTGATCTTAGAACCTGTGCTGTTGGTATCCTGTTCTGGAAGTAGTCTCCTGTGCCAATGAGTTCTAAGATCTTCCCCACTTTTTCTTCTAACTGGTTTAGTGTTTCTGGTTTTATGTTGAGGTCTTTGATCCACTTAGACTTTAGCTTTGTGCAGGGTTATAAATATGGATCTATTTTCATTTTTCTGCATATAGATATCCAGTTGGACCAGCACCATTTGTTGAAGATGCTGTCTTTTTTCCAATGAATGGTTTTGGCTTCTTTTTCAAAAACCAAGTTTCCATATGTGTGTGAGTGCATTTCTGGGTCTTCCATTCAGTTCCAATAATCCATTATTTCAGTTAAATCAAAGAAAACAGGTACATTTAGTGCCCACTAAATAAACATCCTCAGTACACTCTTATCAAAATCTGTTTTGGAACTGTATCAATATAACCAGCATGCATTGTCATTGTATAACAGAAACTCTGATAGTTCCAGGGAGATTATAAAGCACAAAATCAATCACAATTTTTACCAGACCTTCAATTTCAATTCTGTTCATGAGATATTATTCTGTCATCCTTTTACATAAAAACACATGCAAAATATTTCTCAAAGGTTTTTGTTTGTTTGTTTGTTTGTTTGTTTGTTTGTTTTTAGCATTTAAATGGTTGGGAACTGCAGTATGGGAGATTGGATAGGTAGAGTGGGATTTGGAAACAGCAGACTAGTATAGCATGAACACATCCATCCAAAGATGCATATATATATATGATAAAATTATCAAGGTAAAGTAAATCATATAAAACCATCACAAAAATACATCACATATAGATACATGAAAATTATCATAGTTATAATAGAATCATGTAGTAACACAAAAAGTAAAGGAAGGAAGAAATATTCAGAGCAGAAATATGACAGATTATATATAATAGATAAGAATTTGAAAGAGAAGGACATATGATATCCACATGAAGTGAAATACATGTCTGGTTATATAGATTATAGCTAGATAAATGGATGGATTAAAGGTCTACTACATAGACAGATCTGTAGATTAATGACAGATATATAAAATGGATAAATATAGAAGTAGATGGATAAACAGATGATGAGAGATAGAACGCTATATCTAAAATGTGTGAGAAGTTATGCACAGAAAAAATTATGTCAATATATTGTTTTGGAATACAAAGCTTGACCAGTACTACCCCTGAGTTCCCAAAGAGATAAGGAAAAGAGAAAATAATAAGTTGTATTTCTTAGACCATCTACCCTTATGCAGTGACCTGCCTATACATTTATATAACTCCACAGAAAACAGTAAATTACTATTTGTTCTGAAAAATAAGCTCTTTTTTTCATTCACAATTTTCGTTTTCAAGTTTAAGCTTTAAGTTATAATTTTGGGCTGTAATAAAAGTAAAACAATCTTAAGATCATTTCATGAACTGTTTTGAGATTTGTCTTTGCAAGCAAAAATAGATGCAACAAAGCCTTCCAGAACACTACAAAACACTAGTCTTTATGTTTAAGAGGATTAAATGTTTATGCTTGAGAATCCACTGAAGTAAACCACAAGATCTGATTTCTTTTTCACAAGGTCAAAGCCATGACATTTTCACAAAGCCTTTGGTCTTAACCTTGGAAATCCTGATGCTCTGGACAAAGCAGAGAAAATGAACAGGAAATCTCTAAAGGTGCTTTTCTATTATTGAATGCAAATATATTCATTAAGGAAGTGGCTAAATATAAATGTATATTCTACTTTCAATGAATTATTTTACCACACAAATAATCAGTAAGTGTGCATTTGAATTTAATCTTTGGAAGAAGGAGTGATTAGTGCAAATGGGATGGATAAAAAGGTGCTATCTAGAACTTTCCTTTTATTAATTAATTTTTTATTAATTACTGTTTATTCACTTTGTATCCCAGCTGTAGCCCCTTCCTTTGGCTCCTTCCCTTGACCCCTTCCAATCCCACTTACCCTTCCTCTTCTCCACCCAGTCTACTGATAGGGGAAGTCAAACTTTCCTGGTGTTCAGCAGATTATTTTGAATGTTATAATGATAGGTAGCAGGCAACAGAGAAAATGTGCAGAAGAAAATGTAATAATGACACTTCTTGAAAATGACTGAAAATTTAAAACAAAAAAATACCCCTACAAAACTTCTATTTTGATAACTGAGTTTGAAAATCTGTTTATATTAAATTAATTAAATGATTAAATTAAAATTTTAAATTAAGCTACAAGCAAATGCAATTTATAAAGAAAAAAACTTTCAAGATATTGGTCTTGCATGCTTCAAAAGCATTAAAGCTTATTGCTCTAAAATATAACAAAAGTCTTTTATCTATATCATCATTAATATATTTTCCACAAAGTAAAAGAATTCATTTTGGCAATCTTGTATAACACGTAGTTTGACCACCCCACTATCTTCTCTATTCTTAAATGATCAAATAGGCTTTCCTGTATATTGAATGTCACATTAATGAAGAGTTTTTCTAGGAGTCAAATGGGAAAACAGTTCCAATCTCATTGCTGCTTCCATATAAATAGCCTCTCACCTTCATTCTACAGCCTCCATTATTGGAAAGGATATTTTGTTTGTGAGTGTTTCTGGAGCTTACCAGGAACTAGAGCTTGTACCCACTCTCTTCTCCACAGCAAACCAATGCCCTTTTCAGGAAGAAACACCCATTTCTCATCGATTCCACTGACTAATAAGACACTCATACAAAATGGCCTGCTGAAGAGGGAACATTCAAATGCCAAGCCACCCATAATGGTATTAATACTACTGTCTCTCTCAAGGAGATGACAGGTAACCTTTTATATTCTTTTTAATCTGCAAAGAAATCTGTGACTTTCATCCTACTAATGATATAGAAGTGACAAGTAGAAAAGTTAAATGAAGATTTTTATGGCATATGCAAGACTCTTATTAGTAAAGTAACTCCCAGAGACTGAAATGAAAGATAAATCCAACACCATTTTAAATTTTAAAAAATTAAGAACTTTTCATCTCTTATCCAAATAACATATTAAAAATAGAATTGGTTTTCAAGTATGATCTAGAATTGCACTCATATTCCCTTTGACAGGGGCAATGTTTTCTCTTTTTTTAATTTATTTATTTTTATATCAATCACAGGTTAGATTTTTTGCATCCCATATGTAGCCTCCTCCCTCATTCCCTCCTACCCTCCCCAACCCTCCCTCATCTCCTCCCCGCCCCCTCCAAGTCCACCAACAGGGGAGGACCTCCTCCCCTTCCATCTAACCCCAGCTCATCCCTCTCTTCAGGGCTGGCTGCAATGTCCTCTCCTGGGATCTAGCCAGGCTGTTACTCCCTGGCATGTATGGGGGAGGGTCAAAGAGTCAGCCATCAAGTTCAAGACTGAAACAGTCCCTGTTTCCCCTACTAGGGTCTTCAGTTCGACACTGAGCTATCATGGGCCACATCTGAGCGGAGGTTCTAGGCCATATCCATATATGGTCCTTGGTTGGAGAAACTGTCTCATATAAGACCCCTGTGTCCTGCTCAGTTTGATCTTTGTGGAGCTCTTGTTCTCCCCAAGTCTTACTAACTTCCCCTATTTTTATTATTACTTCCCGCCCTCTTCCAAGGGCTTGATTGTGAGTCTTAATATCTGCTTTGATATATTGCTATACTGATTCTTTCAGAAGTCCTCTTTGGTATGCTCCTGTAGGCCATTCTTGAGATAATGGTGTTCAGTATACCTTCAAGGCCACATCTTCATTTCCTCATGGAAACCTCCTATCTTCCATATGCAATGTTCTTGAACCTATAGATAGAAGGCAAGAAGTACCACTGCTGAAATGTGATTCCAATGCCAGTTTTATCAGGATCAGTAAGTTTTCCCCATTTTTCCAACTGTAAAAGGTGACATTTGATCATATTTATTCTACTGCTTTTCTGACTCATTGAATACCAAACTCTAAACTGAGTAGAATGACTCAGAAGTTGTTCTTCGGATCTTTGTGATGAATAAAGAGACTGAAACTGTATTGTTTATAGGAATGGGAAAAGAAAGAAAGTCAACTATAATATCCAGGTCAAGCTAATAAAGAGGATGAAAAGAGAATTTCATGGAGGTTTCAGGGCAAAATATTGTCCATATGTCACCAGGATGAATGTGATGCAAGGGAGAGAAGAAGAAGCAAAGTCACAGGAACATTGAGGTGTCTGCGGGATGCTGATATTAGAAGCTATGAACACAAAGAGAGAAGCGAATGATTTTCATAATTTACAGCATTTTGCTACATACTCTTGCCATAGTTCTCAGATGATGGAAACTCGGAACACATGAGCAGAGAAGACACAAATCTCGGGACATGTTCACAGATACAGTGATCCTGATGCTGACTAGCTGACTAAGGGCAAGAGTATTGGGTTGCACAAAAGTTAATAAAGATAATAACCCAGGGTTTTGATTCTCTCTCTCTTTGAGTGCTCTCTCTCTCCTATCTTCCTCCTTCTCTTCCATCTTTCTTTCCTTCTTCCTTTTATGTGTGTGTTTAGGGGTGAAAGCAAGCAACAGTGTATGTCTAAAACCAAAGGACAACTTGCAGGAGATTATAATTTTTACCATGTGAGCTCTGGTGAGTTGTTTCAGGGAATGAGCTTTGTGGCAAGTGCCTTTGACACTGTTGGTTATATCTCACCAATTGAATGACCACTGCTGACACATCGAACACATTTTTCTACTATGTCTATTTACAATCTTTGTCGCATGAGTACTATTTATTTTTTAGAAAATGATTACATTTTCATGAAGGCTAGGTTCAATGCTATTAATTTATTTTTTCTATTTTTATTTTTATTTTAAACACAAGTCATTCACTTATATCCCAGCTGTAGCCTCCTCCCTCTTTCCCTCCCAACTCCCCCTCTGTCCCTCATCTCTTTCCTCTTCCCTTCCAAGTCCACTGATAGGGAAGGATCTCTTCCCCTTCCATCTGACCCTAGCTTATCAAGTCTCAACAGGACTGGCTACAACGTCCTTCTCTGTGGCCTAGCAAAGCTGCTCCTCCCTTGGGGGCAGGGGAGGGGAAGCTCAATGAGCAAGTTATTGAGTTTATGTCAGAAATAATTCTTGTCCCCCTTACTAGGGAACCCACTTGGATACTGAGCTACCTTGGGCTATGTCTGAGCGGGGATTATAGGATATACCCATGCACGGTCCTTGGTTAGAGAAACAGTCTCATAGAAGACCCCTGTGCCCTGATATATTTGGTCTTTGTGGGGCTCCTGTCCCCTCTAGGTCATACTAACTCCCCCTTCTTTCATATGATTCCCTGCACTCTACCAAAGGTTTGGTTATGAGTCTCAGCATCTGCTTTGAAACACAGCTAGGTAGAGTCTTTCAGATGCCCTCTGTAGTAGGCTCCTGTCCTGTTTCTTGTTTTCTCCTACATCCAATGTCGATCCCCTTTCTCTTTCTAGGTGAGGATTGATCATCTTACCCAGGATCCTTTTTCTTGTTTATCTTCTTTAGGTGTACAGATTTCAGCATATTGATCCTATCTCATAGGTCTAGTACCCACTTATAAGTGAGTATATACCATGTGTATATCCTGGGATATCTCACTAAGGATGATTTTTCCTATATCCCACCATTTGCCTGCTAATTTCATGATTTCCTGGTATTTAATTTCTGAGTAGTACTCCATTTCATAAAAGTACCACAATTTCTGTATCCATTTCTCCATTGATGGACATCTGGATTGTTTCCATATTCTGACTATTATGAATAAAGCTGCTACAAACATGGTTGAGCAAATATCCTTGTTGTGAACTTGAGCATCTTTTGGATATATGCCTAGGAGTGGTATAGCTGGATCTTGAAGAAGTAGTATTCCTGATTGTCTGAGAAAGCACCAGATTGATTTTAAAAGCGGTTGTACAAGTTTATATTCCCACCAGCAACGGAGGAAGGTTCCCCTTTCTCCACAACCTTTCCAGCATGTGTTGTCACTTGAATTTTTTATTTTAGCCATTCTTATGGGCGTAAGGTGAAATCTCAGGGTCGTTTTGATTTGCATCTCTCTGATGGCTAAGGATGTTGAGCATCTCTTTAAGTGTTTCTCTGCCATTCTATATTCTTCTACAGAGAATTCTCTGTTTAGCTCCATACCCCATTTTTTAGTTGGGTTGCTTGAATCATTGCCTTTTAACGGCTTTAGTTCTTTATATATATTCTGGATATCAGCCCTCTGTCAGATATAGGGTTGGTGAAGATCCTTTCCCAGGCTGTAGGCTGTCATTTTGTTCTGACAACTGGATCCTTTGCTTTACAGAAGTTTTTCAGTTTCATGAGGTCCCATTTATTGATTGTCTCTCTTAGAGCCTGTGCTGATGGTATTCTGTTCAGAAAGTTGTCTCCTGTGCCAACGAGTTCTAGGCTCTTCCCTACTTTTTCTTCTAACCGACTTAGTGTATCTGGTTTTATATTGAGGTCTTTGATCCTCTTGGACTTTAGTTTTGTGCAGGGTGATAAATATGGTTCTATTTTCATTTTTCTGCATGTAGACATCCAGTTGGACCGACACCATTTGTTAAAGATGCTGTGTTTTTTCCATTGAATGGTTTTGGTTTCTTCATCAAAAATCAAGTATTCATAGTTGTATGGGTTTATTTCTGGGTCTTCTATTCGGAATGTTATTTATTATAGGTGCTTGAACTTTATATATAATAGTTGCCTCCTGTTGTTGTGTCTTGGATAATTTCTTCTGAAATTTTAAAAGTCCATACTATGTGCTTTATATTTTGTTACTGAACACAAAATAAGTATCGATACCCTTAACCTCACAGCCTTTAGTATGAAATATCAAAAATTACCATGACTAACTCTTTTAAAATTAATAAATGCATGACTATAGCCTATTTTTATACCTTAATATTTCTTTTTCCCTTTTGGTTTATATCTTATTAAAATTTTATTAAATATTTTTCATGCAATATAATTTGTTCTATGTCCCCTCCCAATACCTCCCAGATTCTCCCCACCTCCTTTCCTAACCACTTTAATGTTATTTCTCTCTTTAAAAATAAAAAATAATAAAATCAAGTAAAACAAATACTCTAATACAAAACAATATATCTTTTAAAAAAATCAATAAGACAAAAATATACCAAAACAAACAAAGTTTGCAAAATGTATATAGTATCATTTGCTCTGGTCTTATGTGTATTGTCACAGTCTCTATGATTTGAGATGCATGCCAGTCTCATTGTGTCTGAGAGATGCTATTTTCTTGGAGCCATCAACCTCTTCTGGCTCTTATATTCTTCCCCCCTCCTCTTCTACATAGATTTCTAAGCTTTCAGAGGAGGGGTTTGACAAAGACATTCCATTTAGGCAAAGTACTCCAACATCTTTCAATCTTTGTGTATTTTCCAGTTGTGGTTCTTGTTGCAAATTATCATCTGCTGCAAGAAGAAACTTCTCTGATGAGAGCTCAGAGATGCTCTGTTTTATGGAAATACCACCATTTCATTAGAAGTCATGCTATTGCTTTGTTCCTTTGGTAGAATAAACCTTAAAGTTTCTTAGGTACTTTGTTATTGATCAGGCTTTCTTAACAAAGTCTGACTAGACTTTGATAGTTTAATGTTGCTCTAAGTGCTATACATCTGTCACACACAGATGTATAGCATCACATTTGGCTTTTAAAGAGTATTTAATTATCAAAAGGCAGAAGTATGGTTATCAAAAATATCCTCATCCATAGGCATGTGTCCCAAGTGAAACAGAAATCATCCACTTACTTCTTGTTTTTGGAAAACCAAAGTTTTACATCTAAACAACTCAGGATGTTACACACCCCAACCTCATGTGCATCAGCCTTTTGTTTAAAAGCACCTAGAAGCAGAGAAGCCTTGTCTCTGAACCTTGTCTAAAGAAAGAGCCCATCAAATAATTCCCAGAACTTTATATAAAGTAGATCACAAGACCCTCTCTTCCAGAGAGGCCTTCCCTGCACTTCAAATGACTTCATTTGTTCTCCAATGACAGAGATATGATGAACTGAATAAACAGACCTTGTTAAGTTCACTTATATTTATTACCATGAGCTCAGACTGCTTTCTATCCCGTTATCCTTCCACACAGCTGTCTACCCATCCTTCTACTTAAGCATAAACACACACATTTCTAGGTTCCTTTGCTTTCCAATTTCTTAAGGATGTGTGACATGTAACATTTACATTAAGTGAAGTTGTATAATTTTCTCTTATTTGTACTTTAAGAGTCTTGACCATAAAGCTAGAGTAGACAAGGGAAGTAATCTTTCTTTCCACAAAGCTTTGTTGCTTGAATGCAAGCAGGAATTTGGGGTTTTGCTGTGTTTATTATCTCTCTTAATAAGTAAATATATTCCATATAGTTGAGCTTCTTCTAATTTTTTTGTCTTTTCCTTTTATATTTTCTGTTTTATCTTTCATTCAATGAACTGTTTCATATTTTTACAAGTAAATGTACAATTTCTTTAAAAGTTTTCTAGCTACAACCATCATTTTATAGTATAATTTGAAAACTTTCTTTTTACAAAATCTCACTTTGACTGTATCATTTGATGTCTGTTTATTAATCATAAAATCAACACAATCGTTCTTCTTTTCATTTTAATCACAGATGTACTTATTAGTCTTTTAAAACATGGTATCAAATATTTAAAATTTGATCCACCCACAGCCAAGATTCTGTGATCTTCTCTCCCTCAGAAGTTTCCTCATGACCTTGAAACGTTCCTTGACCCTTGCCATTTAAAAGATGATGATTTTATATATTATTTTCTTGTAGTCAATAGAGCTTGTTGTCAAGGAATTGATTCATATCTATATTTGCATTTTCTCCCAAATAACAAGGAGCTTAGCTAAACAATTATCACTTCAGTTGATATCTAAACACGACATTACATATAACACCAGAAAGATCTGTTTCAGTGAGTAGATAAAAAAAACTATGGAGGCTATGGGGCCATAGAGAACCCACCATTGGTACTTTCCTTCTTAAGCTAGTGACGTTTCTAACTTCATTCTAAATCCCTATCTTCATACCCACTGAAAAGTGCAGCTCTCATCTTTCAATAAAAAACTTCTTTTTGCAGCAAATGAAGAACATTTCAAAAAGCCGCAACTGGTCAAAGTGCTGAGAATAACTGACTGTGAAACACTCAGCTGGTACATTTACAACACAAAAGATACGCCCAAGGCACAGGAAACATTGTGAAAGAAAGAATTTTTTAAGAGTCTTCTATGTGTGAGAGGAAAACTGCAACCCAGGAAGTCACAAAAATAGGATTGCCTAAACAACATGTCATGATGACAACACCAATTTACATGCTCATGTGGATGGAGAAAAACCTCACAAAGAACCACTTCGAGATGAAGAGCAATTAATGGCAGGAGAGAAAGGAGAGAGAGATGGGGGAAGAATTTGAATCAGTCTTTTTCAGAAACAAGCTCCCTGATAAGTTATCCAATCCCAAGTGCTTAGTCCTAAATTCATATATAAAAGCAACACTAAATGGACTCAGTGAGATATGTATGCATGTGTCTATGAATATCAAACAATGAAAATTAAAGAGTTTGATAATTTCGTTAAGAGCTAGGGGAGACAGAGGATATAGAGGAGTAAATAAAATTTTAAATGAATTAGAACACAGTTCAATGTATATGGAATAGAAGGTAGATCTGGGGAAAGTTGGAGGAGAGTAATGAATGTGATCAATAATATAAAATAAATTAAAATATCAAAAAATTAATTAAGATATTTTAAATGAAAAATGATAACAGACATAAAACAACAAAGATACTCAAAACTAATAAAAATCTCAGGATGAGTGATCAGCAGGCTGGATACCAAGACATTTTGTTTCAAGGTCTTGTCTTTCTTCTCAGTATAAATTAGCAGTGAAGGGAGGCAAAGGAAAGGTGTCTGTACATATAATGTCTCTGAGTTGTTATAATATTGAAAACGTTCCTTTACAACAGTATCTTGACTTCCCAGTTGTTCTGATTCTCTCACTGAAGCATCCCCCTACCTAGAACCCCTACAAGTTCTCAATGGAGCAACGGAAGTATTATTGCCTGTAATTCTGATCCTTTAAAGACCCCAATTTTTTGCTGTAGCTTTCTGTGGTAAATGGTGACATTAGTACTAATTGCAATATTAAGTTATAAAATTTATGTTTGGATCTAGGCAGAGGTTAGAGTCATGTTTCTCATTACATTAATGATGATATATGAATGAGTGGCTGGTTAGTTGATTGGCTGCATAGGATGAACAGTGAATTGACTGGTCAATGGAATTCAAACAATCTATGAGCCAATGGATGAATAGGAAGATAAGTATTATACACATGATAGATTACATTGAAGAGGATAGATAGTAGCTCAAACAGACATTACATAGGTGTATAATAATTGGTAATAAATAATGGACTACTTTGAAATAGATTGATATTTAGATGATACATTAATATCTACATAGATAAAACTATAGCCTAAATAATACATAAATACATGATAGAGAATGACAACCTATAGGAAAATAAACAGAGTGATGGTAGAAACACATTTTAAAAAATCTACTTCCCATTGGATCAGAAATAGATATGTACACTCTGTATTACATGTATATATATATATGTGTAATACTGAAGATTAAAATTTTATTAACCAAGAAAATTAGCAACTTCCTCATTTTTATTTGCATACAACTAAGATTGCATACTCTTAACTGAAAAAAATTCAAAAAATATCATAAATCTCCAAGTGTCTATTAAATCTCTGGGCCTATTATCATTGAATATGGCACTGTTATTTTATTATGAATTAAAATTTGTGCAAAGCTTGTTTAGAAGAAGCCCACTAAGAGCTTATAGGAGAAGCCAACAGGGAAGTCATGACAAAATAAAGAGAGCAGACAAATAAGTGGAAGAAAAAAAATCCACAAAGTACGGGGACATTTTTGAAATAATTCCACTGGTTTTGTTGTAGTTTGGGGTTTTTGAGTTTGTTTTTGAGAATTAAAAGCCCTCAAGACTGCCAATAGACTAAGGATTTAGGTGCTGAGATCACTCTGTGTTATGAAGAGTAAGCATTGAACATGGATACATAAAAAGAAAAAGTTTAGATAATCCTGAAGTTACCCTAAATAATGAGTTGTAATATCGTATTATATTTTGACTGCCTGGAAAGAGTTCCATTCAAGAAAGTGACACTGACCCTTTCTTCAAGACTTTCTTTATATTATCTGGACCATTATGCTGAGAACAATGATAATTTAACTTGAATATTTAGACCAGATATTTTTTAATTTTTTTAATGTAATTTATTTGTTTTTATATCAATCACAGGTTAGGTACTTTGCATCCCAGGCATAGCCCCCTCCCTCATTCCCTCCCACTCTCCCCATCCCTCCCTCATCTTCTCCCCGCCCCCTCCAAGTCCACCAACAAGGGAGGACCTCCTCCCCTTCCATCCAACCCCAGCTCATCTTGTCTCCTCAGGGCTGGCTGCAATGTCCTCCCCTGGGATCTAGCCAGGCTGTTACTCCCTGGCATGTGTGGGGGAGGATCAAAGAGCCAGCCATCGAGTTCATGACAGAAACAGTCCCTGTTCCCCTTACTAGGGTCTTCAGTTGGGAACTGAGCTATGATAGGCCACATCTGAGCAGGGGTTCTAGGCCATATCCATATATGGTCCTTGGTTGGAGAAACTGTCTCATATAAGACCCCTGTGCCCTGTTCAGTTTGATCTTTGTGGAGCTCTTGTTCTCCCCAAGTCTTACTAACTTCCCCTATTTTTATTATTACTTCCTGCCCTCTGCCAAAGGCTTGGTTGTGAGTCTTAATATCTGCTTTGATACAACACTATATTGATTCTTTCAGAGCCCCTCTCTAGTATGCTCCTTTCCTGTTACTCGTTTTCTCCTCCATTCAATGTCCATCCCATTTGTTCATCTAAATGAGCATTAGACCATGTTTTTGTTATACATTTATTTATTTTTATTTTACATGCATTGGTGTTTTGCATTCATGCATATATGCGTGAGGGTGTCTGATCTTGGAGTTACATACAATTTTGAGCAGTCATGTAGGTGCTGTGATTTGAACCTGGGTCCTTTGGAAAAACAGTTAGTGTTCCTAAACGCTGAGCCATCTCTCCAGCCTGCTAGACCATGTTTTGAAAGACAGTTGCTTAACAATTTTAAATTAAATAATATACCTTTAACTATTATTAAGTTTATTTTGTTATCAAGTAATTAATTATAAGCATAAATTAAAATACTTATTAGATACATTAAGTTTAGTATGAGAATTTTAAAGCAACAATTTCTTCTCCTCCTCCAGATCTTCCTTTATATCTTATAACTCACTTTTCCAGGTGATGTCATGTTTTATAAGTATGTGTTGTACCAAAGAGTGAAGAATAAAAACAGAAGTATTCAAAACTATAAAACAGATAAATAAAGGAAAACATGAAACACAAAGTCTAAAACAAACTGATGTCTTTGACAGAAATCGCAAACCCAGTGGTAACGTGAGCCATCAAAATTCAAACTGAGGAGATCCTAGATGGCTGCCAGGAGAGGACACCATGTCTGAGGAGTAGGACAGCAGAAACAAGGCAGCGACCAGGAGACTGAACTCTGGGACCTAAAACACCAGCATTTGTGATTGCCAGGTGAGTGGAACTCCTACAGCAAGGAAATCAACTGGGAAAATCCTAGGGACACCCAGTTACTCCCCGGAAAAATCTCCGGGTGACAGGCGGCGCACAGCTCTGATCTGAAGGAGCAGCCGCGCTGGGTGCCCGCAGACACAATACCAGACTGGGTCTCTCACAGCCTCTGGGCCAAACAGAGGAGGAACCGGATACCTTTTTGACTGACCTGCACACTGTGGGTCCGCCAATAACCACCTCAGTCCATGTGTGAGTCCACGGGCCAGTCAGAGAAAGACCCGGTGGGCATACACCAGGCACACACCAATCGCTTCCGCAGTCCGTGTGTGTGTGTGTGTGTGTGTGTGTGTGTCACTGCTCAGGCCCGCCAGCGACAACCTCAGTCTGTGTGTGTGTGTGTGTGTGTGTGTGTCTGTGTGTATCTGTGTCCACAGGCCAGTCTGGGAAGGACCTGGGTTCTGCTTCAACCGGCAGGCATTCAGCAGGTGCACACCAATTGCATCTGCCCTAAACATCTCAGACTGAGAGGGTCTAAGAGACAGTTTTAACTGGCCTGCACGTGCGGGTCCACCAGCGACCACCTCAGTCCCTGTGTGTGTCCACTGGCCTGTCTGAGAAGGCCTTGGGCACCATTTCAGACAGGCCTGCATACAGTGGATGCACACGGCAACGCCTGCAACCAATCCAGACCCACTGTGTGTGCCCCAAATATCATCTCACACCATGGTGCACATCCCCTGGCCCTGAATGGGGCGCCAAGTCTGCAGTCTAGGGGAAAGTCCTTAGCAGCAAGCCCAGGGCAGAGCACAGAGCACCCAGCTGACATCTCAAAACGGGACACTCAGCATCTAGCACAGAGTGAGCAAAGCCTCCAGACCAGAAGGGTGAACAGCCTGCAGTGCTCACAGCTTCTAGCACAGAGCATTA
>CM053760.1:50032059-50058006 GCA_028658305.1 Pachyuromys duprasi
AAGAGTTTTTTCGAGGTCCTCTGTGGCCGGCTCTTGTCCTGCTACCTGTTTACTCCTACATCCAATGTCCGTCCCATTTGACTTTCTAAGTGAGTATTAATCCTCTTACCCCAGGTCCTCTTTCTTGTTTATCTTCTTTAGGTGTATAGATTTCTGTATTTTTATCCTATCTTATAGGTCTATATAAGTGAGTATATACCACGTGTGTCTTTCTGCTTTTGGGATACCTCACTCAGGATTTTGAAGGAGACTGCATTGTTTTTGATAAGATGGCTATTCTCATCCTATCAGTCTTACCAATGAATAAGCCTGTAGCTTTCCTTTTAAAAAATATCTTCAATTTATTAAGTTTCATAGTTAATATTGTATAAGTCTTTCACTTGCATAGAATTGTTCTTAGATTTTTTTAAGCTATTGTGAAAGGTATTGTTGCCCTTATTTCTGTTTTTATCTGTTTTCTCTTTGTATATAGAAAGGCTACTGATTATTGCATGTTAATTTTCTATCTTTCTGTTATGCAGAGTATATCTATGACTTTAATAGTTTACGGTAGAGTCTTTGGGTTGTTTGTATATACAATCATGTTATATGCAAATAAGAATACACTGGCTTTTCCCTTTTGGGTTTGTATCACCTGATCTTCAGTTGTTTTATTTTTCCAGCTAAGACTTCACACACTGTATTGAACAGGTATGGGCATCCTGGTTTCTGATTTGGGTGGAAATGCTTTGAGTTGCTGCCTGTTTTGAATTATGTTGGCTGTGGGTTTGCTGTAAATTCCCTTCATTATTTTGATACTTTGTATATTCCTCTATTCTCTGTGACTTTTATTATAAATGGATATATTAGACTTTGTGTTATAAATGAATAAATCAGAATTTAGAAAGCAGGGTTAAACGAGTGAGGTATGTGAGGATGACAGAGTAGATAAGGAAATCAGGGTAGAAATAATTAACAGCAAAAGTTGTTTGAAAAGCCATATGTAAAGTTACTACTAGAGAATCATCAACAAATTTATACATCTATAAAAGGAGCTTAAATAGAGTGACCAATATCCCAACTTGATATTATATACTTTTCTGTAAGGACATCATTACTAGCAATACCATATTCTCTTAAACCATCTAAAAATTACAGGGTCAATGCTAGTAGATACCTACACATCAGATGGTAAGAGCCCAGTGCTGAGGACAACAGATATTTACATGATAGAACATGTAAAATTCTAACTGGTATGCAAGTGGAAGATTCATCCCTACATGTTCCATTGATAATGCTTTCAGGTATGATACATGCCTCCAGAGGAAAAACATGAGCATCAATCTCACCCAACTCTGAATACAGTAAATTGCAATATCAGTATGTTTCTAAAATGTGTCCTCTTGTTAATTATGTGTGCCCATACCTGTTAATTAGGCCATGAACCTTAGATTAGATAGGCCACCAGAAGAAAATATCCTACACTTGTTCTACTAAAAGAATACAGTAACAACCCTTTTTTTCCGAGGAGAAAGGGGGAGGAGAACGGGCAAAGAGAGAAAGGGTGAAACATAGAGGAACTGAAGGAGGGGCCACCCTTGGGATATAAAAAAAATTGAAACAAAAAAAATAGTAATAAAAGGACACATTCCTATACACATATATCTGTGCCACCAAACTCTCATTATGGAAGCTTCTTGCTGCAGTATATGAGGATTAGCAAGAAAACCTACAGCTGCACATTGGACATGGTGTGAGAGATTTTGGAATTATCAGCCCTAAAATGGGATGTCTCTATCACATTCCTCCATTCAGGATTCAAGATATTTAGAAAAGGGATCCACACTAACCAGAGGTTGTGGATGACTCAAGGGATCAGATTTTTCCAAATACAGCAGGGCAGATGGACACTTAAACTCACAGAGAATGTCCAAGCACTGCACCAATAGAAGATAAAACCAGACAAAATCACAGCACGAAGGAGGGGGAATGCGCACAGTGTATCTTACACACATAAGAAGAAATTTGAAACTTGAAAATTGATAGCTACTGAGCGCGAGAGAGAGAAAATCAAATGCTCTTCAAAATAGTGACACACAGTATATCGCCCATTCCCTAGGACAGGCTCCATGCTTAAGTTGGACCACACAAATTAAACAATACGTATTTTGTAAAATTCTTTTTCTAAAAAGACGATAGAACATGAAGTTGAGTGGGTAGGAGATGTGGGTATTTGCAAAGATATGCAGAAAAGGAAAGAATGTGAGCAAAATAATCTGTAATTCTCAAAGAGTAAATAAAAACCTTTTTAAAATTGCATAACCTTAGATGTCTGCTTCTAAAATCATATTCCAATTTCATTGCTGCTGAAATTTGAGAGCTTTCCATGTTCCTAAAAATGAAACATCACTAGAGAGTTGACTCATCCACAGTAGCTTTTGAAAATGCCCTCTAGCATCCAGATATCCCAACTTCCCAAAAACTAATAGGGAACCAGAAAGTCCTGTGGTGTTTTCTTCCCAATTTCACATGTTCTGCTTTCAATCACACTGAGCACAATAAGTGCAGCATGTATGTAATATGGGATAAGATCATCTCCTGAGCGTGGGTAGTCTGTCAGAGACTTCATCCTTATAGATTTTTTAAAATTTTTTCTTCACAATTTATTCAATATATATCACCATTAAAGTCCCCTCCTTGAATTCCCTAAGTCCCGTATTCCCTCCTTCTTCCACTCATTCCCTTCCACTATTCCGCTGAAAGGGGGAGTTCTCCACTATTGCCATCTGCCCATAGTTTGTTAAGTCTCATCAAAACTGCTTGGATCTTCTTCCTCTGTGGCCTGCCAAGAAAGCAACACCAGGGGTGAATGATCAGAGAGCAGTCAACTGAGTTCATGATAGAGGCAGCTCCTGCTCCCCTCACTGAGAGATCCACATTGAGACTGAACTGTCAATTGGCCACATCTGAGCAGGGAGTCTAGGCCCCTCCATGCATGGTCCTCTGGTGGCGCATCAGTCTCTGCAGGAGCTCCTGGGCTCAGATATTTTAGTTTTGTTGGTCTCTTTGTGGAGCTTCTGTCCTTTCCATGCCACCTCTCTCTTCCTCCATAAGACTCCCTGTGCTATTCCCAAAGTTTGGCCCTGAGTCTCAGCATCTGCTTCGATCTTCTGTTGGGTGAATAATTTCAGAGGACCTTTTTTTTAAATGAATTTATTTATTTTTATATTAATCACAGGTTAGGTACTTTGCATCCCAGGCGTAGCCCCCTCCCATTCTCCCCATCCATCCCTCATCTCCTCCCCACACCCCTCCAAGTCCACCGACTGGGGAGGACCTCCTACCCTTCCATTCGACCCCAGTTCATCTTGTCTCCTTAGGGCTGGTTGCAATGTCCTCCCCTGGGATCTAGCCAGGCTGTTACTACCAGGCGTGTATGGGGGAGGGTCAAAGAGCCAGCTATTGAGTTCATGACAGAAACAGTCCTTGTTCCCCTTACTAGGGTCTTCAGTTGAACACCGAGCTACCATGGGGCACATCTGAGCAGGGGTTCTAGGCCATATCCATAAATGGTCCTTGGTTGGAGAAACCGTCTCATAAAAGACCCCTGTGCCCTGATCTGTTTGGTCTTTGTGGAGCTCTTGTTCTCCCCATGTCTTACTAACTTCCCCTATTTTCATTATTATTCCCAGTCCTCTGCTGAAGGCTTGGTTGTGAGTCTTAATATCTGCTTTGATACATTGCTATATTGATTCTTTCAGAGGCCCTCTTTGGTATGCTCCTGTCCTGTTGCTTCTTTTCTCTTCCATTCAATGTCCATCCCATTTGTTCATCTAAACGAGCATTGATCCTACCAACCTGGGTCCTCCTTCTTGTTTATCTTCCCTAGGTGTATAGATTTCAGCATGACCTTCCTATCCTATAGGTCTACATAAGTGAGTATATACCATATGTTTCTTTCTGCTTTGGGGATACCTCACTTAGGATGATCATTTCCAGGTCCCACCATTTGCCTGCGAATTTCATGATTTCCTCCTTTTTAATTGCTGAGTAGTATTCCATTGTGTAAAAGTACCATAATTTCTGTATCCATTCCACAACTGAGGGGCATCTGGGTTGTTTCCAGGTTCTGTCTATTACAAATAAAGCAGCTAGAACATAGTTGAGCAAATGTCCTTGTTGTGTACTTGAGCATCTTCCTTAGCTTCTTTAGATTTACATATTTCAGTATGTTTATTCAAGATTATATGTCTAATATCTACGTATAAGTGAGTATAGCGTGTGTGTTTTTCTGCTTCTGGGAGGGTGGGATTGGGAGGGAATGAGGGACTATACTATAGCTGTGATACAAATTGAATACACTGTAATTAATATAAAAAATAAAAATTAAAAAAAACATAAAGGGTTAATACCTGGGTAAGGATGTTGATGACCGTTCTCCACATGAAATGAAACTGTGTATCCAGTGAAAGCTAGCACTTAGGGAAGAAAATTCCACTTTGGTACTACTAACATAATTTCCTCATGCCCTGTGACCCATGTACATAGTGTCAGCAAGTCTAATACAAGCATAAAGATCCAAGGTAGATTTGAGACTCAGTTTTATAGAAAACCAAGGTGAAGAACAATGGAAAAAACACTTTATATTCATAAATTCTCTACACAAACATGTATATACTAAAAACATAACACACGTATAAGAATATTATTGTTCTGGGTTATTAAGCCCCAATTCAAAAAAGGCAGTACCAAACCTTTGTTCAGATGTTACATATTTTAAATATTGCTGTATGGTATTAATGAAGGGCTCTAACAATCCCAGTTTTGGCAAACCTGTCACTGGCAGGTCTTGCCCTTTCCCCTTACCTTTCTTTGTAAACCCTGAATTATATCTCAAAAACTAGCCACCAAAGTTTAGTTCATTCCTATGTTTATCTACCAAGGCCAAACTACCAATGTTTTGAAGTCCAAAAAACAATACCCCCCGTTAGTTCACCTAATTAAAATGTCCAATAAAAACATACCACTGCTTTTGTGCCAATTAAAATGAAAATGGCCTCATAAGCTCATAGGAAGTGTCACTCTTAAGAGGTGTGGCTTTGCTGGAGTAACTGTGATTTTGTTGGAGGAAAGGGGTTACTGGGGTCTAGATTCAAAGTTTCAGATGCTCAAGCTAGGCCCAGCGTGTCATTCTTTCCTTGCTGCTTCGAGATCAAGATGTAGAACCCTCAGCTAATTCTCCAGCATCATGCCTCTCTTCATGCTAGCATGTTTCCTGTCATGATCATAATGGATGAAACTTCTGAACTGTAAGACAGCCCCAATTAAAATGTTTTCCTTTATAAAAATTTCCATGGTTATAGTGTCGCTTAGTAGCAGTAGAAACCCTAACTAAGACAGTATCCTAGCCAATTCTAACATAGCCTTACCCTCCTTTCCTCTTAAAAATCAGACCTGCAAGGTCATTTGATCTGATTTCTGCCAAAGTCAGAAATCAGCTACTTTTAATTTTCTCCCTGATTAATGAAGGATGTCTCTGTGAAAATGGGTATTTAGGTGTGCTCCAGAGGCCCGCAGTCCCACCTCACGATGTTTGTGTGTTCCTTCAGTTAATCCTTGGGAGAAATGAAAGCAAGTTTTTCATGCAGAATGGGGAAACTAAGATAAACCAATGTAAGGATACCCAAATTCCACCCAAATGAACAAATTATTTTATCATGGCTGCTTACAGGAGTATAGGTGAAGGGTTAGATGTGGGTAAAAAATGCTAAATGAGAGCTACATCACCAAAAGGTCATCCCACCATGAGTGAAGCCTCAGGACACCTGGAGCACAAAGTACAACTCATCAGCAGCTCAAAAATGTGGATAATCTGCTTTCCAATCACCTCAATGATTTTGAGTTCTTTCCAGCTTTCTCAATTAGGTCTCTTCCTCCTTAAATTAGCACAGCAGGTTTGGTGGTCTTTTCTATAGCGCCTCTGCTTAGGAGTGTGTCTCTCTGTGTATAATTATACACACACAAACACACACACATGTATATGTATTCATGGGCTTTCTGAGGCTGTTCAATTATTTACTGCTTAAGTTGAATAAGAATCCCAGAGGGATGGAATATTTCACCTCCCCTTACATCACCTTGTTGTTTCGCCTCCCTTTATATATCCTTCATCTTCATGAACTTATTTCCAAGATGGAAAGCTTTAATCACAGGTAAAGCTACTGAACAACATATATTTCACTTAAAAAATCTTGTATTCACAAAGCTTATCTGAGGTGAATCCACATGGTTATAGTACCACAATGGTGAGACAAAGATTAAACCAAATTCTAAACACAGGAATTTCATAAAAGGCTGATGAGAATCCAAACAAACCTGCTCTCTGTTATACAAACCTGAAGAAAACAACTATTGAGAAAATTACTGAACAATTATTAAATGTACTTTCCTTACAAAATTTCACAAAGAGCACAAAACAAATCAAGGTCAAGCCCAAGAGTGTCCTGTAACTCACTAAACCATAAAAGTCAACAGTCACAGTAGTCTTTACAAATACGATCAGAAGGCTCTGCCAATAAAGTGTTTGTCTTGTGAGCATGAGGACTTTAGTTTGACCACACTGTCTTTCCAGAACTACAGAAAAGATGCCTAGCACAGTCTAAGGCACTTGAATCCTAATGTAGGGAAAGAGACACAGGAATCCTTGGCCAGTCAGTTTACTTTAACTGGTGAGATTGGTATTAGGGGGACAACATTAAATAAAGTCTACAGCATTTCTAAGGATGAAATCTCTTTCTCTGTCTTTCTCTGTGTGTCTCTCTGTCACTCTGTCTCTTTCTCTCTCTCTCTCTCACACACACACACACACACAAATACTAGATATAATAGATCATTTCAGAAACAAATGACCCTGCTCATTTCTATTTATCCAATACATATTTACATACATATAAGGGCCTCATTCTCATGTCAGAACACCAAGGAAATTCAGAATATAGAAATTCAGAATATAGGAGTTCTCAGTATCTGACCACAGAGAAAATTGTCCATGAATTTTCTTCATTATCAATTTGGGGGTATATCCTTCAAGGCATAATATAAATTTTTACGATTTGCACACAAACCAGAGGGGAAAATCACTGTAAAAGAAGATGGACATGATTCTTTACCTTCTTGCTGAACTGGGGGAAAGAGAGAAATGTAATTTTTTTCTTGCACCCATGCCTGGGGAGATTTTACAATTCATAAGAGTTTGCAAGACATTATCTTGATCATATCTAAGTCTGACTCTGAGTCAGAATCACCAGGATTTCCTGAGAGTTAGGATCTGTGGGCCTCAGGCTGTCCCTGTTCTCTACTCTAGATGCATTTTTGTTGTAAGTTGGAAACCCACACACCCTGAATTTGCAGAGTTCTTCCTCTTATAGATAGAAAATTGGAAACTTCTCATTATGATTTGGATTGTGCTAAAGGGCTCTAACACTATGGAAGGTGTAGATGAAAACTAAACAGTAAAAAAAAAAAAAAAGGTGGACAGTCTTTTAGCCAAATGAGTGATGAATGGAGTGTTCAGAATGTCTTCTCCAATCAGAACTTAACCACAGGATGATAGATAGAATAGAAGTTCTATTATCTGAATGTTAAAGCATTTAAGATGGAATGAGGAAATGGCTGACAATGGTCACTGGATGCTAGATGGAATTAAAAAAAAAAAAAAGTTCAGCACGCCCTAAGGGTACACATACCTGCATCAGTATACTGTGAAGATTTTTCCTTCAATGTAAGAATAGTAAAGATTATGAGTAATGTATAGTTATATTTATAGGAAAATAGGGGTGTTTATTTCAGTGTGTAATGTGTAAAATTTTATGTGTAAAATGGCAGATGGTGAGATCGGATACTTATACATGGTGAGATAGGATACAGATACTCATCTGTAGGCAAATAAACAACATATAGTCATCAGATTCATTGAACACATTCATGTCACAACCCATAAAGCAGCTATAGGAGTAAGGGGCATTGCTTATAGCAGAACAGAATAGAATGTGGTCCTACATGACCCCTTAATTGTCTAAGAATAACTTTTAATAATTCCATCTGATCAGAGGGACAGTATCATGCAAGATGCTAGGATGAGTTAACTGTGGGTCAGACAGAATGATGCTAGACTATAGACGATTAGATGGAGTAAGATCTTGAATGCCTGCTTAGATGATTTACTTCTTCTCTTAGTACCTAATAAATCATAAGGCCTTTTCATTTTGTGTTAGTCATGTTAGTTTTGTGTTTGTAGCCTCAAGATTCTCCATCTTGATTACAACTGCATTCTATTGAAGCTGTCTTCCCTCTATAACATTCCTTTATTTAAGTCTAGCCTGTCATGTCTTTATTATTTGAAGAATAATCTGCAAAAAAACCCAATTGAAATGGTAGCTAAATAATGTATATTATGGTACTCAGCACACATGTGAACAGACATGTCTGGCATTTAGAAGTTTACTGAATCAAATGATACTATTTTGGATCAGGTTATTTTACATCCTTGGGAAAGTTACATGATACCAGTAACTGTTCATGCTGTTGTTGCTCATCATAACTGTACAGTTTAGGCCTTAATATGAGAAAAGAGACCTGTTGTAGTTCAACAACCTGAAAAATTCAGGTTTATATTCATTATCTGGATGCTTCTACCATGTACAAGAAGTACTATGAGACTGAAACACACTGTGCTGGCTATGTTCCAGGGATTGTTGAAAACTATATTATCCTGCCACATGGTAAAGCTGTAATGGACTCTGTCAAGATACATCCAGTAGTATATCTAGCTGAGCAATCCAAGTTGCACTCAATAGCTCTCCTGTTTGATTAAAGGGCAGCCTTGATGCTCCAAATACATATGCTAAAACAGTGAAAAATCATGTTCCACCGAGGAGGATATGATCGTTTCTTGTGTTAAGTGGATGCAACGGGTCTGAAAATATACCTTTGCTGTGTTTTCTATGTGTATCCATGTTTTGTGTGTTTCTATATTTAGACCTGTAGATTACTGGAATTGTGAGCAACATTGTTGGGAGGAACCTTTTATAATGTTTGGTGGTTGCTCTCTGAGAGTCATGATTTATTACATTTGTGGGAATAATTGACTGGTGCTTTGATATGGTGCTTATAGCTCAGAAAGAATAGAGTGTCTTTGTCACCACCTGAAAGGTGGCAGAAAGAAGAGCTTGAACCAGGAAAACGTTATTAGGGAATAAACACCGTGCTCCTGACAGAAATGGCTATGAGTCATTATGGAACAGGGAAATCTTTGATTTGCAAAATTCTTGAACCCTACAGATAACATGACAAAATACAAAAGAAACCACACAGAAGTAGGACTAAGGTAAAAGTAAAGAGTTAATACTCCCTGAAGGAAGAGACTCAGCATGCTATAGACATTGCTTCTCTTGCTCCCCCACCTCCACACACCAAGCTCTGTTTGGCTTTGGATACAGTCTGTTAGTATATATAGGAGGTGGAAACCTGACTAAAGGGAGCCCTCAGGTGAGACAGCTTTCCTGAGCTGAAAACCACACTGTTGTGGAATTTCTCAGAGATGCAGCTTCCACTGGCTCAACCAGGCTCTTGTAAGTGAACTGCATTTGTGTTCCTCTAAGTAAACTTTATCAATGCATTATTTTGTCATGATGGCTTTATATAGCATATTTTTGTTGGTATTATTAGTGCCGTATCTGTAGATAACTAATATTTGTTCGTGTCTCACCTAGATTCAAGGTGAGGGAGCTGAGAATCTTAAAGAATTGAATTGATAAGCAGACATTGAGATAAGTGGTTCTCTAAGGGAATCTTCCATCTCTGTTGATACTTGACAATGCCTAGAGTGATTTTTCATTGTCTTTTGTTTTACATGAAGATAAATGGGGACAGTATTGAAGGTGTCTAACAGTTACCTGCTCTGAACCATCTTCGAATATTCAGGTCATCTCCTACAACAATAAATAGAAAATGAACAAGTTGCTGAAATTGAGAACTTGGACTTTATTGAAAACATAAGAACAAACATCTATTTGCCCCCAATCCAGAAGAAGGAAGCTAGTGATGCTTACACAGGTCTCAGCCTGCCTGTGGCTTGGGGTTACTACCTGCCTTATAAAGCAGTGGAGGTTTAATCTGCCAAGTGACCAAGTCATCATCTTCTCTGAAAGGTTTTCCTCTCCTATGTAAGAGAAAATAAAAGAAAAAAAGGCAAGGGACTGTAATTATTTGTGGTGTCAGGGCTTGGATGTGTATCTGCTCACTTAACTGGGATAAATATTCAATTCCAAATCTGAATGTAGACAATGAAGGCAGATTTGATTCTGTTCAATTTTGATGTGTAGCAAATAAAATGACAAAAGGAAAAAAGTGTTTGTGCTAACAAATCATCTTAAGTCTTGGGTTATGTTTAGAAGAAAAATAACTTAGTTACAGATGTAAAATTTATTCAATAAAATGAAAATGAGCATACAGTCCTAAGACATTTAAAATATGCAAAATGATGACATAAGGTCTGTAATTTGGGATCCATCTCAGCTTCAAATGTTTCTACTCTGGGGCAGCTGTTCTGCAGCAGCCAATGCTGAAGAGTCACCGACCTCTTGAGGTGTGGCCTGGGGAACTCTATCTCCCTATATAGTCACAGTGGGAAGAGTGTATGTCCAGCTTAAGCTACACAAGACTGAGCTGGCACAGTATTCTTAGATCAGATCATGCTTGCCACATAGGTTAGCTCTTGGAACTTCATTTCAAAAATGTCATCTCAGCATCATTTCTCTGTGTAGCAGGGATGGGCCTGTTACTGTCAAGCCTGCTCCTGTGGGAACATGTGACCGCCACACCATATGAAAAGATGTCCAGTAAAGAGCTGTATGACAATCTGCAATCCCTTTCTCATCGCACCCATATAGTTGCCCGAAATATGCATAAAATTTTAGTAAGTACCTTCATTTATTTCACAATTTGTCTCTAAAGTGATTGTCAGAAAATGCTGTTTGAACCAAAAAGCATCATGAATCAGATTTCAACTAATATGCAACAGAAAAATAACAATTACTAAAATATAGATAAGGGAATGTAGATTTGTAAATATGTCAATGACATTTTTCAAAATTCCCTCTAATAAACCTTGAAAAGCAATCACTTTTGTTATAAATATCAGCTTTAGACATTAACTTCAGAAGAACATCACTGAAGGTGAACTGTGACTTCCTAGTCTTGTTTGAAGAATGTCTCTGTATTTTCACATTAAATGTTATTGGTAATTCTAGCTTCATTTATTGCTAAATACTTCCTTTAAAACAGATCCAGATTTTTATGTTGTAATTTGATACCATCAATATAACTGCATTACAAATCTACCATGAAGTTGAGATGGTTAACATATAATTCCATTTTATTTGAGAAAATTGTATACATTTCCAATTATTTACCTAATCACAGCAAATCAGTTTGAATAATTATGAAACAAGTGTTTCCTAGACATCAATACAAAGCCACTATTAGATGGCACCCAATTCAAATCCTGTGGAGTTCTGATTCTTAAAAAAAGAAAAAAAGAAAAAAGACTTTATGTTGTAGTATTTTCTATTGCTTTCTTTCAAAACAATTTAGGACTAGCAAAAAGTCAAGAGCATGCTAGGCCACAGAAGAGGACATTGTAGCCATTTCCGAAGAGACCTGATAAGCTAGAGTTAGATGGAAGGGGAGGAGGTCCTTAGAAAGGTGCATGGAGGAGATAAGGGAGGGAAGGGGGAGCTAGGGAGGGAATGTGGGAGGGGGCTACGGCTGGGATACAAAGTACATAACCTGTGATTAATATAAAATAAAAAATTTAAAAAGTCAAGAGCATAGTGAAGAAAAGAGTTTGTGGGGCCAGGGCATTCACTTATATGTCTAAAGGGCAGAAGAAGAAGAAGAAGAAGAAGAAGAAGAAGAAGAAGAAGAAGAAGAAGAAGAAGAAGAAGAAGAAGAAGAAGAAGAAGAAGAAGAAGAAGAAGAAGAAGAAGGGGAAGTTCTCAATTTCAATTTATGCAGTTCTTGTGTGTTAAAAATGGTATTATCTTATCAGGTCTCACCAGAACTAGCTGCAATGTCCTCCTCTGTGGCCTAGCTAGGTTGCTCCTCCCACGGGGGGTGGGGAGGTCAAAGAGCTAGCCACTGAGTTCATGTCAGAGACAGTCCCTGTTCCCCTTAAGCTAGGGTCAGATGGAAGGGGAGGAGGACCTCCCCTATCAGTGGACTTAGAGAGGGGCAGGGAGGAGATGAGGGGGGGATAGGATTGGGAGGAAATGAGGGAGGGGGCTACAGCTGGGATACAAAGTAAATAAACTGTAATTAATATAAAAATAATTTAAAAAAGAAATTCAAAAATAATATCTATCAAATACATAAATGGTATGTTAATAGATGTGTTTATTCCATTCTGAAACTACAAAAACTTAAATTATTCCATTCCCTTCAGGATTCAAAATTAGCTGGGAGAAGATGGTTTCAGAATAAAAGAAATGATACCTGCCAAAACACGTCCATCTCTACTTCACAAAAAGTAGGTTTTCGTCTATGTTATTTACCAAAACTAACTTTAACAGAACTCTGGCTATTAGTACTATGTGTGATTACTATCACTATATCATGTATAATAATCTCAGAGCCAATAGAATGAGAAAGAAGGATTAGGCATCACACCATACAGTAGATAACTAATTCAAATGCCAGCTTACATTATAGCAAATGCCTAAATTGCCCATGTACATGTTCTTTTGCCAAGACATTGCCATTGGGATTAAAAACTTTAGTTTGAATTGGAGATCAGTGATTGAATATATCCATACACGTGTGGGAGAAATCAAATTCAGACCTGTTTATGATGGAATATTAAAGGTTCCTCCACTGTTCTAATGTTACTTTACTGGCCAGTGTGTAATTTATTGTGAGTTTTAAAACTCTCCTGGTCTTGTTTCTGTTTCCTCTTTTGTGCAGTCATCTCTGAGTGATTTCTCTTCCCCTGCATCATAGTTGAAAATCAGCTAAACAAGAGGGTTCTCTGTATACTATATTATGTACCTCAAGATAAACTTTGTTTCTGAGGTTGGCATTTTCAGTAGATCTAATATGTGACTGTTTTATCTCTTTCTTCTGATTCCCAGTCATAATCAATCTTTGAGTAATTTAAACTAAACTTCTTTTGTGTAGACCTCTCCTATATATTATGTGTCCTATATGATTTTGTCATTAGCACTAAGAACCTATGCAAAATCTATTCTCATTAAAGCGTGACTATAGCAACATAAATGAAAGAAAAAAGAGGTTTGAAAGAGATAATATTTGCACAGAGCTCCTTTTCTTGACATGTCCACAAGTAGTCGTTTGCCACTAATGCATGTATTCTACACAAATATTTCTTTAATTTAGGAGACTGTTAGAAAAATAATGAACTGAGGGTCAGAAAGTTTGCACAGAACTTGTGCTTCTCTCTCTAGTGTCAAGTAACAATGTGAAGTTGGGCTTTGTCCACTTCCACTCCTCACTCTTAATCACCATGCCATAATCCTTGCCCAAAACAATTTTGCCATCACCATTGCCTGCTCTTTTTCTTAATATCCTTTACATATTTTCATTTCCACACCAGTTGGATTCCCATTACTCACTGTTTCATTGGCAGAGACTAACTGAAATCATAATAGCAAGCAGGTAAAATCATATATGACTGTCATACAGGATTCTGGCAGTGATCATGAACTGGGCTGGGCAAAGTTTTATAGTTATTCCCACTAATACTGGTATTGAAAGCAGCTGGATCAACCCCCCGCCCCGGTTTTGTTTCTGCTGAACAGGACAACGAGGAGGTTGCTCTGCCAGGAGTATAAAGTCAGGATTATGCAGAAAATCACTATTTGAAAGCCTTCTTTTCTTCACTGCATTTATGTTACATACTTTACAATAGCCTGAATTTCACAATTGGATGTTTAAATGAGCAAATTGATTCATTCAGGTGAAAACACACCCAAAATTCATTTGGGTGAGCTTCCACTGTCAGTGTTAGCATTGTATTGGTCTGAGCCAGATCCTGGTGAGACACAATAATTGTTTTTTAATCAAATCGGGAAGTGCAATTAAATAAGAGCAACCCTCCACATCATCATAAGGCACACATTCACATAGAGAGAATTAAACAAATTATGATCAGATTGACATGTCATTAGGAAAAATATTAATACCTAATTAGCTTTATATTAGCAAACTGTAGTTACATGGCTTAAATTTCACCTTTCTACAAGGTGCATCATGTTCTAAAACATTTTTATGTATTTACTGACTAAAGATGAGTATTGTAGTTCTCTATCTTGTGCCAACATATCATGTATTTACTTACTGTACTTTGTTTTGCTTATTCAATGCAATGTTCAATCTGATTGCTTAGACTGAAGACCTTCTGAAAGTCATCATCAATGTTTCCAATGCCTGGACATACCCACTGAGACTGCTGACACCCGCGGTGCTGACTCATTTAGGGTCCTATGATGGTATGCTGTCAAGAGCTGTAGAGGTCAAATATGGAAATGAACAAGTTCTGAGGGGAGCAAAGGTTTTACTCGGCAGGGTGAGTTGTTTTTCTCGCATGTCTTTGATCATGCCATGCATGAAAGAGGAAATGTATAATGAGGAAAAATTTTTTAAACTTCATTTTCAAAACCTGTTAATATATTTACAACCTTGCCGGTAAGGGACCACATACAAAACCAGCTCCTCACAAAGTTTTATAATGAGAATTCAACCCACAAGAGATCTCAGTAGAAAGTAGCTGGTCCTCATAGTAAATGGAAAGAAGCTTTCCTTGATGAGATGGGCACACTTGCCTAACTCAGAAGACCTTAGGACAGTCATGTTTGGATATCCTGTAACATATCTCATTAAAGGAAATTCTCTTCATACCTAAGGTTCAGGAACAATCTATAATATGAAGAATATATTGAATTGAAATGCAAAAGAAGATAAGGGCACTCTACTAGAACTCATAAAATTATGGAAGACAGATTAGGAAAAGTACTAAGGACAGGAAAAATTCCCCAAAGGGAAAAATTGGACACCATTCTCTACAATGTCCTTTGGTTGAATCCATATCCACAGTCACATGATAACTTGTTGATAGTCCATTTGTCTAACCCTGCATGTATGTTCCTCATTTGGAATCAAAGACCCATCAGAAATTATAAGCATCTATTCCAATTCTAGTTTTATTAGCTAATGTTGTCATGATACCTTAGCCTAGGATCCTGACAATACACATTTTGCCTGGTTTTCTACACTTATATATATTTTTGCAAACGTCATTCAAAATGTAGAAGGAATATGCACTGTGGTGTGGAGATTTCTCGTGTCTGTGTGCCTTTTTTGCAAGTATGAGAAACTGAGATTAATTCAAAAATTTTTATCAATAAAAGATAATTCCAGCACTGGGGATGCAGAGGCAAGCAGATCCATGGTGAGTGCTAGATAAAAGTAAGAAAAACTATCTTGTAAAAGAAACAGAAACAAACAAATAACAGCACAATCCATCCAAGGAACTTTATCCAAAGTTGAGCTTTGATTTCTATATGTGTGTATACTAAAACACATGCAAATCCATAAACATATATGTACATTCACACACACACAATTTATAAGGGCCAGTCATACCAACAAAGTACATAATACCTGTCCTTTTGATGTTTAGATACAGCCTACTGTTGAAAAAAATGACAAAGCTGAATGGCCAGTACTAAAACAATTGAGGTCTTCCAAAGAAAGGACTCACCTGTTGGCATTTTATAAGCTCTTCTACTGCCTGCGCAAGGATACACAAAAGGTGAAGCAGTATCTCAAGATCCTGAGGTGCCAAGCCATCAAAAGCAACAAGTGCTAAGTGCCTATCAATGACATCTGCTGCTGAGGCGATCCTTGATGAATGAACCAGATCTTCAATGCTTTTAAAGTTTTAATCTCTTAGATTTGTTTTTATAAAATAAATTCTGATTGCTTAGAATGTTTATCAATTTATTGTGTCCATGTAGTATAAAATTGACGATAGCATTGTGATGTTCCTATAATTTTTATTTTTTATAAATAAACAGGGTTTGGAAAGAAAGCTAGATGACTGAAAAATTTGCTTTTGAATTTCAGTAAAATTTACTTTAGAATTACAACAAGAGATTACTATTAATATCAAGAGATTATGATTAATCAGTAGAAATAAGATGAAATCATGAAGATAGGTTTTGAAATCAAACCATTCTGTCTGAGAAAAGTTTCATGACCCAAGAACAGATGATGTAAGTTCTGGCATTTTGCAGCATCCCCAGGTAGCATAATGTTTCAAACTTTCCAAAAAATGTGTTAAAATACAAGTCTAAAATGTCTAGATTTCTCCAATGAAATCTTCAACTATGTTCTTCCGTAGCACCAGCTTAGAAAGATTGCATATACACTATGGTTTATAGAACGACTAATGTGACAACAGTTCATCTGATATTCAAGATATTCAACACTCTAACCACATCCTGTAGTTATTAATGCCAGACAGCAGAAAAGGAAGATTTCATCGTTTCTTACAATGTTTAAGCCATTCCCCTTTTCTGCATATCAGTGTTTATGACTATCTCAGAATGCAGGAGATAAGGACAAATGAAATTGGTGACATAACAAATCTGATAAGTAAAGAGTATTACTGGATAAGGCTGAAGTTAAAATCACCTGAGAATCAGGTGCTTCTGCCATGAGGCTTATCAGTGTACAAACACACCTTTGGCTAAACATAAAAGGCTAGCGTCTATTAAGAGGTATGCTCTGTTTAAATTCTCTTATCCCTCCCACTATCTGTGCCCTCCATTTTATCCTAAGGCGTGGTACTTGAGAAAAGTAGCTGAAAGATTGCTTTTCATCAACTTACACAAGAATCACCTGCATCAAACCTATTCAATAAGTGGAATGGCAGCAGTGCTGGATCGCCATTGACACCTTCCTCCCCTACAAATTCTCTCAAACTGGTGTGGGTGCAAAATGGAACAGAAATGCAAACGCATTATCAGACATTCACAGCGGGATGTACATCTATTACTCCATTCTTTTGAACTCCAAGAGTAATTTTCTCTATTGGCAACCATCTGAGGGTGAGAGTGTATCATACCTTAAACTAACTAACTAACTAACTAACTAACGAACGAACGAACTAACTAACTAACTAACTGGAGAATCCAACATTCTATTTACTCCATCTAAAGATAAATGATTGGGTGAATGTAACTCAGTTTGTTGACTGACTCTAAGCAACCAAGAAATGGGCTAATTTCATAGCCTTCTCTCCTAAGAAAGTAATGATGTTGCCTGGTTGCCATTGCCTTACACACAGAGATTTTCAGACAGTTATAGGCAACAGATACTGAGAGATGACCTGATTCACTTTTTATAGTCCATGTCTAAACCCATTGCTCTTTGATTTGGGAAGTATGTTTCATCATTGAGCTTTAGGGATCTGCCTTTCTATCCTTCCTGCTCTCTAGTTACAGATGCCCAATACTTGCTCTAGCATTTTTTTTTTTTTTTGGTTTGTTTGTTTGGTTGGTTTTTGTTTTTGTTCTTTTTTGCATTTCTTGGACCATATTTTCTTTTTTGTATTTTATCATTATCATTTTTATTTACAAAATTTCACTTTTTATCCAATTTGTAGACCCCACACTCATTTCCTCTTCATCCCACCATACCTCCCTCTTCCTCCCCTATCTCTCTTCCCTAAGTCTTATTTGAGAAACTGCATTTGTATATTAGTATGTGTATATGTACATACACAGTAATATGCATTCTTAATTTTTGATTAGTTCTTTGTTTTCTTGGATGTTTTGTGTCAGGGATTTTTTTCAATTTAATGTTTTCTTTTACAGAAGTATTGATTTCTTCAATTGTATTATCTGCGCCTGAGATCCTGTCCTCCATCTCTTTTATTCTGTTGGTGATGTTTACCTCTGTGGTTCCTGTCCTCTTCCCTCAGCTTTCCATCTCCAGGATTTTTTCATTTTCTGTTTCCTTTATTGAATCTATTTTCATTTTCAGATCTTTAACCACTTTTTTCATTTCCTTTACCTGTTTGATTTTTTTTTCCTGTATTTATTTGAGAGATTTATTCATTTCTCTTTAAAGACCTCTATTTGTTTGGTTGAATTTTCCTGTATTTCTGTGAAGGATTTATTCGCTTCCTCTTTAAAACCCTCTAATATCTTCATAAGCATACATTTAAGGTCATTTTCTGTGTTTCAACTCATTAGGATATCAAATGTTTGCTATAGGTTCTGGTGGAGCCGTCACATATTTTTGTTTTGTTTGTTTTTGTTTTTTTGAATTTTTTGTTTTTGTTTTCTTTTTCCAGCTTCAATCACTGTAATTGTTTATTTTTGTTTAGGTGTAAATTTATTTTTAAATTTATTCACTTTACAACCTGATTGCAGTTCCCTCACTCATTTCTCCTTGGTTCCACCCTGTCTCCCTCTTCCCTCCTATCCTCCTCCCCTAGTCCTCAGAAAGGGGAGCCCTCCTTCCTTACCAACTGTACCCAGCCTATCAAGTCTCGCCTGTATCCCCTTCCTCTGTTGCTTGGTAAGGCCTTCCCACCAGGAGGAAGTGATCAAAGAGCAGGCAACAGAATCATGTCAGAGACAGCCTCTTAGCAAGGAAGCCACATGGAGCCTGAACTGCTTATTGGCTATATCTGAGCAGGGAGCCTCAGTTCTCCATGCATGGCAGATCTTTGGTGAGTCAGTCTCTGCAGGCTCCTATGGGCCCAGATTTTTTGGCTCTGTTGGTCTTTTTGCGGTGCTCCTGTCTCCTCGGGGTACTTTGAATGCACACAGTCCACCACTGTTCTGTAGACTCCCAGCATTCTGCCCAGAGATTGGCTTGAGTCTCAGCATCTGTTTGAATCCCCTGCAGAGTGGAGTCTCTCAGAAGACATCTATGGTAGGCTCTTGTCCTATTTCTTTATTCCACCAGTCATCATATAATTTAAGGGAAAAAAAATGTAGGCCGCAGACCAGAATATATGTAAATCTGAAAGTGAGTCAGATTAACTAGTCTTTTCTCCAGTCTTTGGGGCAGTGGGCTTAATACTTTCTCTGTTTTCTAATGAAGAAACGTTTTGGGGGATATAAGAAACTCAAACATCCTGGATATTCAACTTCAATCACTATGTTTGTTTATTTTTGTGTAGATTTAATTTTTAAAAATTTATTCACTTACATCCTGATTGCAGCCCCCATGTTCTACACCAATTTGAACCAAGGATGAACATGGTAGTAATAATTATGAAACCATATGTATTATTGTATCACACTCAGCTCTAATACTAGAGAAAAATATATTTAAATCCCTTAGTATTTTGCAGATTTGTGTGTTTTAGTGCTTTATTTCCAAACAATAACTTTAGGAAGGACCAAAGAACTAGAATATAATAGCAAAGAGAACAGGTTGATAGGCTAGAAAATTACATAGCATGTTTAATGGAAAGAAGAAGTAAGCAGATGGCATTTGTTTCATTTCTGTGCTTCAATTTTCCTGTTGTTCCTATTTTTAAAAACTGAATGTCAATCGAATACAAGCAACAATAAATGGACTCAGCAAATTTTATATATATGTACAAACAGTAACAATCAAAGAAAAGAAGGCCACAAATTTAGGACGGTTAGGAGTAGTGAGATGGGATGTGTTGTAGGAAAGAGAATGGTTGATATGATATAATTATATCTTAATTTAAATACAAATTAATAAAAAAAACTATTCATTTATTTATGTATTCACTTTACATACTGGACATTGACCCATCCCTCTGTCCCTCTCTCCCATCCCTGTCCCTTATTTCTCAGAAAAGAGAAGCTCCTCTTTCTGTCTACCCTACTTCAACAAGTGAGATCAGAGCTGAGCATGTCTTCTTTCCCTGAAGGTACAACATTCCCAAAGTTATGGGACACAATGAAAGCTGTGCCAAGAGGAATATTCATAGCACTAAATGCCTTCAGCTTTCACCTGAAAGCTCTAGAACAAAAGAAAACAGACTCACCAAAGATGACTAGACAAAAGGAAATTATCAAACACAGGCTGAAATCAATAAATTAGAAACAAAGAGAACTATAAAAAACAAAATTCTTGAAATGAGGAGCTGGTCCTTTGAGAAAAATCAACAAAATAGACAAACCATCAGCCAAACTAACTAAAAGGCACAGGGAGAATATTCAAATTAACAAAATCAAAAATGAAAAGGGGGCATAACAACAGAAATGGGGGAAATAAAAAAAATCATTTAGTTCTTACTTCAAAAGCCTGTATTCCACAAAATTGGAAAACCTAAAAGAAACAGACTACTTTTTTTCATAGATTTCACTTACCAAAGTTAAATCAAGATCAGTAAACTGTTTAAATAGTCCTATAGTCACTAAGAAAATAGAAGCAGCCATCAAAAGTCTCCCTCCAACTCGAGAAAAAATAAAAACAACAACAACAACAACAACAACAAAAAAAAAACGCCAGTGCCAGATGGTTTTAGTGCAGAATTCCACCAAACATTTAAATTAGAGCTAACACCAATATTCCTAAAACTATTCCAAAATATAGAAACAGAAGGAACCTTACCAAACTCATTCTATGAAACCACAGTCAACCTGATACCCAAACCACACAAAGACTCATGAAGAAAGAGAATTTCAGACCAGTTTCACTGATGTACACTGATCCAAAAATACCCAATAAAATATTAACAAATCAAATCCAAGAATACATCAAATATATCATCGACCATGATTAAGTAGGCTTCATCTCAGGGATGTAGGGATGGGTCAATATATGAAAATCAAATAGTCTAATCCACCATATAAACCAGTTGAAAGAAACATAATTCACACGATCATCTTATTGGGTGACTAAAAATCCTTTGACAAAATACAATACCCCTTCATGATAAAAGGTTTGGAGAGTTCAGGGATACAAGCCCATACCTAAACATAATAAAGGCTATATTCAGAAAGCTGATAACTAACATCAAATTAAATGAAGAGAAACTTAAAGCAGTCCTACTAGAACCAAGGATAAGACAAGGCTGACAACTGTCTCCGTATCTCTTAATATAGTACTTGAAGTTCTAGCTAGAGCCGAAAGACAGCTAAAGGAGATCAAGGGAACACAAATCGGAAAGGAAGAAGTCAAATGATAGATAGATACTCACAAATGATATCTAGTATACAAAATATTCTGCCAGAAAACCCCTACAGCTGATGAATACCTTCAGCAAAGTGGCTGGATACTAGTTTAATTCAAACAGTTAGTAGCCCTCTTATATACAAATTAAAAACAGACTGAGAAAGAAATAAGAGAACTCACACCCACCACAATACTCACAAATAATATAAAGTATCTTGATGTGAATCTAACAAAGCAAGCCAAAGACCTATATCACAAGAACTTCAAGTCTTTAAAGAAAGAAACTGAAGAAGATATCAAAAGATGTAAAGAGATCCCAGGCTCATGGATTGGTAAGATTAACATAGTAAAACTGGCCATCTTTCCAAAAGAAATCTATAGATTCAGTGCAATCCCCATCAAAATACCAACCCAATTCTTTACAGACCTTTAAAGAACAATTCTCAACTTCATGTGGAAAAACAAAAAACCAGAATATTTAAACCATTCCTATACAATAAAAGAACTTCTGGGGGTATTTCCATCCCTGACTTCAAGCTATAATCTAGAGAAAGAGTAATAAAAACTGCATGGTACTGGCATAGAAATAGACTGGTTTATCAGTGGAATCCAATTGAACACCCAGAAATGAAACCTCACACCTATGAACGCTTCATTTTTGACAAGGAACTAAAACTATATAATGAAAAAAAGGCAACATCTTCAACAAATGTGTTGGTGTAGTTGGATGTCTACAGATAGAAAAATCCACACTTATTACCCTGCACAAAAGTCAAGTCCAAGTGAATCAAAGACCTCAAAATAACACCAGACACACTAAATCTTTTAGAAGAGTAAGTGGGTAAGAGCCTTGAACTCATTGGCACAGGACACAACTTTCTGAACTGAGCACCAACAGCTCAAGCTCTAATATCAACAATTAATAAATGAGACCTCTTGAAACTGAAAAGCTTCTGGAAGTTTGAGGACACTTTCACTAGAACAAAAGACAGTCTATAGATTAGGAAAAGATCTTCATCAATCCTACATCTGACAAAAGGCTAATACACAAAATATATGAAGAACTCAAGAAATTAAACATCAAGAAAAATATAACCCAATAAAAAATGGGTTACAGAGCTTAACAGAGAATTCTCCACAGAATAATATCAAATGACCGAGAAGCACCTAAAGAAATACTCTCCCAACTCCCCCTGAGAGGGGAGCAGCCTTACCAAGCCACAGAGGAAGACAATGTAGCCAGTCCTGGTGAGGCCTGATAAGGTAAGGTCAGATGGAAGGGGAGGAGGACTTCTACCAGTGGACCTGAAGAGGGGTATGGGAGGAGATGAGGAAGAGAGAGTAGGATTGGGAGGGAGGGAGGGAGCTACAGCTGGGATACAAAGGGAATAAATTATAATTAATATAAAAATTGAAATTAAAATAAAAAAAGAAAAAGGAAAAGAAATGCACTCCCATCTAAGTACTAACCAGGCCTGACGATGCTTAGCTTCTAAGATCAGAAGAGATCAGGCATGTTCAAGGTAATATGGCTGTAGACAGAATCTGGAAACAACCCAGATGTCCCTCCACTGAGGAATGTATACAAAAATTGTAATACCTTTACACAATGGAATACTACTCAGCAATTGAAAACAAAGAAATCATGAAATTTGCAGGCAAATGGTGGGAACTAGAAAAGATCATCCTGAGTGAGATATCCCAGAGGCAGAAAGACACACATGGTATATTCTCACTTATAAGTGGATATTAGACATATAATACAGGATAAACATACTAAAATCTGTACACCTAAAGAAGATAAGCAAGAAAGAGGACCCTGGGTAAGATGCTTAACCCTCATTCAGAAAGGCAAATGGGATGGGTATCTAAAGAGGCCGAAAACAAAGAACAAGAGGAGAGGGCCAACCCACAGAGGGCCTCTAAAGACTCTACCCAGCAGGGTATTAAAGCAGATGTTGAGACTCATAGCCAAACTTTGGGCAGAGTGCAGGGAATCTTAGGAAAGAAGGGGGAGATAGAAGGTGACTCCACCAGGGGAGCAACAGAACCAAAAATTCTGGGCACAGGGGTCTTTGCTGAGACTGATACTCCAACATAGGACCATGCGTGGAGATAACCTAGAACTCCTGAACAGATGTGGTCCATGGCAGCTCAGTATCCAAGAGTGTTCCCTAGTAATGGGAACAGGGGCTGTTTCTGACATGAACTCAGTGGCTGGCTCTTCAATCACCTCTCCCTGACGGGGTGAGGGTAGCCCTACCAGGCCACAGAGGAAGACAATGCAGCCAGTCCTGATGAAACCTGATAGGCTAGGGTCAGATGGAAGCAGAGGAGAATCTCCCCTATCAGTGGACTGGGGAAAGGCCATGGGAGGAGAAGAGAAAGGTAGGGAGGGATTAGGAGGGGATCAGGGAAGGGCCTACACCTGGGATAGAAAGTGAATACATTATAACAAATTAAAAAATTAAATAAATGTTCAATGTTGTTAGCCATGAGGAAAATGCAAATCAAAATGACTCTGAGATTCCATCTTACACCTGTCATAATGGATACAATCAAAAACTCAAGTGATAGTACATAACATACTGGCTGGGATGTGGAGAAAGGGGAGTATATCTCCACTGCTGGTGGGAGTGCAACATTGTACAACCATTTTGAAAATCAATCTGGAGTTTCTCAGAAAATTGAAATAGATCTACCTCAAGACCCAGCTTTTCCAGCTCCTGGGTTTATACCCTAAAGATGCTCTACTGTACAAGAAGGATACTTGTTCATACATGTTCATAGTAGCTTTATTTGTAATAGCCAGAATCTAGAAACACCCTAAATGTCTCTCAACCAAAGAATGGATAAAGAAAGAATGGTACACATACACAATGGTGTACTACTCAGCTATTAAAAGCAAAGAAATCATGATTTTTTTTTTTTTTTTGGTAAATGGATGGAACAAGAAAAGATCATTCTGAATGAGGTAACTCAGACCCAGACAACCATATACGGTATGTACTCACTTATAGTGGATTTTAGCCATACAGTACAGGATAAATTTACTACAATACAGAGACACAAAGAAAATAAATAACAAGGAGGATCTAAGAAAGGATGCTTAAATCTCAGAAGGGGAAATAGACCTGACAGAGTTAATGTTTGAAGAGAGGGGACAAGGCAGAAGAGGAAACAGAGAGACATGAGGATGGGAGCAGACCCAGGGAAAGCAGAGGTGGGAGGAAAAAGGCCTGCAGAGAAAAGAGAAACTGTTGACAAGGATTTAAGCTTGAGACTTAAATCAGAGTAGGCTCCTACAGGGGTCTGAGAGGAACTCCAGTAGAGTCTTCTAGTAGCAGGAGTCATAGACTTTGAATAAGATACCCTCTAACTAGACAATTCTCCTACTAGAGGGAGGGAACACCAACCCAGCCACAAAATTTTCGACACAAAATTCACCTTACCTACAAGATGTACAGGATGAAGATGAACAGAAATAACAGAGACTGAAGGAAGATCCAACCAATGCCTGACCCAACATAAGACCCATCCCAGGGGAGAGACCCAGTTTCTGACATGATTAACCATATTCTGCTGAGCCTTCAGACAGGAGTTAGGCAGAGTTGTCCCCTGAGAGGCTCTACCCAGCAAACAGATGCTCAGACTCACAGTCAAACATTGGGTGAGACTTAGGGAGCTTTGCATAAAAATGGGGGAAGGAGAAAAGGACCTGAAGGGTAACAGGAGCTTCACAAGAATACCAACAGTATAAGCCAAATTAAAAATAATAAATAAATCAAACATCTATCAAATGCATCAGAGATTTGTACATAGATGTGTTTATTTATTCCTGCTACCACAAAAATATAATATTTTAATTCTTCCAGCATTTAAATTTTGCCAAGGAATCTCGTCACAGAAGCAGATATTCCACACATGCCGCTTGCATTCCTCCCTATGGGCAAGTTCTCCTGACAAAATTCTGTTCTGTGCCTCATTTGCAAAACAAGTGAAGTAGTACCAGGCTAGCTGTGCTAGGTGTAGTTCCTGGGCGACAACAGTTGTGCTAATCTCAGATGCAATAGAGTGCAGGAAGAAAAATGAGTCAGAGAACAATCACATTACACAGTTGGTAACTTGTGCACCAAGCCAGTGCCAGCTCACATTATAACAGATTCCTAAGTAGCCTGGGACCATTTTTAAGCAGCACTTTGCTCATAGAATTGTACTTAATATTCCCTAGGAATATTTGGTGTGAACTGGACATTTCCTACTTGAATATACATTCCCCTATGTATGGAAGAAGAAATGCAGACAGTAGTGTTTATGATGTAATACAAAAGGCTTCCCCTCTTGCTGCATGCTACTTGCCCAATTAGTATGTCATTTTAAAAATCCTTTTGTGTAAAAGTACCATAATTTCTGTATCCATTCCTCAACTGAGGGACATCTGGGTTATTTCCAGGTTCTGGCTATTATGAATAAAGCAGCTATGAACATGGTTGAGCAAATGTCCTTGTTGTGTACTTGAGCATCTTTTGGATATATGTCTAGGATTGATGTAGCTGGGTCTTGAGGAAACACTATTCTTAATTGTCTGAGAAAGCACCAAATTGATTTCCAGAGTGGTTGTACAAGTTTACATTCCCACCAGCAATGGCAGAGGGTTCCTCTTTCTCCACATCCTCTCCAGCATGTGTTGTCACTTGAGTTTTTGATCTTAGCCAT
>CM053760.1:50066516-50106365 GCA_028658305.1 Pachyuromys duprasi
TGTATATTGAATCATCCCTGCACACTAGGGATGAAGCCAACTTGGTCATAGTGGATGATATCTTTGATGTGTTCTTGGATTCAGTTTGCAGGTATTTTGTTAAGTATATTTGCATCAATGTTCACAAGAGATTGGCTTGAAATTCCATTTCTTTGTTGGGTCTTTGTAAGGTTTAGGTATCAAGGTGACTGTGAGAATGAGTTTGGTAATGTTCATTCTGCTTCTATTTTGTGGAATAGTTTGAAGAGTACTGGTGTTAGCTCTTCTTTGAAGATCTGGTAGAATTCTGCACTGAAATCATCTGTCCCTGGGCTTTTTTTTTTTTTTTTTTGGATGGGAGACTTTAGATGAAAGCTTCTATTTCCTTAGGTGATATAGGATTATTTAATTTATTTACCTGATTTTGATCCAGCCTTAGTGAGTGAAATCAATCAAGAAAATTGTCCATTTCATTTAGATTTTCAAATTTTGTGGTATATAGGCTTTTGAAGTAAGACCTAGTGATTATAGGATTTCCTCAGTGTGTAGCTTTTCATTTCTGTCCCCCTTTTCATTTCTGATTTTGTTGATTTGGATAGTGTCTCTCTGCCTTTTAGTTAGTTTCGCTAAGGGCTTGTCTATCTTGTTGATTTTCTCAAAGAACCAGCTCTTGGTTTCATTGATTAATTGAATTGTTTTATTTGTTTCTATCATTGATTTCAGCCCTGGGTTTGATTATTTCCAGCCATCTACTCCTCTTGGGTGTGTTTGTTTGTTTTTTTTTTCCCCTAGGGCTTTCAGATGAGCCGTTAATGTGTCAGATTTCTTCTTGAAGACACTCAGTGTCTTCCTCTGAGCACTGCTTTCATTGTGTCCCATCAGTCTGGAAATGTTGTACCTTCATTTTCATTGAATTCTAGGAAGACATTAATTTCTTTCTTTATTTCTAACCTGACCCAGCTGTCATTGAGTAGCAGGTTGTTCAGTTTCCATGTGTGTATAGGCTTTTTGCTATTTCTGCTGTTGTTGAGGTCCAGCTTTAGTCCATGTGACAGATAGGATAAAACAGATTATTTTAGAAGCAGAAAGACACACATGGTATATACGTACTCATAAGGGGATATTAGACATATAACATGATAATCATACTAAAATCTGTACACCTTAAGAAGCTAAGCAAGAAGAAGAACCATGAGTAAGATGCTCAATCTTCATTTAGAATGGCAAATGGAAGGCTATCAGAAGAGGGAGAAAACAGAGAACAGGACAGGAGCCTATCACAGTGAGACTCTGAAAGATTCTACCCTGCAGGGTATCAAAGCAGAGGCCAAGACTCATAGCCAAACTTTGGGCAGAGTTCAAGGAATCTTATGAAAGAAGGGGGAGATAGAAAGACCTGGAGTGGACAGGAGCTCCACAAGGAGAGAAAAAAAATCTGGGCACAGGGGCCTTTTCTGAGACTGATACTCCCACCAAGGACCATTCATGGAGATAACCTAGAACTCCTGCACAAATGTAGCCCATGGAAGCTCAGTGTCCAAGTGGGTGTCCTAGTAAGGGGAACAGTTACTGTCTCTGACATGAACTCATGGGCTGGCTCTTTGATCACCTCCCCCTGAGGAGTATGCAAACTTACCAGGGAACAGAGGAAGACAATGCAGCCAGTCTTGATGAGACCTGATAGACTATGATCAGATTGACGGGGAGGAGGACCTCACTATCAGTGGATGGGTGGGGGGGGGGAATTGGGAGAAGAAGAGGGATTGAGGGTGGGGCTGGGAGAGGATGAGGGAGGGGGTTCCAACTTAGATACAAAGTAAATAAACTATAATTAACTTAAAAATAAATTAATTAAAAATTAATTAATTAATTTTACACTCCCCCCCCCCAAAAATCATTCATATCACTTAACTGCACTGCCAACATTGTATCCAATTTCAGACATGAAAAAAAATAGCTATTCTATTTTTTAAGTGTCCATTCCAGTTAGTATACTGGTTGTACAATTTTAATTCAAAGTTATAAATTTGTCTATATTGAGACTGAAAATTTAAGTATTTCTTAACCTTCCTTTTGTTAATAGAAGATAACACATTTTTCCTAAGTCTCATCAAGTCCAGGTGCTTTGACTCTCAGTCACATTCACTGAAGCAGTTTTATAATTTCATAACAAACTTGAAACTATAGGCAAAGCTTCCATAAGTTTCACTGTTGGAGAATTTTAGGTGTAAATTTAATGTTTTAATCAAAGCTGCCCTAATTCTTCTCCTCCAATGGCTTTTCTATCACACATATATCTTTACTCCCATATGTATGTGTCATGTTAGTAGTCTCCAGAGTTCAGTGAAGGCTATCGGTATGTGGATCTTCTACTAAAGCACTGAAAGCATCTCAGGGGCTGCACTATTGAGAAAAATCCAAAACAATCAATTCCCAATGCTGCCTTAATTAAGTTTGCTTTCCATGGCTCTGACCTTATCCATCTTAGATTTTAAATGACTTGATATTGCCTAGGAATTATACATGCAGGCAAAACTACTGTGAATTCATATGTGTAAAGACTCCATGAAGTCCAGAAAACACTTACTCTCTGTAGCTATCCACTGCCTCTGTCAATTATTCAAGGCCCTGTTTTCTGATAATTACTGAGCTTTGTGTATGCACGACACAAATGACCCATTAAAGTCTGAATAATCCTCAGTCACTTAAATTCTGTATGTTTATTTGATCACTTTTATATGCATATACATATATTTCTATGTACACATGTAAATATATATTCTAGAAATAGAAGTTCTCATGTGAGGGTTGAGATACACTCTAATCTGTTACAATAACTGTAAAAACATAGTCAAGAGTGCCTTAGTATTTCAAGGTAGTAGTATATTGGGATCTACAGCATTGACGGTCATAGGTTTTTCATCTAGCTATTTGAACCAGGAATGATTTCTAAGGTATAGAGAGGCCAAAATTTCAGCCATAAGGATAATACCTAACACTTCTACCACTATTTCAACAGTGGCTGTGATTCATATTTGAGAAAGTTTACTGATATAGTTTATCTCTGCTAGCATGAATCAAAGCTTCCAACAACATGAAAACCTTCCAGTAAACATGGCTGTTCTATATTGGTACTAGATTTTTCTCCATATTCTATGTATCAGCAATGTTATGGTATCAGCTCACCTCCTGGTTCCATCAAGCTCAAAGATTGATGAGAACCCCTGTCTTATGAAAAATACTAGACTCCTGTTTTTACCCAATCCAAAGAAAAATGTACTCTAATCATTATCCAAATTTTAAATTGTTGAGTATTTGCTGTGCTATTGCTGTGGAGACACAGAAAAACAATACTCACCCTAGGTTAAGATCCAGTGACAGACAGAACAAATGACACCAACAAATTCCAATTGGCAAACCGCTCAATTTTATTGGGGTCAGTTACAGGAATAAGAGCAAAGAATTATTTGCATATCCAAAATTTCTCAAAGATGGCTACCTAACCAATAGCCCACTATAGGCACAGATAACAGCTCTTGAGGCCTGGAAACCTGGACTACACTTGCAAAACTTGACAGCAAAACTTGACAGAGCTCAACTAGCTACAATCCTCATTTGTCTAAAGTTATTCAAGACAGCTTACTTGCCCCTTTCTGCCTGCTTTTCTTTTTGTAAGCAGATAACCCCGTGTCTGATTCTTCCAGTTATCAGATAGCCTCTGCTTCTTCCAGGCAGCACAGCACGTCAGAGTGTGTGTACGTGTCTCTTAACATCTAGCATCTTCATAGTTTATGCATGTGTGTAGTTAAAAAGACCTTATGAACCTTATGGCAGAAGGAGGAAATAGAAAGACCTGGAGGGGACTGGAGCTCCACAAGGAGACCAACAGAGCCAAATATTCGGGCTCAGGGGTACTGCAGAGACCGATGAATCAACCAAGGACCATGCATGGAGAGGACCTTGACCCTGTGTTCAGATGTATCCCATAGTCTTCAGGGGGGTTCCCTAGTAAGAGGAGCAAGGCCTGTCTTTGACATGAACTATGTAGCCTGCTCTTTGATAACCTCCCCTGGATGAGGTAGCATAACTAGACAAGAGAGAGAGAGGATCCAGACAGTCCTGATGAGACCTGATAGGCTAGGGTCAGATATAATGGGAAGAGGACCTCCTTTATCAGTAAACAAGGGGTAGGACATGTGGGGGGAGAGGGAGAAGGTGGGACCAAGAGGAGAAGAGGGAGGGGGCTACAGCTGGGATACAAAGTGCATAAACTGTAATAAAAATAAAACATACTAATTTGTACTCTAAAAATAATAAAATAAAATATTTTCAGAAAAGAAAAACCTGATTAATTTAGTTAAGTTCAGATACTTTATGAATATAGCCAGGATGTTTTTGTTTTGTTTTGGATAATGAGCTTTTCAACATGCTGGAATGTTTCCCTCCCTGTGGAGCTCTTATGTTTTTCACCTTTTAATAGCGCCTGTCCTTTCATACCTGCCATCCATAAAAGGCTTCACTCCAAGACGGACAGTTTAACCTCAGAGGAAACTGTTGCAACAAAGGGCTCATCTCAGATGAGTCCATAAGATTATGACACAGCAAATGAGAAGACAAAGATGAAATAAAACCCAATCACAGGAAGGCCAGAGATGATATTTAAAATCAAAGGAGCCAGTTCCCCATCATAGAAAACTGAGCTTTTCTGTCTCATGGCTAATCTCTTCTTCAGCAAATGGCTCCATAGATTACGGAATGTACATATGCTACAAATTTTCAAAAAGAGAACAAAATAAATCAGGAAAATACCTAAAGCACTTTCTACAACTCTCCTAATCATGAAATTCACCAACCAGAGTGTTTGTTTGTTTGTTTTTATTTTGTTGATTGTTTATGTTTATATTGTACACCAGCAGGCCAGGGTATAGGTCTTTTGACAAACTGCTTCTCTATGAGCATGTGGATATGAGTTTGATCTCTAGATCTGAAATATAGACAGTGCCCTGCATATTAACACTTACCTAAAGCCTAACCCTGGTGTTATAGATGTAGGAAGTTCCCGAGGTCATACCCTGGCCACTTTAATTTATGAGATTCAGGTCTATATAACAACATTTAATAAATGAAGTAAAAATAATCTTTAAAATTATAAGAAGTTTGAACTCTCAACTCTATGCATTTACACTCGTTTTAAAAATACTAAGAAAAAGACCTTGAAAAACTGAGATAATATGAAAATTAAAGGATCCCAATTCTTTTCATCTGTCCATCCTATATGCCTTTATGTAAATGAGAGAGCCTCAGACTAAAATCACAGCACTAGGGAAAAATTCAACAACATCTGAAATTTCCTCTATTTCAACCACAGGGACCAGTTTGCTATGAGATTTTTTTAATAGATGCTTTTGAACAAAATAATCCATGGCAGGCAAGTGGATCCATAAACCCATACAATGTATATGTATTATTTCTATAAAAACATGGAAATATTTACTTGCAGAAGAAAAATAATTTCATTGTGTGCTTTACCTAATAATTTAAACAGAGGAGAGAGAAGTAAAATTTATTCTACACTATCCTGAAGGCATTCTATAGTTTATGAATTGCACAAGATTGATCATATACAGGAAGAACTATGAATTATCAAGATGGACATAAGCTAGGATCAGATGTAAGGGGAGGAGGACTTCCCTGTCAGAGGACTTAGAGAGGGGCATGGGAGGAGATGAGGGAAGGAAGGTAGTATTGGGAGGGAATGAGGAAGGGTGCTACAGGTTGGATCCAAAGAGAATAAAATGTAATTAATGTAAAAAAAAAAATTAACAAAAAAGGAAAAGGTTGATCAAGAGAGTTACTGTATGCAAATGGTAAAAGATTTCTGTTGAAATTCAGCAGGCCATAAAGATTCAAAATCATCTCTGCATCACAGAGCATTGTACATTTTCCCCCCTTGAAATAAGTGCACTGAAGGTTAATGAGATATGTATATCTGTGATTTGCGTCATATCTAGAGTTATTTGCTTGAGGGTGAACAGTAAGTAGGGCTTGTATTACTATGAGAAACAGAAATATGTCAGAGTTAAAAGTGCTGTGTCTTCCTTAGGCCTATTGAGCTAAACATTTAGACAATTAAAAACCATATTAACAAGCTATCTAGTGCCCTACAGAACCCTTAAGATAGCTAGAAAGGCAATGAGAGTAGCTAAAAACAATGGGCTATTGTTTTACTTACTATCTTATATTCAGTTGTTCAGCACAACTGAATCCATCCAGTGAACATCATGGAAGATGCCAGCATAAGGAAACAGTCTCAGACAGAATGAGGTAGTATATAGATATCTAGTTAAATAGAATCATGTCTCTCACCCAGGCTGATCTATTCTGTTTAAACACTCAATCCTAGTTACGTCTTGAGACCTCTTTTAAGCCTATTAAAACTTCCTACAATTTTTCTTGTTTCTTCTATAGATTATCAACCTCAGTGACAATTTCTACTCTTTGAAACTGTCTAGCCTGAAAATGTTCTATCATATAATGCTTCTTCTACATGGTTTATTTAGTTGAAAACCTTCAGGAAAAAGAAGTGAACTAGAAATTAATGGATTATAAGAAGGTACCCTCCATACATGAACATCACAATTTCTGACTGTTAGAAGTTAATGGAATAATAACTCAGTGTAGGGGTTCATTCTTCATAAACTTCATTCTTAGGAGTATTTGGAAACTTTCACATGGAAGGATCAAACTCTGGATAAACTTTTGTTTGCATGCCAGGTTTAAATGGATAGACTTTTTTGTTTATGAGACTGCACTTCTTGGTTTAACAGTCATAATATTCACCCTTCTAAATAGTTCAAATGGCCATGGCAAGGAATGGCTTACTTGTCAGTAAGTATTGTGCAGCCTATAGAGGACTATTATCAACAGATGTTATTACTCAGCTACCTGGTAAACTGATGAACCACATGGAAATGTGAGTATACTTTTGTTAGTGTTGCAATGAGTTATGGTTACAAGACATAATTTTCTGAAATGATTTAAAGCTAACCATCCTAGAGGCAATCTACAACGTACATTGTAAAATGTCGCAAAAACATGTTTCTGAGAAAGTCATAGTCATCTCTGCTTGTACCATCAGCTTTTGTAAAGTATGTATCATATGGCTATCAAAGTGCTTTTTAAACATCTGTTCTTCTGCCTGCTTAATGCTGAAGCAGTATCTACTTTGTGAAAAGAAATTTTTAGTAAAGTTTGCTAGTTACAGACAGAAATCCCTGTTTTGATCAAACACTGAGACTAATGGGCTGTTGCTGTAGCATGCCAGCCCAAAGTTAAAAAAAAAAAAAAACTGACAGAGGGCTTTTGTTACCACCTGAAATACCTAGGGGTGTTAACAGTTGATGGGAACAGGACAGAAAGGATATAGAACTCTTATCTAGAGAAAAGGTATAAGGAAATATACCTTGACATGTTTCTGAGTCACTATGGAACTGAGATGACCTTTGTGATTTTTAAAATAATTTGAACCCAGAACACTCCTGCAAAATGCAAAACATGTATGTGAGACATGACTGTGGCAAGAGTAAAGCATATTTTTATACTTACTGAGTAGATGGAATCATGAAACCTTTACCATGACAAAAGGCATTACTTCCCTTCCTTCTGCCTGATGATTTGCACGACCTTGGGAAGAATCTGTTAGTATATATGGGAGGCAGTAAGTTGAAGGAAGATAGCACTCAGGTCTAGCAGCCTTTTGGTGTTGTAGTCCACACTTCGGGAGGACTTCTTCAAGATGCAGCTATCTTTGACTCAACCATGCTTCAGTAAGTAACATTTTATCCACACTGCGTTTTATTAATATTTTATTTCATGATGATGGTTTGGATGGAAGAGATTCTTTGTTCTTACTGATTGGTACTGTAATATTTAGAAAACTATTGTTTTCTGTGACTCACCAAGATACAAGACAACATTGAGCTGAGGATTAATATTTTGTCAGGAGTTGCTGAATCAATCTTGAAAGCAATGGTTCTCTGAGGGAATTCCCCTGAAGAAAGCTGCAAATGTAAGGTCCATAGACATTTTGCATTCCTTTACTGTTTTAATTTCTTTTTTTATTTTTATTTTTGACATGCGGGGAAAGAACGGAACATTGTTACAGGTTTCTAATGCATGGATACTTGTAACCATCTTTTAGGCACAAGACATCATGGAGAACAAAAATCAAGACAATAAAAAATGACCTTGTTAATGAACTGAGAAGTTGAACTTTATTGAGAACATAGGATTCAATAGTTTATGTTAGTCCCAGAAACAAGAAGTAATATTATGGGGCATGGGGACTTGAATAATTCTTTGCTCACATAAACCCACCTGAGGAAGAGCTAGATTCTGGAATCCTACATAGACAGTAGATTTGTGACATTACCAACTTGGTGTATGTAATAAATGGCAAAAAGAAAAGAAGGCCTATTTTAACAAGTTATCTTAAGTTTCAACTGACATTTGCAAGAAATATTAATTAATGAACTAATTAACATTTACTTAATGAAGTAAAAATAAGCGTAATTCCCAATTCTATAAAATACATAGAGAGTGGCTTGAGGAATCTGTCTCAGGATTAATCTCAGCTAAAAATGTTTACAAATTGAGATGCTTTGCTAAGGCAAAGCCAAGCTGAAGAAATCCTCCTACTTCACCATCTGTGGATGGGAGAGATAGCACTAGTCATCTATGTTTTCTCACTGGACAAAATGATTCAAATGCCATCTCTACAAAACCAACTACTGTAGCACAGGAAACTCAGGACAAACAATGTGCCCTACAAAGTATCACTAATAAACTTCATTTGAATTAGGTCATTTCAGTGTCGTTTCTCTTTATAGCTGGGACATTCCTTCTGCTGGCAGTGTCAAACCTGCTCCTTTGGGAGCCTGTGACTTCCTCACCAAAATACAGAGTGTCCACTGAAAGCCTATATGAGCGTTTGATTGAAATGTCACACTTCACCCATGATCTTGCTTCAAAAGTACACATTGAGTTTGTAAGTACCTATATCCCAACCTTCTTTCTCCTGCCTCTACCTCCCACCTCCTCCAACTTCTCCCTCAACTACACCCTCCCTATCCAATCTTCTTCCATTTTCCTTCAGAAAAGAGTAGGGATAATAGCCAACATGGCATATCAAGTTGCAAAAAGATTAGGCACCTTCCCTCATGTTAAGGCTGGACAGGGCAGCTCAGTAGGAGGATAAGAGTCCCAAAAGCAGGCAAAAGCAACAGAAATAGTCCTTCTACCTTCTGTTAGGAATCCCACAACACCTAGCTATGCAACTATGACATATATACAGAGGGCTCAGTTAAAGCCCTGCAGGCTCCCTGATTGTCCATCTATATTATTGAGGCCCTGTGGGTCCAAGTTTGTTGATTCTGTGAGGTTTCTTGTGGTGTCCTAGAACTGGTTTCCATTCTGAAAGAGCAACCATCAAATCCTGCTCAAAAGCAGGACCCATCATGAAACAAATTTCAAATGCAATTTTTTCATGAGTGAAAAATACAATCTATAACATATAGCAGAGACATTAGGAAGTCTCATAAAAAATTAAACATGTAAAGAAAGAAGTAGGTGCTCAATTTTTATTAATGAACTTTTTCAAAGCAACATTTTTCATATGAAGTCCAAAAGGTATTGATTGGGTGTACTGTGAAATCCTGTCTTTTGTGAAGGTGTTCTGTCTATACGGCCATTTTTTGAGACACCATGCAGTTGCTGGGAATTGAATTCATGAGCAGACAGTGCTCTTAACCACCAAGCGATCTCTCCAGCCCCATATATGGCCATTTTGACTTAACACTATGGAGACTTTGCACCCATTTTAGGGAAATTACCGTGCAATTAATTATGTGAGCAGAGTAAAACTAACTATGGAAAACAATTTTAAGAGAAAAGCTGCTCAGAAGCACACAAATGATGATTTAATTTTTTTTTTAATTTCTCGGGAAGGAGAATTTTTTTCTCTATTCCTTCTAGGTACACTTGATTAGGACCAATCAATGAGGAAAAAAGAAAACAAAGAAACCTCAGTGCAAAATTTAAAATGTGGAGCATAAATCTTTAGACTTACAATGAATAAATATTCCCCTTGCCATTCTCACCCACTAGTGTTTCTTTTGTTACATATTACACTTTGAAAATGTTTCCTCTGTACAGTATTTCTAGGATTCCACTACACTTCTACAAATTTACTGATTGCCAGCTTAAAAATGTGCATTTTAAATAATACATATCTTCAGTAAATATAATCTTTTATTAACTAATGTTTAACTACTATAAGATTCTTTTAAACCTTTCAAGAAGAGGGAGGGATGGTGGGATTGGGAGGGGACTACTGTTTGGATACAAAGTGAATAAACTGTAATAAATTTAAAAATTAAATTAAATTAAAATAACATAAAACCTTCCTCCATTTATTGGTAAATATTTCTTTAGCATACACATAGATTTCTAATGATTTATTTTGATACCATCAATAGGACTGTGTACTTAAGAGTAATTATTTAATTTTACAATGCCTATTTAAAGGAAATAGATAACTGTGTTCCAATGGGACCAGATATTTTTAACTACGAGAGAGAAAATGTGCATTATATTATAGTATTAACCTGAAACTTAAAAGCAGCTATACTTAAACCCTCAGCATTTAGAATATATTTATTTTAGTACTTCACTTCTAAACAATACCATTGAGGAAGGAGAAAGCAAGAGTACAGAGAAGAAAGGAAGAATATTGCAAGGTAGAATTTTTTATTGCTTATACAATGGGCAGAAAACGTAAGTAGACAGTCTTTACTTCATTCATGGTTTAAATTGCTATATATTTATCATTTGCTAAAATAATTTACATTTACAAATTTCATTACTGATGTGGTCATAAATGTACTTATTCAATAGTTATCCCCAGTAAATGAGAACTTTCCATTTTTTTCCAGAATATGAAGTATGGTAGAACTTGTTCACAGTACCTGATCTTTAGCACTTGCCACACTGCCTCAATCCCTACTCCAGAAAACAGTGAGCAAGTCCACCAGACAAAAGTAAGTTTCCCTAATGACTTTCACAAAAACTACTGAAGTAACATTGAGCATACTTGTTCTGTGTTAGCTCTCTGCTGCCACAGCAGGTGTGGTGATCTCAGATACAAGAAAAGGGAAGAAGAAACAGGCATGTTTTATGGGTTGATAATTTCACACTAAGACAAATGATTGCTTCATATTACAGTAGACTAATAAATTGACCACACAGAGCTCCAGGTTTTAACAATAAACTTCCTGTGAGATCATCATTAATATATTCTGGGATGTTTTAATGTGACGTGGATATTTCTGGGCTGAATATACATTTATGTGAGGAAGAGTTTCAGACACAGTAGTGTTTATAGAAGAATACTAAACTCCCTTCTAGAAGCATATTACTGAATAATCAATGATTCATTTCTTTTTTACATGAAACACAGGGATGCATTTTTGTTTCTTCTTTATTTATGAAGACCTCCATAGCTACTTAGCCTTCTCTTGTAACTCAAGTAAAAATAAACTGAAAAAGAGTTTCCTCTACATATAATGCATTACTCTTATGATAACCTGTGATATGATGAGGACTGCATATCTTGGCACCTATAATATATAACTGTTGTAACATCTTCCTTCTCAGTCTCTGATATAAACAACAGAGTATGATTAACCCAAAGTATCTTATGTGTGCAAATCTCACACATATAATCTATTTCCCTTTCATGTTCATTAATAATACAAGAAATCTACACACAAACTCTGCTCATGAATAAATCATGAGCATAATAATGGAAATTAAATGAAAAAGACTTATAGGAAGAGGTGAGCATCTGCTCAGATCTACTTATCTAGAATCCTCAAAAAACAGTCCATTGACATTGATTCATTTAATCCTCAAGACAGTTCTCTAAAACATGGCATTGATAGGACCAAAAAGAACTGAGGCTCTAAAAGCTTATATAGAGATTGAATTACATGACTTCTAAGTAGAATAAGAAACTGAGAATTATTCAACTTAATACTTCAATCCTAATCCCTAAGCTGCAAAGTTTCAGGCAATGGATTTTGCTATTACCATTTGGCCTGTATGTTTTATTCACATGATTTACATGTGTCCTGTAAAATTGCCATGAGATTCCCTTAGTACTTCATTTTCATTTTATTACCAGGAGAGTAGTTAACACACATGGAGGTAAAAGTTTCCAATCAGATGTGGTATCCATATTTTTTTCTGGCAAAGGGCACACACTTATATGGTCAAAATTTCATGTTGGTTTTAAAAAGGCAACACTACTTATTTTTCTTCAGAACCTGACCAAATAGTGGACTTCTATACTAGAGTCAAGGGCAAGAATTCCATTATGAATATAAATGTCTTTTTTGTACTTCTATTTTAATATTAAATAATATTAGAGACAGCGTAAGTATATATGTGAGTAAGAAATAGAATGATTAGTGTGAAAATCATTTGCGCCACTAATCTCTGACTGTATTGACATCTGTTTTATCTCTGACTTTATTGACATCTCAATAAAGTCTCATAGATACACACAGTGCTTAATCAAAACTTTCTTACTCATACACAAGAAAACCATTCAAGTGAAACAATCGTATGGACTAAAGACAGTAACAATCTACAGTGAAAACAAAATATGATCAGTTTAATATTCTAAAAAGTTATTGTTAAGCATAACTACTTTACTTAAACAAATTGTAATTCTGTGGCAGAATATTATTATTTCTGTGTTGATATTGTGTGCTACAAATGCTTTCTATATTCCTATTCATAACAAATCAATACTATAGCTCACAAACCTTCATTCAGCCACCACATATACAACTTTGCTGTATTTCATTTATATTAATGTTTAGTTGATATAAGTTGCTCTTCATGATTGTTTAGTCAGAAGACCTTCTGAAAGCAACTATCAGTGTTCTACAAGCCTGGCAAGAGCCTCTGAAGCATATGGTGGCTGCAGTGGCTGCTCTTCCAGGTGTATCTGATGCTATGCTGTCAAGGACCAAAGAGTTGGAAGAAAGAATTCTAGGACTGCAGGAGGGACTGACCGCCATACTTAGCAGGGTAAGCCCAGTCAGTCTTCACATTCCTTTCCCTATCTCCCTATTTCCTGCATGAAAAAGGTAATTTCTTTAATAAAAAGTTAATTTTTCAATACTTCATTTCTGAGGTTGAAACACACACACATATATATGTGAACATATGTATGTTCACATATCTGATTCATTCATAGCCTTGCCAGTAAGGAGCTTCTCTTTATAAATTTACCTTCTTCACATTATGTACTAAAAATCTCACACCAGTACTCTCAATAGAAACTAGATGTTTCTCATAGAAATTTTAAAAAGTAGCTCTCACAGGCAGGATGGATCTCCCCGACTAACTCAGAAGATCTGGTATCAGTCTTGGAATTTCAAAACCTTAACACATTTAGGAAATGGCTAATATAACCAAGGATTTGGAAGAATAAATTATATGGAGAACTAATTGAGTTTAAATATAGAAGAATAAAAGGACATTCTCCCTAAAAACTATAAATACGAATAATGCCTCAGGAATGTGCTGAGAAAATACTAGATCTGTTTATTGTCTTTTGTTCAAATACACAAATACTGTTAAACATATTCCAGATTATTGATCACTCAGGCTACTCCAGGATGAATATTTCTCTTCCTAGAAAATGAGACATCAGAAAATATGGATTCTCATACCATGCTTACTTTTAGAAGCCTAATGCCTTTGAAATATCTGGTCCATATGCATGGCAAAACATCTGCATACTAATAAATTTTCTATTTACCAATCTTAGAGAATGAGGCTAAGGAAATGGCTTAGTCAACAAATGCCTTCCATTCCAACAAGAAATTTAATCTCAGAATCCACATTAAAAATGAAGCAATGTATTGCATATTCCTTTCTATCCAAGCATCAGGAAGACGGAGACCATTGGAGAGTCTGTGGTAAATCAAATAATCTGTTTCAAAAGAATAAATATAGGAAAAGATAAAAGCCAGCACTGGAAGTTTAAACAATGTTGACTTCTGATCTCCTAATGCATATGCATACATTTGTTTGCATGTGCTCTCCACACACATACGTACTTATACACTCATGTGCAAGAAGCTAATATGACCAAGTAATACTAATAAGGAAAATGATCCCTTTCTTTTTCCATGTTTAGGTTCAGCCCGGAGATGTTGAAATGGACTACACTTTCTGGTCGGGATGGTCAGATTTGCAGTCATCTGATGAAGCCACTCGCTTTCCTGCTCTTTGTACCCTGTACCGCTGCATGCGCAGGGATACACATAAGATTGACAACTTTCTCAAGGTCTTGAAGTGCAGAGATGTTCATAACAACAACTGCTGAGCTTACATCCATGTCTGTCACTGAGACAGTCCTTTGTGATCCTGTCCTTCAAGGCTCTACTGAATCCCTACCTTTTGGGTGCAATTCTGGGTTCAGTGGTTATCTTATTAAAAAATAAAACGATCCTTTGGAAATGTTAAATTCAAAATGAACACTTGTCAATGTGTCATGGGAATTTAGTACAGAATTTAGTAATGGTAATGGGACATTCATATCAAATATCCTCCACAAATAAGTTTAGTTTACAAAATTCAAGAGTACTTGTATTGGTCAGAATGAGTGAAGATTACTGAACATATTAGAATCTAAGCAAGAGTTTCCTAGTAATAAGCAGATCCATTCTGCCAAGAAGATGGAAGTCTGGGGATAGAATAAATAACAGGAAATGAGAAGTTTCATAATGTCTCATCACAGACAATACAATTGCTGTACAATTGGACTATCCTTAAACACAGCACAAACTCTCTCTCTTTCTCACTTACTCACACACACACACACACACACATACACACACATGGATACACAGATATACATGGACACAGGGACACATCCATGCATACATACACAGACACACATATGTACAAATTACAACATTTATTCCTTTGCTTTACTACTTCTAAATATTCTCATATTCTCTTTTTTTACCACATTCTAATAATTTGCATTATGTGCATTACTTATATATGCATATATTTAATATATGCATATATATAATCATAAAAATTACCTGCTTATATCAAATAACTTATAATGTTATTTGTTACTAGTATGTATGTTTTTAACCTTGAACATTTGCTATTAGACAGTGTCTTTCCTTTGGGGAATACTATTTACCTGACTCTGAGCATTTCTTAATTGCCAGTAGTTCTTTGTGTAGAGCTGATGCTTTTTTGCTTTTTTAGATACTCTGTAGGTCGTTAGGATACATGCATGAGGTACCTACAATATTTTCTAATAAACAGTCTATCTTGAGCCTCCATATTTTCATCTTAGAAAGATCCTGAATATTTTATGTCTCTATATTAGTACTGGCCTAACAATACCTTAACTCCCTACTCTTAAGCTACAATTATTAATATCACAAATCAGGGAAGGCAAGTTTCATCCATTGTTTTCATATTTCTGTCTTTTCTCTCTTCTAAGTACCAATGCTTATGCCTTTCTCAGGACTTGATAAATAATGAGAAGTGACAAATGGCTTCCTGTGTATGCCTCTGCACAAAAGGCAACAAAATGTGAGAAAAAAATATGTATGAATGGTTTCCACATTGAATGCAAGGTGGGTTTTTCACTGAAAAGCTCAAATGAGATTCCACCTTACAGCCATCAGAATGAATAAGATCGAACCCTGTATTGGTAGTGTCTTTCAGAGGCTGATTGTGGTAGGCTCCTGTGCTGTTCCCTGTCTTCTCCTGCTTCTTATGTCTATCTCATTTATCCTTCTGAATGGGGATTGAGCATCTTCCCCAGGGTCTTCCTTATTTAGCTTCTTTAGGAGTATAGATTTTATTATGTTTATCCTATATTATATGGCTAATATCCACTTATGAGTGTTTATATTCCAAGTGTATCTTTCCACTTTTGTGTTACCTCACTCAAGATAATCTTTTCTAGTTCCCACCATTTGCCGACAAGTTTCATGATTTCCTTGTTTTTAATTGCTAAGTTATTCTATTGTGTAAATGTACCACAATTTCTGTATCCATTCCTCAGCAGAGGGACATCTATGTTGTTTCCAGATTCTGGCTATTATGAATAGAGCTGCCATGAACATGGTGGAGCAAATTTCCTTGTTGTATAGTTGAGCATATTTTGGTTATATGCCTAGGAGTGGTATAGCTGGATCTTGAGGTAGCACTATTCTGAATTTTCTGAGAAAGCACCAGAATGACTTCCGAAGTGGTTATACAATTATACATTTTCACCAGCAATGTATGAGGGTTCCCCTTTATCAACATCCTCTCCAGCATGTGTTATCACTTGAGTTTTTATCTTGAGACTCATAGCCAAACTTTGGGCAGAGTGCAGGTAAACTTATGAAAGAAGGGGGGGGGGGACAAAAAGACCTGGAGGGGACAGGAGCTCCAGAAAGAGCCAACAGAGTCAATAAAACTGAGTCCTTGGGCCCTGCAGAGACTGATACCCTAACCAAGGACAATGCACAGAGAGGAGTTAAAACCCTGGGTCAGATGTAGCCCAAAGGCTCCAAGTGGGTATTCACTTGGAGACCCAATAAGGCGAACAGGGGCTTTCTCTGGCATGAACTCAGTGAGAAGCTCTCTGATCCCCCCTCCCCCAAGGGGTGCTACAGAGAAAGACAATGCAACCAGTCTAGATGAGGCTAGGCTCAAACAGTAAGGGAGCAAGATCTCACCTATCAGTGGACAAGGGGAGGGGCATAAGGGGAGAAGAGGGAGGGGTGGGGTTGAGAGGAGATAAAGGAGGAGGACACAGCCTGGATACAAATTTAATAAACTGTAATAAATTATAGTATTATGAAAAGAAAAACTAAAAAAGAAGAACTGCAAAGATAAAAAACACAAGGGATGACACATGCTGGAGAGGTCGTGGAGAAACAGTAACACTTCTCCATTGCTGGTGGGAATGTAAACTTGTACAACCACTTTCAAAATATATCTTGTGCTTTCTCAGAAAATTAAGAATAGTGTTACCTCAAGATCCAGCTATACCATTCCTGGGCATATATCTGAAAGATGCTCCACCATTCAACAAGGATATTTGCTCAATTATGTTCATAGCAGCGTTATTCATGAGAGCCAGAATCTGGAAGCAACCTAGATGACCCTCAACTGAAGAATGGATACAGAAACTGTGGTACATTTACACAATGGAATACTACTCAGCAATTAAAAATAAGGAAATCATGAAATTTTCAGGCAAATGGTGGGAACTAGAAAAGAACATACTGAGAGAGCTAACCCAGAAGAAGAAATACACAACAAATGGTATATACTCACTTATAAGTGGATATTAGCCATATAATATAGGATAAAAATACTAACCTATAGTCCTAAAGAAGCTAAACAACAAGCATAATCCTAAGGAAGAAGCAAATTCTCATTTAGAAAGGCAAACAGGATAGACATTGGAAGTAGGATATGACATGGAACAGGGCAGGAGCTTTCCACAGGGGGATTCTGAAAGACTCTACCCATCAGGATATTGATGTAGTTGCTGAAACTCATAGCCAAACTTTGGGTAGAGTGCAGGGAATTTTATGAAAGAAGGGGGAGATAGTAATACCTGCAGGGGACAAGAGCTCCAAAAGAAGAGCAACTGAACCAAAAAATCTGGGCACAGGGGTCTTTTCTGAGACTGATACTCAAAACAAAGACCATTCATGGACATAACCCAGAACCCTGCACAGATGCAGCCCATAGAAGCTCAGTGCCCAAGTGGGTTCCCTAGTAAGGGGAGCAGGTACTGTCTCTGACTTGAAATCAGTGGCTGTCTCTTTGATTACCTCTCCCTGAGGTGGAGAGAGCAGCATTGCCATGCCACAGAGGAAGACAATGCAGCCAGTGTCCTGATGAGACCTTATAGGCTAGGGTCAGATGGAAGGGATGGAAGAGCTTCCCATCAGTGGACTTGGAGAGAGTCATGGGATAGAATGAGGGAGGGGGTGTGGTATTGGAAGGGAATGTAGAGGGGGCTACAGCTGGGATACAAAGTGAATAAACTGTAATTAATGTAAAAATAAAATTAAAAATCCTGTCCTAAAATATTCCTTTGTTTCACTTTACCTTTATATTGTATGATAAATGATATTTCCCTCAAGAGAATCATCTACCTAACACTCCACCCCTTCCTTCAACTCATATTATTTCTCCCTTCTCTTTAACAGTGGGCCATCAGGCATGGAAGGGGTAAGGTTGTAACCAACAATGGTCTTCTTTTTTTTAATGTTATTTATTTATTTTTATATCAATCAGAGGTTAGGTACTTTGCATCCCGGCGTAGCCCCCTCACTCATTCCCTCCCACTCTCCCCATCCCTCCCTCATCTCCTCCCCGCCCACTCCAAGTCCACCTCCAGGGGAGGATCTCCTCCCCTTCCATCAGACCCCAGTTCATCTTGTCTCCTCAGGGCTGGCTACAATGTCCTCCCCTGGGATCTAGCCAGGCAACAATGGTCTTCTAACTTCAATTGGACTATTGAGCTCTTTTATTTGTCATGTGTTCAGAACGTGAATGGTGTTTTGTGGTATTTTTTCTATGTAAAATAGTAATGAGAAAAAACAGAAAATAAGAAACCACAGTATTATCACCAATAAAAATATAAATTGTTCAAATGTGTAATGGCTGCAGTACTAAACTAATCTCATAAATAAAAATGTTGATGAGCACCTTTGTTTCTGCATCGTATTCATTTCCAAGGCAATAGCACTTGTATATTTAAATATAAGCCTATGACTATCTTGCTCACAGGTTTATCTAAGCTCCTCCAAACAGCTGTGAATTTCTATGTGTGGAGCTGCCATTAAGTCTATTAATCAGATTTCAAGTTCTGATTGACTTATTTTATTTTACATGTTTTTGTTTGCATATATCACAGATGTATCTGTCAACCAAATATATGCTGAGTGCCTGAGGAAGTCAGAGGAACTGTAATTATGGATGGCCGGAAGCCACCATATTGTTTCAGGGAAAGGAGCCTGGATCATCTGTACAACAAGTGCACTTTCTGCTTGAGCTGTCTTTCATCAAATCCATCCCCATCTTTCAGTATTTGGGAACTTTGCAAAAGAGGAGGCAGAAACACTGTAAGAGAGGGTGGCAATCAAAGACACCAAAAATCAAGACCTTCAGGACAGAACAGTGCTCATGCACATATTAACTCACAGAGACTCTCCTGGGGGCATGCACAGGGCTAAACCAGATGGGCTCCCAGGACTAAGAGGGGAAGTAGACACAAGTTCCCATTCCTAATCCAGAAACTATTTTCAATTGATACCAGCATGTAAAGGAAAATTAGTTTTCTCCAGTGAGAACCTGGGTTCTCACTGGGTTTACAATCCATATTCAAGGCAGGCCAAATGGCCAACAGTAGATAGACAACACAAAATAACTCAATTGGGTTTTCAGAGAGGGTTAACCTCATAATGCTTTGTTTAGGCTTTTCTCTTTTGTTACTTATTTGTTTCTTAATATTAGAGAGAAATAAATGCTGTGGATTTGTATGATTGTGGGGAAAAGTTGATCTGGGAAGACTTGGAGGAGGAAAAGCAATGATAACAGTATATAATATTAATAATATTTTAATAAAATATAATTATTTAAAAGATTATTGTATTATTTACTAATTTCACTACAGTCTTGACTGCCCCTTCCCTCATAAAGGTTTCAGAGTTCACAATTAACTATGGACTTTTAGTGATAATTCTCCCCAGCAATTTGTAGTACCTTTCAGTGACTCAAGAGCCAGACCACAGGGAGTGAACACTTCATTCTCTGTCTTAGACTTCTTTCTCCAAGTACTATAGCCAAACTATGTAACATCTTAAGCAATAGTGTCTTAACATCCAGTTCTGGAAGACAACAAACAGCAATTGCAACAGTCTTTTATTGTTTTAGGAGCCTTAGGGCAGTGATAGTCAAGCTGTGGTTTAAGATCCCTGTGGAGATCAAACCACCCTTTTGCAGAGGTTATGAATCATGTGTCCTGCATACCAGGTATTTACATTACAATTCATAATAGTAGTAAAATTACAGTTGTGAAGTAGCAATGAAAATCCTTCAATCCTAATCCTTCAAGTCTTCAATCCTAATCCATTACTAGAAAAGATTCAGGCAGTAGATTTTTTTATCACCACTTGGCCTGCATTTTTCTTCACATGCTTTTCATGACATTTCCTCTGTATTTCAATTTTACTACCAAGAAAGTAACTAACAGAAATGGCAGCAAGCAATGTAAAGCAGAGAAGACATTCATATATTTTTCTGACCCCATAGACTGGCCAGTTCAAAATTCCATTGTTTATATCATTGATACTAAGATATTATTTTTCTCCAGTAACTGTCAAAGGTGGGTTGCTGTGATAGAGGCAAGACCAAGAAGTTATCCATACGGAGGACACTATGATTCTGACCATATCCTTCTTTTCATTGTACCTCTGTTTCAATTTTCTACAGTGGCATATAAAGCACAAAGGCATATGAGTGAGCAGTTGGTTCATTTGTTTGAAAATACTTTGTGTCAACATCCATAGACTCTGCTGAAGTCTATTTTGTCTCAGTAAAATCCTGTGGATACTTACTGTTTCTAAGCAATACTTGGTTTTCATGAACAATAGAAGCGAGCAAATAAATAAATCTCACCTGGAGTTCAGATGGCAGTAGGCATATTAAAAACAACAACAAAAGATCAGTTTGATAGTCAGAAGAAAATCATTGTTAAGACCTAATTATTTTTATTTGAAAAAATTGATTCCCTGATAGGAAATGGACATTTCAAAACTACAAATAATATACCAAATAGATTTTCTATATGTTTATTAATAATAAATAGATGCTTTTCACAACCTTTGTGTAGCCACCACATGTATCTACCCTGGTATGTTTTACTCATTTTAATTCAGAATTGTTTAGTTGGAAGACCTTCTGAGAGTGACCATCAGTGCTTTCACACCTAGGAAGAGCCTCTGAAATACATGGTGCCTACAGTGGCTGCTCTTCCAGATGTATCTGATACTATGCTGTTGAGAACAAAAGAGGTGGAAGGAAAAATTCTAGGACTTCTGAAGAGACTGAAGGCTATACTCAGCAGGGTAAGTCCAGTCATATTACTCCTCATATTACTTTGCTTATTTCATGCACAAAAAGTATAATTCTATGATTTCAAATGAATTTTCTTATACATTTTTAAGGGTATAATTCAAACATCAAAAGCACTCACAGTCTACCAACTAAAGAACTTGTAAATCCTATCTTCTTCAAGATTCTTTACTGAAAACACCACATACCAGTAGTCTCAGTTGGAATTAGCTGTTCCTCATTAGTAACTCAAAAAGTAGTTTTCATAGGCAGAATGTGTACTCATACCTAACTCAATACTACTTTGAACTCCTAAACCTTAACACAATTTTGGAAATGCTCATGATGTCTTAGGAGCTGGGGATGCATCATATGGAAAATAGATTGAGTTTTAAGACAGAAGAATGTAAGTTTCCTCCCCAAACTTATAATTATGAATGATATGCCAGGGAATGGGCTGAGGATACACTGGCCTTTTTATCATTATTTAGTCAAATCCATGGCTACAATTCAGGACATCTTTCAGATTCTTGATCATTCAGTCAACTCTTTATTGACAAAATTTTCTGTATCTAAGGTACAATAGAAATATATATATATATATATATATATATATATATATATATATATGTATTTCCTGTCTTGAGTTCAGTTTTAGAGTGCTTAATGTCTTCATGATACATTGACTCATACACATGGCAAACCCATGATTTCCAATGAAGCTCAATACACATAAAGTTTCTCTTTAACATAATTTAACATTTGTAAGTTTTCCAGAATGAGCCTAAGGAAACAGATTGGTTATGAATGTCTTCATTGACAGCATGGTGATCTAGTTTGATCCCAGAACCCACATAAAAATAAGGATGTGGTGACTATACCTTAGTGTGTATTCATTAGGCAGGTAGGAACACGAAGATTCATGGTATTTGATAAAATAAGAAAAGATGTCTCAAAGGAATAAAATAGAGAAACTTAGAAATTTACCTATTGAATTTCAAACAGTATAGGCCTCTGTTTTTGAAATGCACACATATATATGCACATATACATATGCATATATATGTATACATACTCTGACACACAGACCCAAGAAGGGAATGAGGACCGGATAGTACTAACAACATAACTAATCACTGTCCTTTGAATGTTTAAGTTCATCCTTGAGCTGTTGAAAATGACTAAACATTCTTGTCTGGATGGTTAGACTTGTAGTCATTTGATGAAGACACTCTCTAATTTGCTCTTTATACCCTTTATTGCTGCATGAGCATGCATTCACATAAGACTGATAATCATTTCAAGGTCTTGGAGTCCTGAGATATTCAGCCCAACAACTGCTAAGCACAAATCTATGTCCTCTGTCACTGAGAAGGTCCTTGATGACCCAGACCTCTGAACTTCCACTTAATATTTTCCTTTTGGATGCATTTCTGGGCTTGATGTAATTCTGAAAAAGTAAACTTCAACATGTTTTTAAAAAGGCTGCACCTGTGATTGAAGATGAATAAACTTATTAGAACAACAACAACAAAATCCTAGTAATTGGCAGATCTGTTCTGCCAAGATGATGGAATTTGGGTGATAGGTTATTGTTGGCCTTTCTGCTCAGATGGAGAAGTATCTTTGGACTTGGGAGCCCAGGAACACATAGCTCTTAGAGGAAATGGCAGGCCTAAAAGGAGGGTTTCTCCAGCTGAGCTGAGGAACTCAGGTGCCTCAGCCACTTCTTTCCTTCTTCTCTTCATTGCTTCTTGGCTTCTTCCAATGAGAAAGTCACACTTGGCAGCAAGTCTCATAAAAGAGATTTATTGGGAGGGACAAAACCAGGGTTTGGAGGGAAGAATCAAGGGGTTGCTGCCACTGTTCCTGGGAGAAAAAAGCATGTAACTGAACAGGAGGCATGGCATATATAGAATTTTTTAGTGGGTGGAGCTTTCCAGGGCAGAGATTTTTAGGGTGAGGATTGGGGAAACTCAGGGGTTGGTGGGTTTTTCCTGTTCCAGATTGGGGGGATTATTCTTGTAAGGTGGGACCTGGCTGGTAATGACCATTACAGCTGTTAAGTCATTCCCTAATGGCTATTAGGCCACTAGGGGAGTCAGGGGAGGTGAGGGGAGGTGACTCCCACTTTCCTGACTTTAGGTTTTACAAAGTTTAGGAAGCACACAAAATTTACAAATGAAGTCCCCTGGTGGGGAAGGTTTTTCCTGATGATTGAGTTGGCACAAATAGCCAACAGGAGTCATCCTTGTTGGCTATTCCTGAGCAGTATACAGTGTGACCTAAAATCACTGCCTCTGTTCCTTAAGACAGTAGGCTGGCAAGCTTTCTTCACCACCATTCATAATGTGTTTTACAGATACTTACAGATGACAGACACTGAAGGATCACCAAGATAATGTCCTCAGTTATATGAAACAAGTATGTGGTGTACAATGAAGAAAAATAGGGCAAGTGGGACAACAGGAAGGATAGAAAAGAAGGAATGAATAAATGACAAGTTGTGAAAGATAAGGAAATCCACCCCTCTGTGTGTGTGTTTGTGTGTGCGTATGAGGGAGACTTGTGTGAGTTTACGCATTTATGTGTATATGTCCTCATACATGAACATACACAGGTGTGCATAAGCATATGGAAGTCACGGTTTGATGACATTTGTCTTTATCTATGGTAGTCTACTTCAGTTTTTGAGAACATTTATGATGCTAAAGCCTTCATACTAGCAAGTCCAAACAATATAACTTTCTCCATGCTTTGCCAACTCCGTGTTGTTACAGATGACAACTTCCTTGCCCAACATGTTATGCTAGAGATCCAAAATTTGTACTTCATGCCTGTTAGTTCACAAATGGATACACTAGCTCACTCCTACGCTGTGTAGCAACCTGATGTCATCATTGCCACAACCAGGTGTGTACACACCAGATATAAAGGATAGACCCATCACTGCACATTCTTTCGGCTTAGGCTTCTCTTCTCCACTTCCCTGTGTCAGGGCACCACCCCCTCTCTCCACATCCATTCAGTAAATTACTTCATACCAGATCTGTTGTGTGTCAGATAGATAGATAGATAGATAGATAGATAGATAGATAGATAGATAGATAGATATTACAATGCCTGCAAAACAGCTTTCTTATTGAGTTAGACATCTACCCAATACCTAGAACTTAAAATTAAATTTTATATAATTAATCTTCTTAGTCTCTCTGTTTCTTTCCTGAAAATTATTTGTATTAGAAATATGTCTGGCCTTCTCTATTCAATGTCTCTTCTCAGACAAAAATACATTCTGATTTTTCTCCAGGATTTCAGAATTCATAAAAATGCTTTAATTTATAAAACAAATAATAAACAAACAAAAAAGCCTTTCCAACATCTATGGAAAAAGTGCAGTGGACCACTGGGCAAGTCCTAAACCATTGGTAACAGCTGTTTTATTCTGACTCCTCCTAAGTGTTAAGATTAAAGACTTTTCCCACCACACTTGGCTAATCCCTTTTTATGAATGTATGTATGTAATTATTTGTTTTAGGAAGCTTTTGCTGTGGTAGGTTTCTGATGGCTTCCTAAAGGCCTTTAGTGTTTGTTATCCATCCCCATATTCCTCTACTACACTTCCTTTCTTCCTTTGACCCCATTTAATCCTTCCTGTTCCTTTATTTCTCTTTTCCTCTCTATTCCCCCTGTGTTATTTCCTAACCTCTTAACAGCAACAGAGGGATGAATTAGCAAAACTGCTGTTAAGGAGGATCATTAAAACCACAAATTTTGATTAGTCCCAAGTTCTTTTTGTCCCAATCACTATTACAACACATAATAATACTCAGTGGATGTGACAATCCTATGGTTACAAATAGTTCAGTATACATGCTCAAAAATATAACAAAATTAAACTATAAGAAAAAAAGTTTTTTGGGAATTATAGCTCTGTTGAGGTCTGTAAAGATCGAGCAGTGGGTGAAGTACTCACCTCACAAGCAGGAGGTCCCACGTTCACATTCTGAAGTTAGAAACCAGGGTAAGCATGGAGGTACATACTTGTAACTTGTGGTGAAGTAAGGTCATGTTGACTGGATTGGACAGCTAACCTAGCTGAAATAGAAACTTCTGGTTTAATTAAAATATTCACTTTAAACAAGGTGAAGAAGACACTGTTCACTTCTGACATTCACAGGCATATGTACATGTATCTCTCTCACACACACACAAATAATTAATAAGTAAATAATAATCAGGTCAAAATAAAAACCCTTCTCACATGTTATTTTACCAACTTACCAATATGCACTTTTGTGCAATTGACAGGCTCATCCTGTTTTCATATCACAAGGAAAAATATCTCTGCATTCCAACCAATTTCTACCTGATTATGAGTTTGCCTCATCTCTATGTTAGTGCCAAACTATTCATAGACACATTGATCCATCAGTCCAAAGCATGAGTTTCTGTGATTTCAAGTTAGGAAAATAAGTTGTTACAGAAAAGAGATTTCTTTTCTTTACCTCCTGACTAATCTGTGGTAGAAAGGAAAACATTCTTTCATTCATTCCTGGGACCTTCCTACAATTTATAGAAGTCAATAGGACATAATATACGTCACATCTAGGTGTGACTGTGATTCAGACTAACTGGTCCCTTCCTGAAGGTTAGTGGACATGGATCTCAGTTGCCCTTCTTGTCTACTATAGACACATTGTGAGTGGGATCCTCTTGCGTCTTGAATGTGTCAGTGTTATTCCACTTAGAGGTATGTAGTGAAATCTTCTTGTCTCTTTTTGGGTCTCAAACTTTGATTCAAACTGCTATATGTCTTTTAAAGACATTGAAAGGTGTAAATTAAAAAATTAAAGATGACAGTCTGGTAGCTAAAGGGTAGGTCATATGGTCTGTGTTCAAAATATGTCAGGCTGTGCAGTGAACATTTCTTCCTTGAAATAATAATGCTGAAAATGAATAATTTGGACATGGGCATAGTACTGTATTTGTGAAGTTTTGCTTGTGGGTAGACTGTAAGGCAATCTTTTATAATTGTGAGAAATGAGACATGGGAGGATTCAAAATTGCTCACTTTCTCTGGGTTCGTTCCACATACAGCTTTGGTCAATAGCCCACAGACAGATCCAGAATTTATTAGAAGCCATAAGGAATTGGAGGATCATGGGATAGTAGACTGGGATGGGCTGTGGTCTTTCTTGTCTCCTTCTTAGGATATGGACTAAGTCTACTGTTTGAATTGGTCAGATTTGCAGCCCATGTAATATACAAGGATGAGGAAACTGAGACTCAAACAGAATGATGATAGTCTATGGGCAACTAGAATGAATCAGTGTAATCAGTGTCTCCAAACTATGCTGAACTAGTAAACTTGCTCTCTGGGAGACAAAATGGATAGGTGTTTGAGGCCTATTTGTAGTGCATTAGCACTTGTGAAATTTTTATTATTTCCGCAGAAACCGAATCCCAATGACATTTTTCACTGTCTTGCATCTAGCCAATATCTGTAACATTTCATTGTATAATTCCAATGTCTACATTGCTTACTGATTTGGAAATGCATCTGAAGAACAACAAAGACATGAGTTAAATAATTTGTAAGAAAATAGTCAGCATGCATGGGGAAAAGCTATGTGTGAAGACATACGTTTATTTTGAAAAAGTGGTGTTTGGTGTCAGTTTCTCTCCTAAGATTGGCTGTAAGGGAGGGGTACATAATGCAGCCATTTTTGAGTCAACCATGTTACTGTAAGTAGCTCTTCATTTACCTTTCTGTACGATGTAATAATGCATCATTTCACCAATAGGTTTGAATAGTACACAAATTCACTGGTTTTATATATATCTTATAAATTGACATTTATTAATGTTTCACATGTAGACACTAAGCATGAGAGAACAGAGAATTTTCTAGAATGTAATTATAAAATACATGTTGAGGACAATAGTTCACATTGAAAATTCTACCTGTGACAGAAAACATGGCAATATCCAGAGATATTTTATATGGTTTTATTTTACATGAGAGTAGAAGGAGGGAATTTTCACAGACTTCTAAACAGAAAATGCAGTTGAGCATTTTCCTGAGCAAGATATTACCCTACTCAAAATGGCTAGCTTCCTAAAATGAGAACTCATAACTTTTTGAGAACACAAGACTGAGTGATACAATTGTCTTAACTCTAGAAGGTAGAAGCTAAGATCTTTTGGTTTCTGGTCTGTTGTAATTATTTTATTTTTTAGAGTGTATTAATTTTATATGCTGATTGTAGACCCCTCCTTCTTCATCCCTAACCCCTTCCTCTAGTCCACTGAAAGGAGGGTTCTCCTCCCTTGTCATCTGCCCCCAGCTTATCAAGTCTCATCAGAACTGCTTAGATCCTCTTCTTCTGTGGTCTGGCAAGGCAGCATCACCAAGGGGAGGTGATCAAAGAAAAGGAACCCTTCTAGAATCTTCTGTAGGGCTGGGTTGCTGTATAGATATTGCTTAAATTTTGTTTTGTCATGGAATATTTTGTTTTCTCCATCTATGTTGATTGAAAGTTTTGCTGGGTATAGTGGTCTTGGTTGGCATCTGTGATCCCTTAAAGAGGCTCTTCTGGCTTTCATAGTTTCTGATGAGAAGTCTGGTGTGATTCTGATCGGTCTACCTTCATATGTTACTTGACCCTTTTCCCTTGCTGCCTTTAATATTTTTTTCTTTGTTTTGTAGGTTTAGTGTTTTGACTATGATGTGGCAACCACGCCATCGCCAGAGTGCAGGGAATCATATCAGAAAAAAAAGGGGGAGTTAGTAAGATTTGGCAAGGACAAGAGCTCCACCACAAGGACCAAATAGATCAGGGCACAGGGGTCTTCTATGAGACTATTTCTCCAACCAAGGACCATGTATGGATACAAACTATAACCCCTGCTTGAATGTGGACCATGGTAGCTCAGTACCCAACTGGATACCCTAGTAAGGGGAACAGGGACTATTTCAGTCATGAACTCAATGGCTGGCTTGTCGACTGCCCCACCCCCCTGAGGGAGGAGCAGCCTAACTAGATCCCAGAAGAGGACATTGCAGCCAGCCCTGAAGAGACAAGATAAGCTAGGATCAGATGGAAAGGGATGAGGTCCTCCCCTATCAGTGGACTTGGAGGGGGGCAGGGAGAAGATGAGGGAGGGATGGAGAGAGTGGGAGGGAATGAGGGAGGGGGCTACAGCTGGGATACAAAATATATAACCTGTGATTAATATAAAAATAAATAAATTACTTAAAGAAAGAAAGAAAGAAAGAAAGAAAGAAAGAAAGAAAGAAAGAAAGAAAGAAAGAAAGAAAGAAAGAAAGAAAGAAAGAAAAGAAGAACCCAGTTCATGACAAAGCCAGCCCTTGCTCTCCTTACTAGGGAACCCACATGGAGACTGAGTTGCCTATAGGCTACATCTCAGCAGAGTGTCTATCAGATTTTTTTAGTGTTGTTGGTCTCCATGTGGAGCTCCTGTCCCCTCCATGTTTATCTATTCTCTGACCCCATTCTTTTTCCATAAGACTCCCTTCCCTCTGCCCAAGTTTAGCTGTGAGTCTCAGTATCTGCTTTGATCCCTTGTTGGGTGGAGCCTTTCAGAGGACCCTGTATAGTCGGGTCCCATCGTGTTCCCTCTTCTACGGCTTCTGGAATCTTTCTTGTGTGCCATTCTGACTGAGATTTAAGCATCCTCCCTAGGGCCCTCCTTTTTGTTTAGCTTCTTTAAGTCTGTAGTTTTAGGATGGTTATCCTCTATTATATGACTAATATCCACTCATAAGTGAGTATATATCATGCATGTCTTTCTGCTTCTGGGTTACCTCACACAGGATGATCTTTTCTAGTTCCATACATTTGCCTGCAAATTTCATGGTTTCCTTGTTTTTATTAGCTGAGTAGTATTCCGGTGTGTAAATGTGCTACAATTTCTGTATCTACTCCTCCAATGAGAAACATCTGGGTTGTTTCCAGATTCTGACTGTTACAAATAAAGCTGCTATGAACATAGGCAGGCAAATGTTTTTGCTGAATGGTGGAGCATCTTTAGGATATACGCCCGGGAGTAGTACAGCTGGATCTCGAGGCAGCACTATTCCCAATTTTCTTTTTTTTATATCTTTTTTAATTTATTTTTATATCAATCAGAGGTTAGGTACTTTGCATCCCGGCGTAGCCCCCTCCCTCTTTCCCTCCCACTCTCCCCATCCCTCCCTCATCTCTTCAAGTCCACCTACAGGGGAGGATCTCCTCCCCTTCCATCCGAACCCAGTTCATCTTGTTTCCTCAGGGCTGGCTACAATGTCCTCCTCTGGGATCTAGCCAGGCTAGTACTCCCTGGCGTGTATGGGGGAGAGTCAAAGAGCCAGCCATCGAGTTCATGACTGAAACATTCCCTGTTCCCCTTACTAGGGTCTTCAGTTGGATACCATGTTACTATGGGCCACTTCTGAGCGGGGGTTCTAGGACATATCCATTCATGGTTCTTGGTTGGAGAAACTGTCTTGTATGAGATCCCTGTGCCCTGCTCAGTTTTGTCTTTGTGGAGCTCTTGTTCTCGACAAGTCTTATTAACTTCCCCTATTTTTATTATTATTTCCTGCCCTCTGACAAAGGCTTGGTTGTGAGTCTTAATATCTGTTTTGCTATATTGCTATATTGATTCTTTCAGAGGCCCTCTTTGGTATGCTCCTCTCCTGTTGCTTGTTTTATCCTCCATTCAATGACCATCCTATTCATCTAAATGAGCATTGATCCTACCAACCTGGGTCCTCCTTCTTGTCTATCTTCCCTAGGTGTATAGATTTCAGCATGACCTTCTTATCCTATAGGACTATATAAGTGAGTATATACCATATGTTTCTTTCTGCTTTTGGGATACCTCACTTAGGATGATCGTTTCTGAGAAAGCACCAGACTGATTTCCAAAGTGGTTGTGCAAATTTACACTCCCACCAGCAATGGAGGAGGGTTCTTCTTTCTCTACATACTCTCCAGCATAGGTTGTCACTTGAGTTTTTGAGCTTAGCCATTCTGATGGATGTAAGATAGAATCTCCGGGTAGTTTTCATTTTCTTTTTCCTGATGTCAAATGATGTTGAACATTTCTTTAAGTGTTTCTCAGCCTTTAGATATTCCTCTGTTGATAATTCTCTGTTTAGCTCTGTACCCCATTTGTATTGGATTATTTGGTTGTTGGTGTCTAATTTATTGAATTGTTTATATGTTCTAGACATTAGCCCTCTGTCAGATTGGTGAAGATCTTTTCCCAGTCTGTAGGCTGTCATTTTGTTCTGTTGACATTTTGTTCCTTTACTTTACAGAAGCTTTTAGGCTTCATAAGATCACATTTATTAATTGTTGATTTTAGATCCTGGGCTTTTGGTATTCAGGAAATTGTCCCCTGTGTCAATGAATTCTAGGCTCTTCTTCACTTTTTCTTCCAACAGATTTAGAGTATCTGGTTTTACATTGAGGTCTTTGATTCAAAGACCACTTGATCTAAAGATCTTGGATTTATTTGGTTCATGGTGATACAGATCAATCTATCTGCATTTTTCTACATGTGGATGTCTAATTAGACTAGGAACATTCGTTGAAGATGCTATCGTTTTTACATTGTATGGTTTTGGCATCTTTGTCAAAATTAACGTGTCCTTAGGTGTGTGGGTTTATTTCTGGGTCTTCCATTGGATTCCATTAATTGTCTTGTCTGTTTTTATGCCAACATCATGCAGTTTTTATTACTTTATTACTTTATTGTTTTTCTATAGTTGCTCTACAATATGATATCAGGTTTCTAATATCTGTTTAGTCACTTGAATGTACCTGAATAAATGACAAGTTATAAAGCCCAATGCAGGCAATTAAGAGAAGATTTGTTTGTTTAACCAATTCAATAATAGCCGAGTGTCATAGGAATAACAGAAGCAAGCTTATGTTAAAAATAATCACATTTAATTTGTAGATCATTATTGTGTGGAATATGAATTGGTGACCGCAAAAAATTTATTTTATGAACTGGAGAAAGAAGTTATTTACCATTTTATCTTATCCATGACAAGCATGCTACATGAAATTTTTTTTAACTTTTGACATTATTAGAACATTATTAGAACATTTCTCCCTTCTTATTACTCTCTTCAAACTCTTCCATAGATCTCTCTTAATTATTCTCTTTGAAATATATGGCCTCTTTTTATATGTGTTCTTATATATGTATATGCATATATATTCCTAAGTATAACTTGATAAATTTGCATATTATTATTTGTTTATAAGTTTTTAGGGCTGGCCATTTGGTTTTGGATAACCAAGAGATGTGCTGATCCTTGGGAATACTATTTTCTTCTTTTCAAATTCCTTATTTTCCTGTGGTTCTCTTTATAGAAATGACATAAATTATTATTTGTATCATTATTTAGAAAAACTAATGAATATAATTAAAACTGATTAAAACTTACCTATTATTTTTTTCTGTAGCTAAAATATTGTTTACTTACATTGGATACCACACAATTTTTGGAATATTTCAGGGTTTAGATTATTAGTATTTATCTTCCAGGAAAAAATCATTAATATTTGCCTAGTTATATGTTAGATATATGTTTGTTGCATTTGTAAAAGGTTGTATAATAGTTATGTTCCTATAGAATATACTTGCTGTTTTAGAAATAGTTTAGTAGTGTCACAAATTGTCAAAAGAGTAAATCCATTAAAGATATAGAAGAAAAAGACAATCAAGCTGGTAGTGGCTCTCAAAGAAGAAACAAATAAACTCTTTAAAAATACAGGAAAATAAAATCAAACAGGTGAAGAGAATGAATAAAATGGTCCAGGACCAGAAAATTGAAATAGATAGAATAAAAAAAATAACATTATCCAAGGAAAAGAAAATAACACCAATTTGTTACCCAATACCAAATGGTCAGCCCTCAAAACATACATATGAATAACGTTGTATAGCCTGAGCAGGTTGTAATTAGGAATATCTGTGTATGTACATATACAATATGAATATAATTACAATTAATGAAAAAAAACGATGGATTTGAAAAATTAAGGAGGAGTTTATGGGACCATGTTAAATGTTAACAGGAAAGGAAAAAATATAATTATGTGATGATTTAAAATATAAAATCGATTTTTAAATTATACTGTTTTAAAATTATTTGTTTAATTATACTGTCTATACATTATTTTTTGCTTATTGAAACCATTAATTTTGGTAGCGCTATTTTAATAAACAGCAAATTTTGACATTTGTGCTTCTGATCTTTCTCATGTATTAGTATTCAAATGAACAGGAATGTAGCTAAAATTTTACAAACACTATGGGATAACTGTCTAAAGATTATTCACTGTATTAAAGAAATAAACAGATAAATAAATAAATTTTAACAGACTGCATTAGAGAAATTATAATTTTATCTTTAAGTTTAATAAACACTTGGATGACTCTATTCTAATTATAACATATGATGTATAGTTTTTAAGAAGAAAGAGAGTTTAACATGTCACTTATATGTTTCAGTCCTCTGAGACTGTAATTATTGATATGCTGGAGTTCTGTCTCTGACGATCCCTGAGCCAACAAATTGATGAAATCCTCACTGATCATTTTCAAACTTATTATAGTTAAGTGATTTATAGAGCAGAAAAAATAGATAATGTTGTCTCCTAGGGTTTCTGTAATGATGCAATAAAAAACAATCAAAGGCAAAGTGTTGTTCATTGGAATTAATTAGACTGATATTGGCCTAGCATGACTGAAGTTCATGGAAGGGTCTGTCACAGAGATACATAGTGAAAGGCCAGGGGTGTCTACTATGTGACTAGGTGAAGTGATAAGTCTGAAGTGTTGATGTATTGACTCAGTTGGCATGATTGGATTGTAGGGTTATCACTTACACATTCTAGCCTTTTGATGAAAATTGAAAAGACCTAGTGTACTCACAGATCAAGTTTAGAGTGAAAATATTAAAAGGTTTTGTAAAATGGCAAATGCACAACATAATCATTGTGAGCTGGCAACTCTAGGCTCTTACATAATTTTTATGACCAGACTTTCTTCATTTTCATTAACAGTAATCCAGCAAACACGAGTCTATTCTCATCAGACACAAAGGTGAAGTAAACAGCTGTGTGCTCCTTCTGACATGAGTACCCAAAATTCTGGCACAAAACATTTAGTTTTTAAAATTGCAATTTCCTGGAGAATGTTATAAATTAAAAAGGGCATAAATTCACAAACTATCACAGTATGTAAAGGACTAAATATTGTGGATCACTATTAATGTAAGCTCTAAATTTTGTAAAATTAAAGAGCACTTCAAGAGCAAGTCAGAGATATGGGAAGTCACCCAACTCTCAAAATATGTATTGGGAAAATATAAACATTACTTAAAATTACATAGTGGACAAAAATCATTCCCCACAAAAAGCATGTCGCAAAGCACAGGGCCCTCAGAACAAATAGAGCTTGCTAGACAGTTTAACCCCCATGGCTTCATTTGAATGAATCATCTGGGTGTGACTTCTCTCTTCATCTCAGGGATGCTTCAGCTGCTGCTAATGCCAAACCTTCTCTTGTGGAAGGAAGTGGCTTCCATGCCCATGTGCGTTGACACAGAAGGACACAATGCTGTGTCCATTGAAGAACTTTTTGACAGAACAATTGTCATGCTCAATACACCTCTGACCTCACCACACAAATGTCTCAGGAATTTGTAAGTACTTCACTTCCTTCTGTTTTTTGTTGTTGTTGTTGTTGTTTTGTTGTTTTTCCTTAAAGGGCCCTTCAAAAATTCTGCAGATTAAATCAGATTTTATCATGTACAAAATTTCAAACTTTCATAGAATTTATATATATATCAGCCATAAAAAATGGCCAAGAAAAGAATAGGGAGTTGGTTGAAATCTCAAAGATTTGTAAATATTAGAATGATTTCAAATAATTGCTTAAATAAATGTTTTCTATAATTAGTTATATTTTTGTAAAAAGTGACTGTTTTTCAACCTTAACTTATAACACTAAGTCCTAAAAGTGAGTCTAAAGAAGAACTCTGATTTCCCTGTTTTGTTGGAGGGTCTTGTTTTCATGATGTTCTTCACCTAGCATTATATGGAGCATAAGATCTGTGTGTTGCAGAGAAATACATGGAGGGAATAGCAATGAACTAATCTGAAGATGTGTATAGAAGAAACAACAAAAACTCTTTACTTAGCTCCAACTGCTGAGAATGGCTGAGAATTTCCATTGGCAAAATTTTAATGATATAGGGAGGGCTGCTTTAGAAATAAAATATGTTCTCTTCCTAGTGGAGATACAGGATCTGATCAGAGTGAGTCAATGTGGGGAAAATAAAGATGACTTCAATACAAAGTTAGGAATGTTGAGAACATATCTATAGATTTGTAAGGAATAAACATTCCCATTTTCCATTTCACCTGCTAGTGTTTCTTTCATTTCATATTTTTCATTCACAATCTTTCAGCTTCACAGTATCCCTGATATAAAGAGCTAATTACACAGATATGAATCCCTCAAATGAGGTCACAAGACTTAAACTGTCTGGGATACACTGTCTATTCTGTTGGATGATTTGGTTCTGCAAAGCTGCAGTGGAGAATAAGACTTTTCCACTGTGAAAATGTAACTAATGACTACATTGCTCCAACATATAGTTTGAGAGATGAGCAACTTCCTGCAACTTTGGCTTTTACAAATTCAATGATTGTTAGTACTAAATCATACCTATTTTAATAAATATCTTAAATAAAAGCTTCAACTGATCATATATGAATATTAAATAACACTATTAATTCTTCACTTATTTTTTGTTAAATATTTTCTTGAAAACATAACTTGATATTTTAATTTTAGTTATCATTTCTCTTTTCTCCTTTCCTTCCTCCACCCTTTCCATGTTTGCTCCCCTTAACTCCCCAAACTTAATGACTTCCAAAGTTATTAATATGATTGATAGAAGTACACACACATACACACATATGTAATATATAGTATATGACATATATGTTATATATGTATATACTGCGGAGTAAAATTTACTGTTGCTTTGTTGTAGGTAGATGACTCAGGAGTTCCTCCCTACAAAAGACTCCTTTTTTCAGTATTCTTCAGTTGTCAGCAGTTGTTTGTCTTGGGGTAGGAGCCCCTGAGTTTCACCCTTCAGTTTTAGCTTGTCTATTAGTGCTATTTTTTTGCAGGTCTAAATATGGCAGACAATTCGTTGTGATATCTCATGTGTATAACTTTCCTATCATTTATAGGAGACACAATCTCACAGCAAACTTCCCATGTCTCTGGTTGTTAATTTTTTTTCTTCACTTTATGTTGTCCCCTGATTTTTATAATTAATTTTGATAACACCAACACAATTCCTTGTGAGTTTATCATGAACTTGATATGGTCCATACATAAAAAGTCACTGGTAATTGAAAAAGTGATATAATTTCAAAATACAAACTAAAAAATATATATCAACTTAGACCAACAGTAAATAATAGATTAATACATATGAATGTACTGCTCTACGTCATTTAGCTCAAGTTATAAATAAAACACTTAAACCCGGAGTGTTTTGGAGTAAAAATTTTTGTATAGATTTCTTTCCAAATTAATTTTTAGAAAAGGCAATATAACAATATAATAGTAAGGATAAAAAGCATTTCAGTGGTTAGAAATTGAGATTAAACACTAAATTGTGTATCTAATGAGGAAAATGTAAGTAGATTTTGCTTGTTGACTCATTCAATTTTTAGGAAATGTATATTTATTACAAACTACTACACATTTATAAAATATACTTATGTACTGATGATAGGTGTGGCTGTTTAATTTTGACTCTCTAATGAAATATTTCACTATTCTCAGGATGGAAACTTTGCCAGTAGCCTGGGATACAGAGCCAGGAACTCCAGCACCTGTCACACCATTTCCCCTGCTTCTGCAAGAAACGGCGAACAAATCCAACAGACACAAGTAAATCATCACTCCTGGTTGACACCAAAACAACTGGTGAACTGTGCTGTTGGTTATTATAGGTGTATTATAGGAGCATCATAACGTATTCAACAAAAGAACGAACAGTCAAAACAAATAACATTATACTGTTAATGTATTATAAGTTAAATTTAAGCTATCTTGGACTGTAGCAGAGCCATAAATAATTCACACAGGATACTTTTTTTAAAAATCCAGTGTCATGCTTATAGGACTATAATTACTTTAAGCTAAGTTGGACATTCATGACTATATATGTACTCTGCATGTGTGTAGGAGATGCCAATAAAGTTGCATTTATGCTCCTCCATTGCCAGCATTCCCTTTTTATAATTATCATTTATTACAATTTATTCAATTTGTTTCCCAGCTGTGGCCCCCTCCGTTGTCTCTTCCCAATCTCACCCTTCATCCCTCTTCTCCCCTTTTGCCCCTCCCCTAGTCCGCTGATAGGAAGGTCTTCCTTCCCTTCTATTTGACCCTAGCCTATTAGGTCTCATCAGGACTGGTTGCATTGTCTTCTTCTGTGGCCTGGCAAGGTTGAACCCACCAGGTGGATGTGATCAGAGAGCCTGTCACTAAGTTGTTGCCAAAGAATTCCCCTGCTCCCCTTATTAGGGACCTCACTTGGATACTGAGTCTATAGGCTACATCTGAGCAGGGATTTTAGGTCATCTCCATGCATGTTCCTTGGTTAGGGTATCAGTCTCTGCAAGACTCCCAGGGTTCAGTTTTTTGGCTTTGTTGGTCTCCTTCTGGAGCTCCTGTCTCTTCCAGGTCTTTCCATCTCTCCCTTCTTTCATAAAGTCCCCTACACTCTCATCAAATCTTGGCTATGAGTCTCAGCCTCTGCTTCAATTCCTCAATCAGTAGAGTCTTTCTTAACTGACCAGTGTGTACTTGCTTCTGACACTCAATACTCTCCTATTTCTGTTTGATTTTATATTCATGTATAGTTGTCTCTAATTGATCTGCCTTCTCCTATGTTATAAATGAAAATCAGCTGAAAAAGGGGCTCACCTCATATTGTGTCATATGCCTCAGACTAACTTCTGTTTAGATGAGGTCTTAATATCTTGGCAGTTCTAGTGTGTAATTGTTATGATCTATCCACTGTTCCTCTTTATTAGAGCAGAATTCAGTATAATTTAAACTAAACTTAATATGTTACACATATCATACATATAATCCACTTTCTATTATTTTATTAGCAGTATCTATCTTCTAGACAGAAGCTATTCCCATTAATAGAAATGTGATTATAATGAAGAAAGAAGAGGAGGAAGAAAAAGGGAACATATCTTCAAAGCTAGAAAATTTAGAAAGCACTCTATTGGCACTGATTCATTTAATCCTGACAAAATTCCTCTAACACAATGTATCCTTAGGAAGATTATGAAGAAAAGCTTCACAAGATTACAAAAACCTTATTATATCATCACATGCGTGCCAGGCAAGAATGTGAATTTGTGCTTCACTCACCTCAGGAAATCACTCTTAATCATCATACCACAGTACTCCTAGCAACTTATTTTACCATCACAATTTGGCCTGCTTCTTACTTTTATGTTCTCTCCAGGTATACAGTACAGTGTTTGTGTAGGTTCCTCTCTATGATACGATTTAATTACCACTAGAGTTGATAAGAGAATTTACAAGCATCTTAAATTGGAGAGGAATGTCATGTGGGATCTTGACAATGAGCATACACTGGGTGGGGGGGCAGTATATGTGTGTCTAGAGCCCAACTGGTTTTCCATCAGTGTTAAAGGCAATGCTGTACCACTATTCTTTTACTGAATATATAAATGGGCTGCTCTACTAAAGACCAGGGAAAGGAAGTAATGTAGACCATGAAAAGTCTTTCATGAATGTGTTGGCATTTTGTTGTATTTTTCTTTTTTCTTTTTTTAATTAATTACAGTTTATTCACTTTGTATCCTACCTGTAGCTGAATGATCAATTTGATTTTTTGGTATGAAAATGACTTGGGCCATTTGCCTCTGATAATACTGGTGTCTTTTTTTATTTGCCTCAGGCACTGTAGACACCTACCTAGTTTCAGCAAAGCTTTGCTTTTTCATGGACAGGAGAAATAACCAAATAGAAAAGATCTCATGAGGAATGCAGATGATAGGTTGTAGAAGGAAAAAAATATATAATCTGTTTGGTTTCCCAGGAAAAAAAATTACAAACTAATTGCTTCTATTTAACAAACTATGGTTCTGGGGCCTTGCATTTTTACAATAGGTCATATACCAAAACATTTTCCATACACTTAATAATTCAAATAGATGTTATAGTTAATCAACCTTGTACAATTACCGCATGTATGTACCACAGTGTACTTCACTTATTTTAATGTGATGTTCCATCTTGGTTGATTAGCTGGATGACCTTCTGAAAGTGATGATCAGAAATTCTCGAGCCTGGTATCATCCTCTGAAGCACCTAGTGCATATAGTGGCTTCTCTTGAAGGAGTTTGTGAGAACATGCTGTTGAAAATCAAAGAAGTAGCGATCCAAGATGGCTGCCACGAGAGAACACTGTGTCTGAGGAGTTAGAGAGCAGAAACAACGCAGCGACCAGGAGACTGAACTCTGGGACCTAAAACGCCAGGATTGTGAGTGCCAGGTGAGCGGAACTCCTACGGTGAGAAAATCAAGTGGGAAAACCCTAGAGACACCCAGTTATCACCTGGAAAATTTTCCTGGTGACCAGCGGCACACAGCTCTGATCTGAAAGAGCAACCACACTGGGTGCCCGCACCCGCCATTATAGACTGGATCACACAATCTCGCAGGCAGTCTCAGGAGGAACCAGGTACCTTTTTCACTGAACTGCACACTATGAGCACACACTGCACCCGGGTTCTGCTTCAACCCACTGGTGTGCTGGCACTAACCGATCATCAGAACCACCCCAGACTGAGTGGATTGGGGGACCGTTTTGACCCGTCCACACACTGCGGGGGCACTAGACGAACGCTTCCACCAGCAAAAACTCAGCCAGTGTGTGAGTCCACCGGCGGGTCTGGGAGGGACCCAAGTTCTGTCTCAACCCACGGCTGAGAGGATCCTGGGACCATCTTGACCAGACCGCACACTGAGGGCAAAAACTGTACGCATCCTCCAGCAAAAACCCCAGTTCCGGTGTCTGTCCACGGGCCAGACAGAGAGGGCCTCAGGCACCATTTCAGACAGCCCTGCATACAGTGGATGCACACCAACCCAAACCCACTGTGTGTGCCCCAAATATCATCTCAGACCGTGGTGCAAAGCCCCGGGGACAGAAGGAGGTACCAAATCTCCATTCCAGGGGGAAGCCCTTAGCAGCAAGCCCACGGCGGAGTGCACAGCCCCCAGCTGACATCTCAAAACTGGACACTCAGACTCTAGCACAGAGTGAGGAGTAAAGACTCCAGACAAGAGGAGTGATCAGCCTGTAGTGCTCACAGCTTCTAGCACAGAGCATGAAGCTGGGCACACAGAGCCCACAGCAGAGTTCAACTGAGACAACAACAAACAATAACAAACCACCGGAAATCCCTGATCTTCTTGAAGAATACTCCTGACACAAGAGATTGACAGATTCAGATTGAA
>CM053760.1:50106865-50161501 GCA_028658305.1 Pachyuromys duprasi
ACCATGTGTGGATATGGCCTGGAACCTCCGCTCAGATGGGGCCCATGATAGCTCGTTGTGGGACTGAAGACCCTAGTGAGGGAAACATTGACTATTTCAGTCATGATCTTGATGGCTGACTCTTTGACCCTCCCCCATACAAGCTGGGGAGTGACAGATGGGCTAGATCCTCGGGGAGGGCATTGCAGCCAGCCCTGAGGAGATAGGATGAGCTGGGTTTGTATGGAAGGGGAGGAGGTCCTCCCCTGTTGGTGTACTTGGAGGGGGCGGAGAGGAGGGAGATGAGGGAGGGAGTGGGAGGGTGGGAGGGAATGAGGGAGGAGGCTATGCCTGGGATGCAAAGTACCTAACCTGTGATTGATATAAAAATAAATAAATTAATAAAAAAACCCCTGGTTCCTTCTATAAGTCTTCTAAATGTGTGTAGTACAGGTTTTTAAAATATGACCTAATGATTCTTTGGACTTCCTCTGTGTCTGTTGTTCTGTCCCCATTTTTGTTTCTGATTTTGTTAATTTGAATAATCTATCATTATCTTTTAAGTTGGATAAGGGTCTGTCTATCTTGTTGATTTTCTCAAAGAATCAACTCTTTCTTTCATTGATTCTTTTTTTTTCTATTTTATTGATTTCAGCCTTCAGTTTAATTATTTCCTGCTGTCCGAAAAGCGTGTGTATTATGGAACAGAAATTGTGGGAGTGTCTCAATGACTGGTCCATTTTGAGGCCAATATCACTAGATGAAGCTCATGCCTGACTCTGCCTAGGTGTTCAGAAACCAGAGGCAAGGCATCCTTGAGGCCAGGATAAAATCAAAGAGAACTGAAAAAAAAAAAAAGTTAATGAAATTCCCTTCTATCTGATCCTAGCTTATTAGGTCTCATCAAGGCTGGTTGCATCATTTTCTTCCCCTGGCAAGGCTGCACATACACCCCACCTAGGGAGAGGTGATCAGAGAGCCTGCCACTGAGTTCATGTCAGAGACAGCCCCTGTACACCTTACTAGGGTGCCCAATTGGAAACTTAGCACCCAATCCTGCCCTAATAGGGGTCTAGGGAAAGGGCATAAAAGGAGAATAGGGAGGCTGGCTGGTACTGGGAGGAAACAATGGAGGGGGCTGCAGCAGGGATACAAAGTGAATAAATTGTAATAAATAAATATATGAAATAAATTAAAATTTAAAAAAGTCAATGAATAGTAATGATAGTCTGCTGTACTCAGATCAGTGCCTAGCCCAGTTGTCATCAGAAAGGTATCATGCAGCAAATGATGAGTGCAGACAAAGTGATCCACAGCCCAGCATTAGGTGGAGTCAAGGGAACTCTGAGAACCCAGCAGAAGAGTGGAAGGAGGGTAGTAGGACATAGAGGGGTCAAGGACACCCTGAGAACATATCCCACAGAATCAACTAAGCAAGGCTCATAGGAGCTCACAGAGACTGAAGTCACAACCATGGACATGGACCCTTTATGGGTTTGAGCTAGGTCCTCTGCATATAAGTTATGGATGTGTATGTACCTTGGCGTTCTTGGTGACTTCTAACAGTGGGAGTTGGGGATGTCTCTGAGTCTTTCACCTGCTCTTGGAACCCTTTTCCTCCTACTATGTTGCCATGTCCAGTTGTGCCTAACTTGTTAAGTCAGGTTTTATTGACAAGGTTATTTTTTTCTAGGGTTGGGGGCGGGGAGAGGAGGAATGGATCTGGAGAAAGGGGATGTGGGGAAGGAATTGGGAGGAATGTAAAAAGTAAAACTGCAGTCAGAATGTAAGATATGAGAGAAGATTAAAAAAAAAAAAAGGTTAGTTTGCAGCCAGCCCTAAGGAGACAGATGATCTGGAGTTGGATGGAAGGGGAGGAGGACCTTCCCCCACCCCCTCCCCTGTCAGTGGACTTGGAGGGGGTGGGGAGGAGATGAGGGAGGGATGGGGAGAGTGGAAGGGAATGAGGGAGGGGGCTATGCCTGGGATGCAAAGTACCTAACCTGTGATTGATATATAAATAAATAAATTACATTAAAAAAAAACAAATAAAGCAATACGAACATAAAAAAAAAGGAACTCCTTGAAGCATGTGAATAGGAGATTTATGCTTCGGAAAAAGAAACAGCAAAGTAGTAAGAGAGTACTGGGAAAGCAGTAGAAGTGAGGACTTGTACTTGTAAAAATCAGCTTAGAAAGAGGCAAGAAAGGCAAGCCACAACTTTCTGTTAAGTCAAAGTGTTTACCATCTTGAATCTCAGATCACAAATTTTCTCCAAACCTGTAAGATTTTTTTTTTACTAATTTATAATTTTAAAAATGTCTAATATGGAATCATTTGATATTCAAACTCATCTAAATGTGAATGTTCTGAAAACTTCACTCCTTTTCAGTTAAAAAAACACAATTGATTTTATGAATATTCTTGCACTAACCTGAAAATTAAATTCATTTTAGTGGAGTGATTTTAAAAAATATCTTTTACAAAGTAACAATTAAAAAATCATTCTCAGGGAACAATGGAAATGATCAGTACCCCTTCTTTATCATTGCCAATATCATATAATTTAAATGTATAATATATTCAAGTGTAGAATATGTATGAGTATATATATGTGTGTGCGTGTGCAGGGGGAGGGGCTCATAAGCCTATGTGCACATGAATTCACAGGAGGATGTTGGGTCTATTTCTTAATTGATTAACACATTATTCTCTTGAGACAGTATCTTTTCCTGAACCTGGATTTAACTATTTTCCAATTAAGGTTCTCAGACAGTACATAGGAGTATTCCTCCTCTTATCACCATGACCTCTATTCACAGATGCTAAGGCATGCACACCTGGCTTATTTTGTCAGTTCCGGTGATAAAAACTATGCTTGTGCAGTAGACATTCTCTCCCACCAAGTCATATATCCAGCCCCTGTGATTTGAAACAGTACCATATACTTCTATTATATGTTATAATATAATAATATAGTATTTTGACTTCACACAAAGTATAAATGATTAACCAGATATCAATCATAGAAACAGCTATTGTAAAATTTTCTCTTCTCAGGATAAAGACGGTTGCTTTCAAAGACTCTAGACCAATGTGTTCTGTATGTACACATACATGCATATTTATATGCATATGTACATGCATTCATGACACTTGTTTGGCTAATAAAATAATTTACCATGTGTAATCAAAATCCAACCTTTTATAATGCTATAAATAGGTGGGAAAAATTATAGGCGAGCATCTCTCTCCATTTCTATGTATAAATTTTGAAGGACAAAGTAAGTATTCACACATATTTTTTTCCTCCATCAACAATTAATCTAGGATCACAGCTTCAAAACTGTGCCTGAAACTATATGCTAACTGGAAAGCATTTTCTTTTTAATTCTTCTTCAGATTATGTCTGTGTCTGCACGTGTGTATGTGGATGTAAGTGTTGGCTTGGAATCTTCTCACTGCAGCTGTAGTTACAGGATGTTGAGAGCAGCTGATGTACTTCAATCAGTTAAACTTGGGTCATCTGCCAGGTAATAAGTGCTTTAAACTGCCCAGCCCTGTCTCCAGCCTAGTAAACAGTTTTTACAGCAAAGGAAAATTTCTGAAAAGAGCCTTAACTTTCCTAAACCTTCTTCAGGTTTCACTCCCTGTATTATGTGATTGTGAAGCATTTGGAATGCTGCAGGTCCAGAGCTAATTACACTTTATCTTGTGCTATCTTGAGTTAGCCTCTGTAATTATCATTCCTTGCCCACCTTAGTTTCCTGGCCTAATATCGTGTAAGTAACAGCAAAACCTTTGGGATATAATAGCTTCAACTATCCCAAATTTCTCTTTACCGAAAGACAAAGACGATGGTCAAATACCTAGTGTTTTTAATATGATCTTCTTACTTCTGCCTTAGCTTCTCCAAATGCCTGAGAAGCAGAGGGGAGTCTATCTTTACTAGACAATAAGGTTCTCCTGGTTCGTCGACCTTAATAGCCACCTAATTTAGCTGTATGCCTGTGCATTCCCAGACTCCTATCTCTTTACCAAAAGGCAAAGACCTAGGACCATTACAGAGATGTCCTTGTTCTGTTTTAAACATTCCTTGCAATGTTTCCATCAATATATTTGTAAACTACATTCATTTATTAGTTTCATTATTCGGTTACTACAAAAACTAATGAAATTGTTGTCGCCTTGAAATGTAGAAGTCAGAATAACCTGAATCTGTATTCCAGGCCTGGTAATTCATTTTTGGCTTCATGATAAGCAATCTCATCAATTTTGAAGTGAGGCCTGGTTTTGCATCAACATTACATAGGACCTGGAGGCTATTCATATAACACAAAATTGTTTAGGCAACAACTAGAATTTATTTTTCATAACTAGATTCCCCCCAAATAAAAACCGAATAAGTATTCTTCCCACACCATTCCCAAAATTGATAAGAGGCAATTATCTCACAGGGATTTTATTTGTTTGATTATTCATTTATATTTTAGTTGCTACAAACTTTTATTAGAAGTCACCCAACATATTCAATCATATGTATATGTAAGCATTATGTTTACTTTAGAATTATAGCTGTAATTATGTTTTTTGGGGAGAGGTATGTCTATTTATTTTATTTATTTTTTATTTTCTATAATTTTTATTTTTTATATTGATCACAGGTTATTTATTTTGTATCCCACCCATAGCCCCCTCTCTTATTCCCTCCCAATCCCATCTTCCCTCCCTCATCTCCTCCCTGCCCCTTTCCAAGTCCACTGATAGGGAAGGTCCTCCTCCCCTTCCATCTGACCCTAGTTTCTTAGGTATCAGGCCTGCAGTGTTTTCCTCTGTGGCCTAGCAAGGCTGCTCCTCACTCCTGAGGGGGGAAGGGAGGTCAAAGAGCCAGCCATTGAGTTCATGTCAGAAATAATGTTTGTTCCCCTTCACAGGGATTTTTAAAGAGAGGTAAAATACATCATTATACATGTTAAAATGTTTCTCAAGGCATTTAAAATTATTACATTAACAACCAAAAATATTTTTAATTAAATTTTTATTTTTTTAATATTAGTTACAGTTTATTAACTTTGTATCCCAGCTGTATCCTGCTCCCTCATTCCCTCCTAATCCTACCCTCCCTTCCTCACCTCCTCCCTGTCCCCTTCCAAGTACACTTATAGGGGAGGTCCTCCTCCCCTTTCATCTGACCCTGGTTTATCAGGTATCTTCAGGCCTGGCTGCAAAGTCTTCCTCTGTGGCATAGCAAGGCTGCTCCTCCCTCAGGTCGGGGGGAAGTCAAAGAGCCCACCATTGAGTTCATGTCAGAAATAGTCCCTATTCACCTTACTAGGGAACCCACTTGGATACTGAGAAATCATAGGCTACATCCAAGCAGGGGTTCTAGGTTATATCCATACATGGTCCTTGGTTGGATAATCAGTTCCAGAAAAGACCCCTGTGCCCAGACATATTTGGTCCTTGTGGAGCTCCTGTCCTCTCCAGGTCATACTAACTCCCCCTTCTTTCATACTCTGCCCAAGGTTTGGTTAGGAGTCTCAGCATCTGCTTTGATACACTGCTGGGGAGACACTTTCAGAGGCCATCTGTAGCAGGCTCCTGTCAAACGTGTCTGTGTGAAAACTGTCAAAAGCTAAAAATGAAAGGACGAAACACATGATAGGGATGGACACAACTTTGGAGTAGAAAGCATGGACCACGGAGCTGGTGATCTTCAGTGGAGATCAATAACACTTTAAAATCTGAACAACTGATACAAGGTAGACTAAAATTAATAGCAAGCCTATCAGAAAACAGCCAGACAACAAGACCTGCTCCAGTGATTTTACCATTATATTCCCAAGAGAAAGGAAGCAAATGGGTGCTGTGAGATTTCTCAAAGAGGTGGAAGCTGAAAAGCCTCTAAGTTTGGTTAAAGATAAAGATCTATTTTACCTATAAAAAAGGCTTGGCCATTTAAAGCAGCAAAAATCTAAAATAACTCACAATAGTATTCAAAATGATGAAATATTTTGAAAGAAAAGACTTATAAAATGGCAATAGGCTGTAATGTTTGGGAGTCTATTGTACCTCATTGGCCACCAGCTTCAAAAGAAGGAAGCATTTGCTTTCTAGTGGGTGCAATGTTCCCCTATTTTAGAGTAACTCATTTTAGCTCTCTCTTCCCCACGACAGTAGTAGATTTCCAAATAATTTTTTGAAAGGTCTTCAGTGTTATTTGCCTCTCTCCATACTCCCTCCTTTATTTTATGTTCCACTCCCCTACCCCAATTTAACTCTTTTTGTTCCATTATTTACTTTTAGCCATTTATACTACCGTGTGAGTTCTCTCTGTTCTTCCTTGGAAACCTCTCTGTATGTTTCCTTAGTAATTTTGTGACCTCTGTGAGTATTTCAAATGAAACACACATATCTAAAGATGCAAAGCTAACACAAACAGATGAGAGGAATAATTTAACATTGTCTTGTGTAGCTCATTCATGTTTCCAGTTCTATCCATTTTTTCAGTGAATTATATAATTTCATCTTTCTTAATATCTGCATAAAATTCTATTGTATAATTACAGCACATTTTTAATATCTGCTCATCAGTTAATGTATAAGTATTGTCCATTTACTGTCTATTGTTAGTATATCAGCAATGAAGATTAGTGAGCAGGTACCTCTAGAGTAGAATGCAAAGTCCTTTGGGAATGTGTCCCAGAGTGGAAGAGCTGAATCATGTGATAGATCAATTACTCACTTTTTGAGGGAACTTCACATTGATTACTACCATGATTGTACTACTTTTAACATCCACCAGCAGTCAGTAAGTGTCCCTCTTTCTCCAAATATATTCCAACATTTATAGTATTTGAAAATATTATCCCTTTTGTTATGAGAAAAATAAAATAATTAATAATTATAATTTGTATTTTCTGATACCTAAACATGTTGAATAATTTAAATGTTTCTTAGAGATTTGTTTCATCTTTGAAGTCTATTTAGTTTCATGCCTCGTTTTAATTTGATTTCTCCTTGATTTTTAGGTTTTTTTTGACTTTTTGTTTATTCTATATAGTAATGCTCCAATACTATCAGCTGGTATTTTCCCATTCTATATGCTTTCTATTCATTTGAATGATGGTATCCTTTATTTTACAAAATGTTTTCAGTTTCATAAAGTCTTGCTTACTAATTGGTCTTAAAACCCATGCAACCTCGGACCTGTTCAGAAAACTTTTTCCTATGCCAATTAACTCAAATATATTCCTTAATTTCTATGGTATCAGTTATATTGTTATTAGGTATATTGTTATTAGGTTTATGCTGCATGGGGGTCCATCATTCATTTGGAGTAAGTTATGTGCAGAGTGAGAAGTATCTAATTTAATTCTATATATAGCCTTGCACTTTGGTCAGCACCATTTGTTGAAAATGTTGGGTTTTCTCCATAGGCTATTGTTGGCCTCTTTGTCAAACACCTGATGGCTATAGGAGTTGAGGCTAAAATGTGGGCTTTCTAGTTCATTGATGAATATCTGTTTGTTTGTTTTTTTTTGTATGCCAGTACCGTGATTTGTTTTTCTCTAATGTTGTAGTAAAAGTTGAAATCTGGAATGGTGAAATCTTGAAATCCTGCATTTTTAGTTTTCTTTGAGATTATAATATACTTTCTCCTTTCCCTTTCTTCCCTTCAAATTCATAGCCTCTTTTTCCATCAGTTGTTATTTCAAACATTTAAGTGTTTGCATAATTTTTCATATTCCCATATATAACCTGTTGAGACCATACAATGTTACCTGTTTAGCAATGGACAAGCATTTTGAGTGTTCTTTTAGAAGTGCCACTCCCCTACTGACAACTTTATTCAGATGCCTGTAGTTCTATGTGTAGGATTGAGGTTACATGGGCTTCTGCGTCTTTTGGCATGTCTGTTGATGTCATTTTTGTTTAGCACACATTTAGATGCTCATGACAGTTTTTTGTGGTATTGTTCAGTATTGCATCTAACTGATATTTAAGATTATTTTTCAATTTCTTTAAAGAATTGTGCTGGAATTTTAATTAAGATTACATTGAATCTATAGACTGTTTTTGGTATGATAACCACTTTTCACAATATTAATCCTACCAATCATGAGAGAACTCTCTCCTTCTTCTTCTTCTTCTTCTTCTTCTTCTTCTTCTTCTTCTTCTTTTTAGGTTTTAAAAAATATTTTCTTTCTTTCTTCCTTTATCCTTTTTTTCTCTTTTATTAAAATAAACGGATTGGCCTGCTCTTTTAACACCCCCCCCCCCCTTGAGGGGGAAGCAGCCTTACCAAGCCACAGAGAAAGACAATGCAGGCACTCCTGATGAGACCTGATAGACTAGGATCAGAGAGAAGGGGAGAAGGACTTCCCTTATCAGTGGAATGGGGGAGGAGCAGGGGTGGGGAAGAAAGAGGGAGGGTGGGATTGGGAGAGGATGAGGGAAGGAGGTAAAGGGGGCGGGATACAAAGTGAATAAACTGTAATTAATAAAAGTAAAAATAATTATAAAAAAGAAATACATTCTTTTCACACATACTGTATCCTCATTATACTTTCCATTTTCTACCCCTCCTAGTTCCTCTCTGCCTCAGCTTCCTTTCATATCTACTACCTTTGTAGCCTTCATCATTGAAGAACAGGCTTTTAAGAGATAACAACAAAACAAAACAAAATAGAATATACTAAGATAAAGCAAAAAAGCATCACATAAAAGTCCATAATGACTGACTGTATGTGTAGGAGGCCTTTTCTTTTTGAATTTTTAATTTTATGTTCTTTTCACAGTTTATTCATATATCCTGGTTAAAGCCCTTCTCCCTCAACTATCTCCATTCCCACTCTCCCGCCCTACTCCCCCCATACCCTTTCCCCAGTATGGGAGGACTTTTCATCTTCTATTTTTGTCAATTTCTTTTTCCAGTTTTATTGGATATATATTTCATTTTCTTGGCTATTTTTACTACAAGGCATTTTTGGTATTATAAATGATGTTGCTTCCCAGATTACTTTCTTAATACATTTGTCATTTTATATGAGAATGCTAATGATTTTATGTGTTATTTTCTATCCTATTACTTTAATGACTTTTAGGAAAGACTGATTTTTTTGTGTGTGTGGATTCTTCAGAGCTTTTGGGAAATGGAACCAAATCATAGCAAAGGAAACAAGAAAAATAAGAAACATGTCAACACAGAAAGCATCTTTGTCATTAACTCCAGGTGCACATGTATTGAAATAACAAGCAAGGGTCAGAGAACCATAAAAGCCCTCCCAGCCACTAGGAATTTCCTACATTACAAGCATAGGGGCCAATTAGTATGCAGTTTTCTTGCTGGTTTGCTTGTGCCAAAACAGTTCCTAGGCAGGTGGGTCCTTATTTTCAAACAAATAAGGAAGAAATGATAACAGAATGAAGTTATTTGTTTCTTTTATTTGTGATCTAGTTAAGCTAGAGACTGGAAAAGTATCATTCTGTTGCTACAGCCATCCCTGTGGCCATCCGATAATTTACAGAAAACTGTAGAACATAACTAGATCATATCTAAGTTTTATGATGAGTCATATTAATGAAACTGTTCCTTTGGTTTAGAAATGTGGACCCCATGTATTCTTGTTAACTGTAGACACATATTTTGTGAGAGGTTATGATCCTCACACATTTTTGACTTGGTAAAATCCTTGTTACTAGGATTAGAAGAAGGTGAAAATTTACCGTTTTTGGAGTACAAACACAGATGTCAAATTTTGACAACCTCATGAGCATGAAAATCTTAAATTAAAAGAGGATAGTCTGACATACAAAATGAGAGGGGCCATATCACTTTCAGAATATATCCTGCCCAGCCAGGGAGTAAACATGGAGTTGTGACTATGGTAGGAAAGGTTTGGTGAATCTGAGTGTTAATACAATCAAAATGGATTGAAAATTAGAAAAAAAAAGTGGTTTTGACTCTCAAGTTAACTTTAGTGGATCTTTGCTGAGAATAAACTAGTAATCACAAAGAAAATACTGACAAGAGGCCAGATGAACTGGTAGAAGTCATCAAAATCAGAGGGTACAGGATATGTATTTATTCCCCGAAAGCAAGTGTGCTCAAAGTGATTATACTTTGGTGACACTTACTAAAATAACACTGGAGAGTTTGAGAGTGAGAACTATTGCTCTGTGAGAGTGAGTTTGTGGAGGTTGAAATTGTTCCCCTTTAAGAAGATTTGTTGTAAACAGATTGCTAATGGCCACAAGGCCAGTCCAGAGACTGTCAGTCAGAACTGCCAGCTAAGGGGAGAGTGGATATAGCAGGATATAATGGGCAATACTCTTCCTTGGTTCATGGCAAGGTCAAGAAGTTCTTCAGGTTAGTCTACCTACCCTAGTAGGCAGCCTCATTCAACATGCCAGAATGAGGAGACTGAAAGGATTATACTAATGAAGAAGTATATATCCCATTCATGCAGTTTAAAGAATTGCTTTTTGTGGGAAACAGTATGTATCCATTTTTTTCCAAATTTTATTAGACCTCACTAAAATTTGTCAGTATTCCTTTAGATACTGAATCTTAGTGATAATTTGTGCTCTCTTAAAGCTGGGCAGCATCTGTAAAATGTTCATAATACAATGCAAACCTCTACATGGCTTGCTGATTTTAAAAGCAACAGTAACTACAGCAGAATAAATTGGAAGAAAGCACCTGTTGTCTGTAGAAAAGGCAGTCATAAAGTTACTGAATAAAATCCCAGTTCCTATAATGAGTCCCCCCTCTTGTAGTTGTTGAAAAAGAAGACCACAGAGGAAATACATAATTTAGGCTATTGTCATTGCTTATGGTTGCACATCAGAACGAAGTGGTTAGACCCTGTGAATGAACGGACCATCTGCTTCTACAACAAGGAAAACTCAGGCTTAAAATGATCTAGAAGTCCTTTCCAAGTTAAATGGCTTTCATAGTGTCTAAAGGCACTATACAGGCTTCTCAGACACAGCTTTCATCAATGATACTATTTGGCCATTTTTGTGTTTGGTCATAAGCAACCGAAGCAAGAGTGACCAGTAGTATAGTGTTGGCACCACTCACTCTACACACGCAAACAAACCATTTTAAATTGATTTATCCTCAGGGTACCCAGAGGAAAAATCATGTTTTATTTTATAAGACTGTAAAAATGTGTTTTTAGGCAGGTAGGAGATGATAGAAAGTAGTAGAAGGGGCGCTCCTGCCTTTGTCTTGTTAAACAGGTATGATGGGCCTATTATATTTCATATAAGACATTTGTGTTTGGTCCTGTAGATTACTGCAGCTATCACCCTAGTAAGCAGAAAGAAAATCCTTACATTACTTTGTGAGTATTTGACGAGATCCCTATCCATTCCAACTACCAAGAATTTGACAGTTGTTGCAGCATTGTAACCCAGAGCTCTCAAAAAACTTGAATACATGTATAACCCTCTAGAAGATACAGGGGCCATTGTGGAGGACAACTTCAGGAATGCGAGGCAGTGTGTGTGAATAACTGATTTTCTTCTGGAATAACATGACCATGAGCCATCTAAAACAAAGATAGATTTTACTACCTAAAAAATAATGCGTAGTCATAGCATGAAAATAATCAAAATTATGCAGACATAGCTAGGTCTGTGGTGATTGCTGTTAACATTCCCTGAGGGAGGAGAGTCATAAGCTCCTCACCAAGAATTCTAGAACTTCCTTCCTTCTGACACATGCTGTGTGTTGCCTTTGGGGACAAGCTGTTAGTTTAAATAGGAGGGTTGAACGTTAACTACAGGTAGGAATTCTGTGGAACAGTGTTCACTAGTCAGCACCAAGCTGCCGTGGGACTTTTCAGAGATGCATCTAGGATTGATTACACGAAGTTTCTGTAAGTAACCTCTTACCTATGAATGAACGGAACCCTTTCTTCGCATTAACTGATGTCCTATAGAATTGACTAGGTATTTATTCATATCTTATCAAAAGTAAAACAACGCAGGATTTAGAAGAACTTTTCAATCATTTATCCAGAAACTAACTGCCTAAGGGCACAAGAAGTCTTTCAATCTTAGCTTTTAAACATGAGAAGCCTCCTTCTCCTGGACATTATGTGACAAGATCTGGAGACATATTAGATTTTTAAGTGATGTGAGGGAAGAAAGGGAAGGGTTTTAACAGTTGCCAATGGATAGAAACCATTGATACCTTTCAGTATTTACTAATAACAATGCAGTTTTGAGAACAGGAATATCACAGCTCAGAAATTCGCTGTCATTGAAGTTGAGCAATTGGACTCTATTGGCAATGTAAGAGTAATTGCATCCAATTCTTCTCACCTACAGGGGAGTAAAGCAACATTCTTAGTTTCTGGATCTCATGCATAATTTTACTTATCAGAATCAATTGGGAAACATTCAGGTCTGAAGCATATATACTGATAGCAGGTTTGATTCATAAACTGATTACCAATGTATTTTAAGCCAAATTTCACTACAGAAGGAATAGTGAGGTACTGACAGAAATTATGTTTTTACTGTACATAAAATTTTCATAATTTTTTGTTTTGAGGAAAATAAATGGTATGTTAAATACATTCATATACTTGAATTTACATGTACTGCATGTAAAAACATTATATGAAATATTACATGAAATTGATCAATTTTTGAAAGCATTTTTGAAAAATAAAAATTATAAAATAAAAATTAATAAAAATTATCTAACACTAACTTTTCAGCTAAGGCCCTTTCTCATATTGTATAATTCACTATATTTTACTAAATTATTTTGAATGTATGAGTTTAGGTATTTTCCATGCATAAAATTTTTTAAATGTTCCTACTTTTATAATGAAAATCCTCCAGAGAAGCCCTAATTTATTTCAGAAACTATCTTGTTATAGTTTCACTAAAGTAGCCATGTATCTGAATGTTTTCCCTTCTTCTCATGAGTATAACTAACTGACACAGGAAGGGTCTGTGTCTGTTTGATGAATCCTGAAACTGATGAGCAAACCAACAATGGCCGTATGAAAACTTCCTAAAGTAGATGATTTAGAGGGCTGGGGAAATAGGAAGAACTGAGCTTTCTAGAGCATCTGTTACCACATTGTTGAAGATGAAGTTTTGATTTTAGTGTTTGAATTCATCTAATTTTCTTTTATCTGAAATTTTAATACATAACAGACAGCACATCTGCATTATTATAGCCCTCTCTCCCATCTCCAAATCTTGTGTAGTGTACCTATCCAAAATTTTCTTTAACTATTATTACTAAATATACATATCTATAACTGGATCTATTTAGTCTTGTTTATAAGTACATACGTCCAGGGACGAGCACGTAAGTTTAGACAACCTTTGTGGGAGTTTGTTCCTGAAAGAAAACTAATTATTCCTCCCTTAGCAGTCAGAACTTGTAGTTCTTGATCTAAAGGTTGGCTCATGTGAAATTTCCCCTCTCCATGTTGGCATGCCAACCAATGTTATTACTCTGATCTTATTTGAGCTACTCTGTTGATGAGAGCTCATGGAAACATTTTTCCCTATCAAATTTAGGGGACACTGTCTAGCAACTGGTGTTTAGGGGACCTCTCCTGTAAAATCTTTCTTCCTGGATTTAGGTGTAGGTCTTCATGAAGCAGGTTTATCGGTTGGGGTTGGCTAGTTATCCTCTACCATCTGGCCAGCTGTGGATCTCTGTAACAGTCTTCATCTGTTTGAAGAAAGAGCTTCTCTGGTGAGAGGTTAGAACTACAAGTATAAGGATAACCACAGAAATTATATTGGTTTAGTAAAATGTGTGTAGTGCTTTCTCCTTTTGTGTCTATAACCTTTTTAGAAACGAGTTATTGGCTGGAAGTTAATGCTAGGAGTGAATTCTCTCCTATTAGGTGTACTTAAATTCCAAATAAACAGCTGTGGATTATCCCAATATAAAATGCCACTAGTGCGGAACTGTGAATTCTGGGCAGGACAGTCTGTCGTGGGTCCTAGGTTTTACAGTTCAGTAAGAATAGCAGTTGCTCCTTTAGTGTGACAGTTTACATAGCACCTCCCAAGAGTATAAGAGCTAGTTGTCAGGGTATGGGCTCAAGACTATTTCATCTATATTTCTCCAAGTCAAAATATAATGTGGGATATCTTCAGGTGGAAGATAACCAAAGGCAATAGAATTTATATCTTTTTGGAGGTTTTGTGTTTTTACTGTCAACAACTGAAGGGGAAGGATATAACTAGCATTGGGTATTTGTGATATAAAACTCTTGAAGACAAAGCTATTGCTTGTGTTTTAACACACTCACACACATACAAACACACACACACTTTCTTCTATCATCTTTGTATCTACTTGTGTATCTATTGATCATCACCTATCATCTATCATCTATTTATCTATCATCTATCTATCTACAAGTGTGTATCTGATAAAAATATATGAACATATGCCTTTAAAAAATCCTTAGCTTATATCTGTTCTTTCTCCCTCTGTATTTCCATTTTCCTCTCCATAGTTAAAGTTGGGCATATTTTTTATTACCCTCTTAGTAACACATATCTTCTAATACCCCTTTACTCTGGAGCTCCTTTCTCTTCCACCCCATTTAGGTCCCTTTTTACTTCCTTGTCTTCTTTAAATACTTCAAGTTACGTGATCAGTATAAAGATTTAGATCCACAAATAAAAGAGTACATGTGGCATTTCTAGGTCTGGGTTACCTCACTCAGTATATTTCTACTTCCACAAATTTACGTGAACATTCATCATCTTATTTTTCTTTACAGATGAATAGTATTCCAATTTTACATGTACCATATCTTCACTATCACTTGAAGGACATTTTGGTTGTTTCCATTCCCTAGGGAAAAAAATAATCCCAAACCTTTTGAATAAATAAACTATGCATATGCATGATTTCTTTATTGTATATTATCAAGTTCCGGATATGGGGTCATTTTCATGACAGGATTCTCTTCATCCTTAGTGTTATAAATGCAGCAATCCTGTTTTTTAGTATAAATAGGTATGAAGATGAAGCAAACAGACGACTCATGCTGTCCTTGTCACATCAGTGATCAAATGCTAATATCTGATATTGCATTTAAAATGTAACAAATTCATAGAGTATGAATATTGAAATGGAGCACAAGTCTCCTAAACAACAAACCATGACTTAACAAGGCTCAGTTGTTTTTACTATGAGATCCTTGCATTTGCAACATTCAGAAGTACTTCTGTAGGCAATCTCAAATGCAGAAAGTCACCCACTTTCAAACTATCAGTGCCAAGATACTTACAGACCTATATGTGACCAGTGCAAGAGGTTTGTACTCCGCTCTTGTTATACAGAACCAAATCATGCATTAAGCCCTAAAGATGGCCAAAGGTTTTCACCATGGAATTACTTTTTATAGCCACACTGGTGAGATCAACATGAGTGACACCTCCTTTTATTTAGCAGGGACACTCCTGGTGCTGCTGGTATCAAACCTGCTACTTTGGGATAATGTGGCCTCTGGAAGTTTGTGCCCCAGCTGGGATGGTTCCTGCCAGGGGACTGTCAAGGACATGTTTGTTTATGCCCTGAGCCTGTCTGAGGAAATGCATAACCAAACTGCAGAAATGCTGAATAACTTTGTAAGTATCTCAGTTACTTTTGGCTTCTTTCTAATAGGAGATTTCATGCTAGTGACTGGGTTGCTTTAAACCTTAAATGTAATAGATTACTGTAAAATATTAATATCGTTCCTTTTATAATTTACTTTATTAATTACAGTTTATTCACTTGTATCCCAGCTGTAGGCCCCTCCCTTGCCCCTCCCAACCTCACCCTCCCTCCCTCTTATTCTCCTATGCCCACCCCCAGTCCAATGATAGGTGATGTCTTCCTCCCCTTCCTTATGACCATAGTCTATCAGGTCTCATTAGGACTGGCTTCTTTATCTTCCTCTGTGAACTGGTAAGGCTGCTCCTCACTCAGGTGGAAGTGATCAAAGAGCCAGCCCATGAGTTCATGTCAGAATTGGTCCCTGGTCCTATATTTACTATTGACTTATCTTTTAGTTAAGCAACAGTTAGTCCTAAACCAGCTGTATGCCCAAATCACCACATAGGGACTAGAATTTATTTAATTAATCTAGAGCACAATGTTGGGCAACAGTTACTCCATCCTAAACTTTCAAGCCCGCATAGCTTCCTAGCATTTAGATTTCACCCATTGTACTTGCTTTTAATCATATCTAAGGTCCAGTCCATCTCTCCATGTGGTTCTAAGACCTCTCTTGCAAAATCCCTTCCTCTCTTCTCTCCTGCTTCCTCCCCTTCCTCCCACTCTTTAGAGAACAAATGGTGGCATGTTTACACAAACTTGAGACAGGTGATGCTTACAATAAGCATCACAATGCAATATCTGAATTGAAACCAGATAGTGGGGGAGAGAAATCAGCATTTGAATGAACAAGGGTAGATTGTATACATTCCAAAAGAACATTATACCAATAATAGATAGATCAGAAAAAAAAAATGAGATTTCATACCCAGTTATTTAAAAATTAGATAAAAAGTCTATTTTCTTAATTTTTCAGTTTTTCTCGTAAACGCAAGAACCTGGAGATTCCAAACAATCCTTGCAAATCATAGCACAGGCAGACATCTCTGCAAACCCTGCCCTTCTGCAGAGAGACGGGGAGCATGGCAGAAAAAATCCCTGGGCTTTACTGGGCTAGCTAGGCTAGCTTCAGCCACAGCCTACAACAAAAGACTGTTCCCAAAAACAGTGGAAAGCAATTTGAGACAAATGAGGGTGTCCTCTGATTGCTACACTGCTACCTTGATGCCCACGGAAGTTTATTTACACACATGAACACAAATAAATACCCATACATGCATCATCTATACACACAAAGGTTAAAAAATTACACACATCGACTGTATTAATAGTCTGGTCAGAGCAGATATTAAGACTCTGGATCAAGCCTTTGGCAGAGGGCGAGAAGTGATGATAGAAATGGGGGAGATTGGTGAGACTTGGGGAGAACAAGAGCTCCACAAAGACCAAACTGAGCAGGGCACAGGGGTCTTGTATGAGACGGTTTCTACAATCAAGGACCATGTGTGGATGTGGCCTGGAACCCCCGCTCAGATGGGGCCCATGATAGCTTGTTGTCGGACTGATGACCCTATTCAGGGAAACAAGGACTGTTTCAGTCATGAACTTGATGGCTGACTCTTTGACCCTCCCCCATACATGCTGGGGAGTGACAGACTGGCTAGATCCCAGGGGAGGACATTGCAGCCAGCCCTGAGGAGACAGGATGAGCTGGGTTTGGATGGAAGGGGAGGAGGTCCTCCCCTGTTGGTGGACTTGGAGGGGGTGGGGAGGAGGGAGATGAGGGAGGGAAAGGGAGGGTGGGAGGGAATGAAGGAGAGGGGCTATGCCTGGGATGCAAAGTACCTAACCTGTGATTGATATAAAAATAAATAAATTTATATTTTTTAAAAAAAGAAAATGCCAGAAAACTTTTTAAAATTAAAAAAAAATAGTCTGGTCATGTATAAATGTATTCATTTCCAAATTTAAGATAACTGACTTTTTCAACAGTTGCACGATATACAATACACGCCAGGCAGATGGTACCTTGATGGAGCCCAAAGCAGCTGCCACACTTCTACATTTGCTATTCTGCTACCTGGAGAGGAAACCGAACAGATCCAAGTGAGTCTCCAGCTTGTGCTTAAACCTAAGGAACTAAGCAGTTCACTAACTTCATCTTGAAGTTGGTCACTGTGAATAATCATACATACAAAAATATGGCTGATGGGGGAGCAGTCAAAGGAAAATCTGCATTATACAGTTTATCTATTGTAAAAGAAATAAAAGCTAAGTATTATTACAGCAGATCTATAAATTAATCATCCAGAGAACCTATTTTACTAATGCCTTCCCCTGGGGTTGTGCTTATAGTTATGTAGGACACTTTGTTTTATTTTATTATTTTTAGTACTCTTTTCATTTTTAATTTATTTATTCACTCTACATCTGATCACAAGCCCTCCCATTCTTGCTCTCTCCATCCCTCTCTCTCTTACTCCCCAGACAAGGGGAACCTCCCACCAATCAATGCAGACTAGCACATCCAGTCAAACCAGGACTCAGTGCATCACTGTCCTTTATGACCTGGCAATGCAACCCTGCTAGGGGGAAGTGACCAAAAAGCAAGCAACAGAGTCATTGTCAGAGACAGCACCCTTTCCCCTCTCTAGAGGATCCACACATTGGCCTAGGAACCCATCTTCTACATATGTGTAAGCGTCTTAGGCCGAGTCCATGCATGGTCCTTTGTTAGTGCTCCATAAGCAGCCCTGGGTCCAGTCAGCTGTTTCTGCCAGTTCTCCAGTGGCACTCCTGTCCCCTTTGGGTCATTCCATTCTTCCCCCATTCTTCTGCAAGACTCCTTGCACTCTACCCAAAGTTTGGCTTTGAGTTCCAGCATCTACTTTGATCTGGTGTTGTGTAGAGCCTCTCAGAGGACAACCATGTCAGTGTCTTCTCAGCAAGCATAGCAGAGTATCATTAATAGTGTTAGGAGTTGGCTCTCTCCCATTGGATGTGTCCCGAGCTGGGTGAAGCATTGGCTGGACACTACCTCAATCTCTCCATCCCTGCACATCTCTTAGGCAGGGCAAATTTCTGGCGGGAGTTGTTGTGGGTGGGTTGGTGTTCCCCTCCCTCCACTAGGAGTTCAGCCTAGTTAAAGGGTAGCCTCTTCAATCTCTATGACCCCTCTTACTAAGCGTCTCAGCTAGAGTCACCCTCATAATCCCCCAGGAGCCTAAACTGTGGTAGGTCTACAGCTTGTCTCAGACATGCCCTCTTCTATTGTTTTTCTCTTTGCAAGCCCTCTGTCCTCCGGCCTCCCTCCCTACTCTGATCTATACCCTCATTTCTCTCCATGCACATTCTATAACCCTGTTCCCTCCCTACTCTGATCTATACCCTCATTTCTCTCCATGCACATTCTATAACCCTGTTCCCTCCCTTCAACCATTTCTGCTCTTTATTCTGTTTCCAGTTCTGAGTGATATTTAAGTATCATCCCTTGAGTCCTCCTTGTTATACTTATTCTCTTTGGATCCCTGAATTGTAGTATGGCTATCCTGTACTATATGGCTAATACCTGTATATAAGTGAGTGCATACTATGTATGTCTTTCTAGGCCTGGGTTACCTCACCCAGGATGATCCTTTCTGGTTCCATCCACTTGCCCGCAAACTTGTGATTTCCCTGTTTTCAATAGATGTGTAGTATTCCACTGTGTAAATGGACCACAATTTATCCATTCTTCAGTTGAGTGACATCTGAATAGAGACAGATTAGCCATTAAAGGCTAGGCTCACAACCAAAAAATATGTAGGACACTTTGACCTGCATTGTGCGCATACTTAAACATATTCAAGAGTATCTATAGAAAGTGAAAACATGGTTTCATCTATTGTATATATGAAGGCCCCTGTGTTTACAACTTTGCACATTACTGATCATCAAGGCATTTGTTGTCTTTCAAGACCCTCCTTGTTCTGTTTTTGTTTCTAACCTACATGTTCGATCTTCACTGAATGCTGTGACTTCTTCTGTGGCTTAACTGAGAGTCAAGATGTTCTCTTAAAATACTACAATTCCCAGGATGCAGCTGTGTCCTGTGTTTGATAAAGAGGTCTATATATCACATTGCCTCTACTTGCTTTAACTAAACTTAGCATGATTTAAACTGAATCTCAAACATGTTCACATCATTTCTAATTGTTCTCACACCATGATTTTATTAGTTCATCATTAATTTGTACATTAATGAGAATAGTGTTATCCTCGTTAATAATAAATATTATAACATAAGGACAAATGGAAGAAGAATGATGAAAAGATAATAAATACAGACAGATACTTCACTGTTGGGAATGTCACAAAAAAGTCTACTGACATTGTTGCTTTATATCCTGATAAAATCTACTCCACAAGTTTCAACTGTTACAGAGACTGAGATAAGGAAACTGAAGTTCAGAGATTACATAGAATCCGTTCCACATGGAAGTTGACTAAGAATGGTTGTGTGAGCTGCATCCAACTCATGCCCACACTTTTAATCATGCCATACTTCTCTCAGAAAACTACTTTTTAGCATTTCATAACATTTAAATATTTCTATGCATTTTCTAGTGGTCATATGTAAACTGTGGCTCATAGTATAAGTGCATACTATAATAGCTATGAATGCAGCTTAACATATTTGTAATTCATGTCATACCACAATGTCAAATATGTTGGATATCAGTGGACCAATGAAATCCTCACTACTCTGTTTTCCTCATTACCAGTAGAGTAGCTAGCACATACCAGCACAGCAGCATTATAATCAGAGTTGGATTTTATGCATTCTGTTAACAGTGAGCACAGCCTGGGACATCAAACTCTTTTATGATCTTCATTGATTTTCTCCCTTTTGGAAATGTTTTTGTTTGATATTATGTGTTTTTTCAAATATTGCTGTATTTCAGAAAATTTAATGCAATTGTTAAATTATGCTGTGTAGGGTGTGTTTCTTCTGCAAGAGATACTCACTATGTTGGGTGCTTGGAAAGACCCTCTAAATCATCTTGTGACTCAGCTGAGTGGTATGAAAGAAGCTCCTACTTCAATCATAGCAAGAGCCAACGTTGTCGGGACAATAATGGATGGACTTCAAGAAGGTGTTAGAAGGATACTCAGCAGGGTTTGTAGTCTTCCTATGTTCCTTTGTGTTTCTTGTCCATCAGAAAGATGAGAACTATCATAAAAAAATTGATGTAACTAGCTCTTGAATTGTCTCTATAAAATCCATGTCCATAAGCAAATAGCTTCCTGATTCTCCATTTGGCTTATATTCAAAAGTAACCTTAATCTTTAATGCAGAAAACATATCTCTTGTAAAATTTTCTGTAGCTGATGAAATCACCCTATTGACATGTGGGTATACTAAACTCTATGCTTTTGTCTGAAATTTTACAATTCTAACTTCTCCACAAATAGTTATTCACCATTTACAATGAATAACAGCCAGGAAATAATAATGTATAATAACTTACTTTGTTTTTGGTGAATAGATTCATCCTGGATTCAAAGAAGTTGAGGAGTACCCTGTCTGGAAGGGCTTAGCATCTTTGCAGTCACCAGATGAAGACATTCGTGTTTTTGCTTTTCATAACCTATTTCAGTGCTTGAACAGTGATTCACGGAAGATTGACTTTAATCTAAAGCTTCTGAAGTGCCGATTTGTCTATGACAGAAATTGTTAATTTTATACTCAACCCATCTAATTTTGATTTCACTGTTAAAAATCTTTCTCTTTGGAAGTTTGTTTTTGTTTAATAACTTTTGTATATGATGGATTCTTTGGTGTGAATAAAAGTTCGCTCTTTAAAAAAATAATGTCTATATATCACCTTGTGCCTTTCTGGGTCTGGGTTACCTCACTCAAGATGGTATTTTCTAGTTCCATCCATTAGTCTGCATGGTGTCCTTTGAAATTAATTAATCTTTTATTAATTACAGTTTATTCATTTTGTATTCCAGCTGTAGCCCCCTTACTCATACTCTCCCAATCTCCCCCTCCCCCTCTCTTTTCCTCCCATGCCCTTCCAAAGTCCACTAATAGGAGAGGACCTCTTCCTCTTCCTTCTGACCCTAGCCTATCAGGTCTCATCAGGACTGGCTGCATGGTTTTCCTCTGTGGCCTGGTAAGGCTGCACTCCCCTCAGGGGTAGATGATCAAAGAGCCAGCCACTGAGTTCATGTCAGAGACAGTCCCTGTTCCCATTACTAGGGAACTCACTTGGACATTGAGCTGCCATGGGCTTCATCTGTGCATGGGTTCTAGGTTATCTCCATGCATGGTACTTGGTTGGAGTATCAGTCTCAGAAAAGACCCCTTTACCCAGAATTTTTGGTTCTGTTGTTCTCCTTGTGGAGCTCCTGTTCCTTCAAGGTCTTTCTATCACCCCCTTCTTTCATAAGATTCCCTGTACTCTGCCCAAAATTTGGCTATGAGACTCAGCACCTGCTTTGATACCATGCTGTGTAGAGTCTTTCAAAGGCCCTCTGTGGTAGGCTCCTGTCCTGTTCCCTGTTACGTCTCTCTTTCAATGTCCGTACCATTTACCTTTCTGGGTGAGGACTGATTATCTTACTCAGGGTCCTCCTTCTTTTTGAGCTTCTTGAGGTGTACAGAATTGTAGTATATTTATCCTATATTATATGTCTAACTATCCACTTTTAAGTGAGTATATACCATGTGTACCTTTATGCTTCTGGGATACCTCACTCAGAATGATCTTTCCTAGTTCCCACCATTTGCCCGCAAATTCATGATTTTCTTGTTTTTAATTGTTGAACAGTATTCCATTGTGTAAATATACCACAATTTCTGTATTCATTGCTCCACTGAGTGACATCTGGGTTGTATTCAGATGTCTTTCTTGTGTACTTGAGCATATATTGGATCCTTGTTTTTAATAGCTAAGTAGTGCTCCATTTTTTAAAATGTACCACTTTTTTTTTAAATTTTTCAGTTGAGGGATATCTGGGTTATTTACATTTTCTGGCAACAAATAAAGCTACTATAAATATAATTGAGAAAATATCTTTGTTGAAACATCATTTGGGTATATGCCCAGAAGTGCTATAGCTGCATTTTGAGGTAGAGCTATTCCCATTTTTCTGAGAAAGTACCAGATTGATTTCCAAAGTGGTTGTTCAAGTTTTTACTCCCATTAGTAATAGAGGAATATTCCCATTTCTCCATATCCTTGCCAGTATGGGCTGTCACTTTTGTTTTTTATCTTAGTTATTTTGATTTGCATTTTCCTGATGACTAAGTATGTTGGGCTTTTTTAAATGCACATGTTGGCCATTTGAGATTCCTCTGTGAAGAATTTTCCATTTAGCTCTGTACCCCCTTTTTAAAATTACATTATTTGATTTGTTGGTGTTAAATTTCTTGAATTCTTTAAATATTTTGGAGGGCTGGTAAAGATCTTTTTTCTTTTCTATTTTATTTTTTCTTTATTATTATCATTAATTACAATTTATTCACTTTGTATCCCAGCTGTTGCCCTCTCCCTCATCTCCTCCCCATCCTATTCTAGTTCCCCTCTTCTCCTCCTATATCCCTTTTTCAGTCTTTTGACTGCCATTTTGTTCTATTGATAGTGTCCTCTGCCTTACAGATGTTTTTCAGTTTCACGAGGTTCAATTTATTAATTGCTGATCTTAGAGCCTGAGCTGTTGGTGTTCTGTTCAGGAAGTCATAGACTGGGCCTACGCTACTTACACAGATGTAGCTGATGGGCAGCTCTATATTCATGTGGGTCCACTAGTAACAGATTGTCTCAGATGTGGACTCTGTTGCCTGCTTTATGTTCACTTCCCCCTAGCCTGGCTGCCTCTCCAGATCACAGGGGAAGAGGATTACTCAGGACTGATGAGACTTGATGGGATGGGATGGTAGGGGTATCTCTTTTCTGAAGAGTTGAGGAAGGAGTATAGAAGGAAGAGACAGAGGATGGGACCACATGGAGAGAAGGGAGGGAGATAAAATAGGGATATGAAGTGAATAAATAACAAATAAGAATTGAAAAAAGAAGATGCTGTCTAAAAATCCAAAATTTGAACCTTTCTTTTGTTTATGTAATACAAAATCCATCAATTCTACTGGGTACTATGTATCAAAATTTGTTACCATTAACTAAAGTTTTATTTGCAGGTAAGGCAAATCTAAGCTTACCTGGAACAACAGCAAATTAATATGCATCATCCCATTAAAGCAATGATTGAGACTGCTGCTGTTTCATTCTGCTATAAACTGGGAAAGCCATAAGTTCTTTACAAAAGCTGGCACTGCCTAGGGGCTTGCTTTTGTAATAAAATGGTAAACAATACAAGTACTATGAAACTGTACTATGTCTACGTGCCATCAAATTTTAATGTATTAGTTTTTAATTAAACTATGATGACTTTATTTGCTCTATTGTAGGTTCCACCCCTACTCTGTACCGCAACATCTTGTCAAATTGAAAGCTTTTTTCCTTTTATTATTATTATTGTTAAATAAACACACACACACTGCTAATGCCTTTTTAGGGCAGACCACTTCTTATTAGATAAGCAATTATGGGGCTCTTATCTGAAGAAGACAAATTCTTCCTGTCATTAGTAAATAATTGCCAGTAGTTCTTCAACTAGAATTGGAGCCCAGTGAGATTTCTGCCATGTTTATTTTTGAGTATCAACTCATTTTGAACTTCTTTTAAAAATATTTTTATTTTAATTTTTATTAATTATACTTTATTCACTTTGTAATCCCCCCTAAACCTCACCCTCTTCCCCTCCCAATCTCACCTTTCCTCCTCCTTCTTCACACATGCTCCTCCCCAAGTCCACTGATAGGGGAGGTCTTCCTCTCCTTCCTTCTGATCCTAGTCTATCAGATCTAATCAGGAGTGGCTACATTGTCTTCCTCTGTGGCCTGATAAGGCTGCTCCCTCATCAGGGTAAAGTCATCAAAGAGCAGACCAATCAGTTCATGTAAGAGGCAGTCCCGGTTCCCATTACTATGGAACCCACTTGGATACTGAACTGTCATGGGCTATATCTGGATAGGGCTTCTAAATTATCTCCATGCAGGGTACTTGGTTGGAGTTTGAGTCTCAGGAAAGATCCCTGTGCTCAGATTTTTTGGTTCTGTTGCTCTCCTTGTGGAGCTGCTATCTTTTCCAGATCTTACTATTTCCCACTTCTTTCATAAGATTCCATGCACTCTGCCCAACAGTTGACCAAACACTCAGCATCTGCTTTGATAGTCTGCAGGGAAGAGCCATTCAGAGGCCCTTTCTGGCAGGCTCCTAAGTTGTTTCTTGTTTTCTCCCTCTTATGATGTCCATGCTCTTTGCCTTTCAGGCTGGGGATTGAACATTTTAGCCAGAGTCTTCCCTCTTGATTACTTTCTTTAGGTGTATAGATTTTAGTAGGTTTATCCTATATTATATGTCTATATGAGTGAGTATATACCATGTGTGTCTTCTACTTATGGGATAGCTCACTCTGGATGATCTTTTCCAGTTCCTAACATTTACCTGCAAATTTCATGATTTCCTTGTTTTTTACTGCTGAGTAATACTCCATTGTGTAGATGTACCATAATTTCTGTATCCATTCTGCAGTTGAGGGGCATCTGGGTTTTTTCCAGGTTCTGACTATTACAAATAAAACTGCTACAAACATGGTTGAGCAAATGCCCTTATTGTGTACTTGAGCCTCTTTTGGATACATGCCTAGGAGTGGTACAGCTGGATCTTGAGAAAGTGCTATTTCTAGTTGTCTGAGGAAGCACTAGATTGATTTCCAGAGTGGTTGTACAAGTTTACATTCCCACCAGTAGTGGAGGAGGGTTCCCTTTTCTCCACAACTTCTCTAGCATGTGTTGTCACTTGAGTTTTTGATCCTGGCTATTCTGATGGGTGTAAGATGAAATCTCAGGGTCATTTTGATTTGCATTTCCCTGATGGCTAATGATATTGAGGTGGCCAAAATAACACTATGTACTGTTCTAAGAAGATTCTGGATCAAGAAACTAGACACAGTTGATATGAAGGGTAAAAGAAAAAAAGAGGGGGGCTTTGAAATTAGGAAGGTAGACATAGGAAATATATAGTAAAAGGAAGGGAGTAGGAATAAATAACACCAAAGATACTTGAAAAGGAAATAGAGAATATTACCATTTTATGTTTATTTAAAATTACATACAAAACATAATATTATCCATAGTTTAAAATTAATTTATCTAAGTTCAGATGATGATTCCTTTTCCTCAAACCATAAGCTATTCAATAAACCCATACTACCTTGAGACTTTTAAACAGTACAGAAAATATTAGGATACAAACATGGTATGCTTAAGATTTACTGCCAACTGTCCTTTACCTTGTGCCTCTGAATTTTTTTCAACATCTATTTAGGCCTTACCGTATGTTCTCTTGACTTTTCATCCAACAGGGCCTATTTGTTCTAGATTAAGCTTCAGTTCATTTAAGTTACTTAATACATTCCTATTACCTTGTTATTTCTCAAGTTACACCCCAAGGAAGACAGAGATGATCCGTCCATACATCTCTGGACTTCCACTCCTTCAATGCTGTCAGAATGAAATGAAAAAAAAAACATAATTCACCAGTTTGGTTGGTGAAATCAAACAGATATTAATGACACGGTCTCAATTTGAACTTCCTGTAACTGGTAATGATTTTTTTTTTATTTTTTACCAATTGGACTACATTAATGGATGGTACCTTTGACAGGAGAAATACCTAGCTCAATTCTCTTATTGACTCTAAAACACTGCAGTGTGTTTCACTTTTTACAGTTTTTACTGTTGTTATCCTCTTCTGGAAACAAACAAACAAACAAACCTCTCCTGGAGAAATATTACTCAAAAAGTGTTTGTTCTTCAGTACCACATCACCAGTGATGTCAACCCCATGCAGTCACTACATAACCTTTCCTGGCATCTCTACCACTTTCTGTCCCTTTCTTTACATAGATTATAGTAGATCAGAAAGTAAAATAATACATACACTCTAAGTAATACTGGAAGAACATAAAATAAAATCAGTCCATGTCTCTGATCATGCAGCCACAAGTAGAAATTAAGTAGTTCTCTTTCAAGTTTTGTACTCTTTCCCTAAGAATAAGGAATCATCACTCTTATCATTTGGAAGTAGCGTAGCCACAAATAGCTTGTGTGTTAAAAGCTTGCTCTTCAACCTGTAAATTGGTAGAAATTCTGCAATTGTAGGAGGCCATATCAACAGGTATGCCTTAACTCTTGGGACACTGGGATGCTGATTTGTGTCTCCTTCCATCTTTGTCTCTGTCTCTTTTTGTCTCTGTTTATTTCTCCCTCTCTCTCTGTCTTTACTCTGTTTTTCGCCTACATATAGTCGTAGCATAGTTTACTGTATTGCCATTTGACCAACGCAGCCTGTTGTTTATTGCCAAAAACTCTATGAAATGAATATTTTCACTTCTTAAGATCATTTTGTCTAATATTTTTGTCACAGCAGGATAGCTAACTAATCACGTCCTGTTTTCTTGCTTGTATCTAAACCTATCTGTTATTGTCAATTTCTGTATCACAGCAGATAGTCAATCAATAATGAAATGAATTCCTTTGAAATCTGTTTTTACAATGTTGTCCTTGTTTTAAGAATGATGACAAAAAGCTTTCAAATATCTTTCAAGAGATATCTTCCTACCATAACATCTCCTCCCTAACACCTTTCCATAATGCCCACAAAGCAGCCAGATATACATCTTCTGTCTTAAAGTCTTTCATCACAGTCATGACCAGCATGAATAGAAAGACCAGTCAGAAACTCCAGCAATATAAGACGTTGGAAGCACTTCATCCACACATGGGAGAGCTACTTTCTTTTCTTTTTCTTTTTTTTTTTTTTTAACACAGACCACTACATACCTAACCACCATGAAAGAAGATAGGTAGGCCAAACTAAGTAGACTTCCAAAGAGACAGTTGTGTGGGAATTGTTCTAGAAGTGTATCCAACTTCAGTATTTAAAAGAAATCCGAATTTACTTTTCACAAGTACTCATTTCACTTACATGCACAAGACAAATAGAATTTGCAGTGTGTGAACCAAACCAAAGCTTTAGTGCCACTTTATGAATGTTCAACATGGTTAGTACAATAGATTAAACAATTGTTTTTAAATGATATTTGTGGTCATAATGAGAAAGCCAAAAGGAAAGGATCTTATCCTTGTCAGATGAAATTAATAATATTTTATCAACAGTGACCAATAACCTACAGAACCTCCAAACTCAATATATAAGCTTAAGCAGCTGTTACAGACCAACTACTATGCATTTCCTTTTTCACTCACTCAGGCACTTATGTAGTCTATAAGTTCAAACTGATTAGCAAAAAGCAAACAAACATATCTAAAGTCATTAAATATATTTTCTAACTGGAAAGGACACAGAACAAAAAGAGCACACATAAACACTGTGAGGCAGATGAGTAGGTGATCTGCGTGCTAAAGTAAAAGAATTGGCAGATCTCCTTAGAGGCTCAGGGAGAGCAGGTGATAGAAAAGATCCCTGTAAGGTTCAAGACCTAACTCAAGGAAAAGGTAAGCCTCATTTCCTATGTTAATTCAGACTACAATATGCTCTCTTGGATTACAAATCCAGCATTGTCCTGTCCATCAGGATTTATGTCCCTCTTAAGTCATTTTAAACAGTCTGTCCTAGGAAAATCTATTCTTATGATGTGCACTTCAATTCATGTTGATCTGAAGAAAAATTTTCCAATTACTCAAACTGTTTTCACATGAACTGATATGTTTCATAATAATTGTACAATAAACTAAAAATTCACTACATCTTGAATGCAATGATATAAACATGTTTCTAGATTTCATAAAACTGAATCTAGTTTTATTCATAAAGTCCTACCAATTCTCTCCCTTATGTAACTTACACTGTGACACACTATTTCTGTATTGTGTCTCTTAAAATTTATGTGAAATTTGAGTAAGAAACATGTTATATTGATAATTGAAATGGTTACTTCAAAAGGGAATAGAAAAGATGGAAAGGAAGGAAAAAGGAGAGAAAAAAGGAAAGTAGACGAAAAGACTATATATTAAACTAAAACTGTGTATCTAACAATTATCTGATACATACACTTTCATATAAGCAAGTATGGGTCATGCCTGGAGTCGAGATTTCCAGAAGTTAAGGGGGAACACCATGACAAGTTTGAGAGAAGTCAGGCCATGTTGTGAGTTTCAGAGAAATTTGTCTTAAGATTAAAAAGCTCTATCTAACAAACAAACTGAGAGGAAAACACAACCACATAGAAGAATAAAAATATTCACATGATTTAAACTAGACATTCACATAAGAATAATTTTACTATCTGATAAGTCTTTTAAAGAAAAAATATGGGTCAGAAATTACTAAACCAAAGAGGACCTATGAAAGAATCAGTATAGCAATGTATGAAAACAGATATTAAGACTCTCGGTTAAGCCCTTGGCAGAGGGCTGGAAGTAATAATAAATATAGGGGAAGTTAGTAAGACTTGGGGAGAACAAGAGCTCCACAAAGATCAAACTGAGCAGGGCACAAGGGGCTTATATGGGACAGTTTCTCCAACCAGGGACCATGTATGGATATGGCCTAGAACCCCTGCTCAGATGTTGCCCATGATAACTCATTGGTGAACTGAAGACCCTAGTAAGGGAAACAGGGACTGTTTCAGTCTTGAGCTTGATGGCTGACTCTTAGACCCTCCCCCATACATGCCAGGGAGTAACAGCCTGGCTAGATCCCTGGGGAGGACATTGCAGCCAGCCTGGAGGAGACAAGATGATCTGGGGTCAGATAGAAGGGGAGGAGATCCTCCCCCATTGGTGGACTTGGAGGGGGCAGAGAGGAGATGAGGGAGGGTTGGGGAGGGTGGGAGGGAGTGAGGGAGGGGGCTACGCATGGGATGCAAAAAAACCTAACCTGTGATTGATATAAAAATAAATAAATTTATTTAAAAATTACTAAAGAGTTAAGGGACATGTTGAGTTTCCCATCGACATTTCAAATGAAGCTAATCCTATCATGTAAACATGAGTCAATTCTGCAAAGAATTTGGTCTAGTAATGTGTGCTGTTTAACAAATCTTTCTTTCCAAAGTTGTGTCTTTCAGTGGCCCTCTGTGGTAGGTTCCTGTCCTGTTACTTGTTTTCTCCTACATCCAGTGTCTATCCCATCTGTCTTTCTAAGTGAGGATTGATCCTTTTACCCTGAGTCCTCTTTCTTGTTTATCTTCTTTAAGTGTATAGATTTCAGCATGTCCATCCTATCCTATACGTCTATATAAGTGAGTATATACTATGTTTATCTTTCTGCTTCTGGGATCCACCTTTCTGCTTCTATGCCAATTCCATGCAGTTTTTATTATTATTGCTCTGTAATACAGCTAGAGATCAAGGATGGAGATGCCTCCAGATGATTTGTTGTTGTACAGGTTCATTTTGGAAATTCTGGTTTTTTTGTCTCCATATGAAGTTGATAATTTTTCTTTCAAAGTCTGTAAAGAATTACATATGGGTGTGTTTGTATTTTTTAAGGCAAAACATGTATCACATGTGGTTGCAGACTACACTAAAAACCATTCTTTTTTCCTTATTAAATGCATATAAAGTGCCTGACAAATTGCCTTGTATGGATTTCTGTTTAGGCTTAGTTTGCAGAGAGACAATCTTTATAGTAGTCCTGAATTACAGGTGAATTATAACAAACAGTTAAACTGTTAAGATTAAATGACTATGAATAGTAGTATGGCAACTGAGTGGCTCCATCCAGCAATGGATCTAAACAGATGGTGAAATACCCAGCCAAACACTGGGCAGAACACATGGAGCCTTGAGGGAGAGTGGAGGAGGTGGAGGATAGAATGTTCTGGAGGGGACAGGAGCTCCACAAGAAAGTCAACAGAGCCAATTAACCTGGGTCTGGGGAAGGGGAACTTTTTGGATACTGAAGTACAAACCAAGAACCATGTATGGACTGGACCTAGTTCCTCTACACATATGTACCCAATAGGTATCTTGGTCTTCATGTGGATTCTCTAGTAAGGGGAGCTGGTTGTCTCTGACAAAGACTCTGTAGCATGCTTTTCAGTCACTTCCTTCTGGTGGGGCTGCCTTGCAAGGCCAAGGTGGAAGATGCAGGATTATCTGAGTCCTGATGTGACTTGATGTGCTGGGATGGTGTTAGAGGCTACCCCTGAGGGGAAGGGGAGGAGAGATAGAAGAAAGAGAGAGGGAGGGTGGGACCCAGAGCAGAGGAGGGATGCTGCTGCTACTGGGATATAAAGTAAATAAATACATTAATTAAATATACAAAAAATAACAAATACGTGTTGCTGTGACATAGTGCCCAATATTCATTTATATATATATATATTAATATACATATATATATAACTAAATATATCTTCTTCTGAGGAAGAAAACACAAGAAAAAATGTTACAGAAAGAATGCAAGCATCTGAAAATGGAAGGATGTGGCAAAGAACAAAATCTACATCTGGCCTGAGATGATCAACTATCATCACTGGTCACAGAATGGAGAAGGCTTTAACTTTGTAGATGCTGAATTAGGTGTATACTCTATATCCATACTCTGTGCTAGAAACATACAGATACAGCAGGTCTGTGCCTATAGTAACTACACTGTTAATATTTCCTGAAGCAGGACAGTAATTGGAACCCTACTCAGGGATTTACACCTTATTTGCTTCAGTTGCAACAGTGAGTGGGCAATCTGCCAGAGTCTATAGAAGGTAGAAAGTAAACTGAGACCAGGCCTCCAGTTCAGCAGCATTCATCAGTGGTGCACCTACCATCTACCATCATGGAAGGTTTCCATGATGCAGTTGTCTTTGAGTCAACCATGCTTTGGTAGGAAAGCTCTCACTAATGCTCTTATAAGTAAATATGATAAATTTATTAATTCTCCAAGGATATTCGCTGGTATTCTTTCCTTAGAGTTCTATGTTGTGTACCTGATATTAAAAGACATTTTTAATTGAAAACAACACAAAAAAGGCTTAGAAAAAATTTTAATGTAGAAAAAAAATGCTCAAGAGCAAAGTAGACCATTTTAGAAGTTTCCTAAATCTGGGATTCTCTTTCTCCTTAAGAAAGGTGGTAAGTACTACTATTATTCAGAATCTTAACTTGACTAAAGGAAGTAAGAAAAATCACTTTTTATTTCAGAAATTATTTAGGAATAGTGACAAGAAATGTGAAAAGTGATTTTACTTGTTTTTTACATCTTGCTTTCTATGTGTTTGGAGTGAAACTGTTGATATGTTACATCTCTGTCTGTCTGTCTGTCTGTTGAATAAGCAGATTAGGGAGAAATCCAACAGTGATCATTGTCAAAAGTCTAATGATGAATGTTTAACAGAGCAAGAAATAAATATAGATTAAATGAACATTACTAGCGCTTCTGTGCTCATGTGATCAAAGGGAAAGTTGGTGATTTAGAATCACAACATCTGCAGAACTGAGTCTCAGCACCATGAATGCAGTTTCTGCTGCACATATCTGAAGAGAGCCAAGTATGTAAGGCTCACCCATTTGAGGTGGAGAATCCATAGTGCTGACATTCTGCCTCCCAGCATCTAGTAATAGGACTTAACCAAAATCATCTAACTTACTAAGACTCTTTTTTGTCAGTACACTTTGATAACATTATTTAAACCCAATCTACTCACAAGTCATTGTAAAGTTCAACTTCATAGAAAACTCCATCTGAGGCTTTGGAAAAAGAGAATACCCACAGCTTTATTTTGGGTTAGTAAGGGTGGCATACAGTATCCTTTCATGACTGGATTCTCTCTACTCTTCCTATTAGGCAAGATACAATCATGTGTTTATTTTTAGAAGGCATGAAAATATAACACACAAATAAAATGTGCTGACCTTGTCAAAATGCAATCTCTGCATGTTGAGTTAGAGAGAATGTCTTAGAGAATCAGACCACTGAAGATTAGTATAAATTCCCAACATTAAACTGTTTGTGGTCAATGATTTTAAAAGACTCAGTCAGAAGGCCACTAGCTGCTGGTCCTGAAGCTAGAACATGACGCTTCATGTTCTCTTCATAGACTTAGCTGTGTGTGGGTAGTGGCTGTGGTTCTCTAGTTGCAGTTCCAGAGCCACAGCTGCATGGAAGAATTCAACTATGAAGACTTCTCCATGTCTGAAGAGGGTTGAGACAATGTGCCATTGAACGGAGATTATCAGGAAGATTCTGTCAATATATTAGTAAGCAAAGATGAAATGAATGATGAATTGCTGGCTGAGAAAATCAAAAGGAAAGGAAAGAAGGCTCAGAGTGTATCAGCCTGGAAGAGAAAACAAAGTGACCACTTGTTAGATGACGATGGGGATGATGGTAAGGAAGAATCTGGAGGTAATAGTGGTGAAGAAGGTGAGGAGCAAGAAGGAAACCTTAGGTAAAAAAATTCAAGGATAAAGAAGGCAGATGGACCATGTCCCAGGTTCCTTGTTGCAATTGGACTGAAATTACAAGCAAGCCATTGTTCACAACTTAAGGAAACAGAGGAGACTTAAGAGTCAAGTTAAACAAACTAGGGCCCAAAGTAGACAACTTCAAAAAATGATAAAAGGTAAAAATGACCAAAGTGTTTGACTTTGCTGGGGAAACGGTGACAGCTACAAAGGAAGTGGATGCTGTAGTCTAAATCTAAATAGGAGAGAAGAACCAGAGGCTAATGTCACTTCAGCTGCCATCACTCCCTTCCAGACTGGGATGCAAAGGTCCAGTGGTGTGATCAGCCCTTTGGGGGAAAAATGGAGCCCAAAACAAAGAACAAACAACCAAAACAAAACAAGAAGATGAAAACCCTTGAGACCAAAATTAGATAAGCAGAGCTTCAAAGAGGAAGAAAGGATTGATGAAGAGCTGTCATCCATCATCAACAGCAAGAGCGTACATTGAACAAAGAGATTTCTGCATTCCATGAACCACAGGCAGTATGAAGTTAGGAGAGTTCTCAGGCTGAGTAAAACAGAACCTTGAGATTCTGGGTAGCAGCTCTGTCATGTTGATCGTGTGTGCTCTTCGGTGCATCTGTGAAATAGCTCAAATGTTCTTGATATGTTTTCCCAGTGAAACCTTTTTTTTCTACATTGCAGTTTTGATCATGTATATTAATCTCACATGGTATTTTTTTGCTTTTTGAATTTTGATAGCAATCAAAAGATTTGGCTAATAAACAATTTCATATAGTTATATAAATTATTTAATTTAATCTTTCATTGGTGTATGTTTATTTACTACCACAGCTGTTCAAGGATATTGGGCAGAGATTGTAAATAGTATTGATAACTTCAAATAAATAAATCTCATCCCAGCTCCTGTTTCTGAATATCAGGGACACCTGTGATGCTGTGGGGAAAAAATAACTGGCCTCTATGCCTATGGATCAAACCATCTTCAATTCATAATTTTTATATTTTCTCCTTTCTTATTTCCTGCTTTAATCAAACAAATACATAGTTGAGGATATATCACAATGTCAAAACATTGGACACTATGGATCAATGGAATCCAATCTAGTCATCGTTCTCATTACAGAAAGACAAGCTATCATACAGCAGTACAGCAGCATTTCATTCAGAGATTAGTTTCATGTATGCCCTTGGCAGTGCACACGTACTTGGAGATCAAAGTTTCTTGTTCTTTCTGTCATTCACGTATTAAAAGCAATGTTCTTTCATTGCTTTTCACCTGCTCATAGTTACAAATTGGGAGGTTAGCAAAAGGCAAGTGGCTATGTTTTATGTAGCTAGGGGAAAGCACATATATAAAGGCCTATCTTCATTGAGTCTTTCTCTAAGTGTCTTAAAGTAAAAGAAAAATCATAAATGAGGGCATCAATGAATAATGCGGTGATATTTTATTATAGAAGCATTCCTATGGGAAAATCACTTGTGCCACTTGCCATTCCTGTGCAGTCAGTGCTGGCATCAATTTTTTCCAAGTCAGATCCTATGACTATCTTTTTGGGAAAGCCTTGGATTTTTTGTGAAGAAAGAAACAAATCAAAGACTACTGATTTTACCAAGTACACCAATAATAGAATTTCAGAAAGAAACAAAAATATTATCAAACATATTATCATTAGAAAAGTAGTTAGTCAAATAAAACATATTTACTGTGCCTAAATCAAACTAGAGACAAATGATTAAACTCTGAGATTTCCAAAACAACTAACTTATACAAAATCATTTCATATACATCTAATAAATGGATATTTTAATTCAGTTTTTTTTGAGCATGTACTACATGGGCTAATTCTGCTGTTTTTCACCAATCTTGATACAACTGTTTAATTACTGTTTAATTTCTTACGGTGTATTCTTTTTGAAAGAAATGATCAGTATGTTGGGAGCTTGGAACAATCCTCTGCATCACATAGCAACTAAACCGGGTCAAATGGAAGAAGCCCCTCCTGACATTATATCAAGAGCCAAAGACATTGAAGCAAAACTCAGAGGACTTCTAGAGGCTCTGAGAGGGATGCTCAGCAAGGTTTCTAGTCTTATCTTCATTTGCTTTTCTCATTCAACAGAGAAGTGAACACTCTAGTAAGGAATGCATGCAAAAAAGGTTATTTCACAAAGAAAGACATTAATAATTCGGGCATCTCAATACAAAGTAGATGTTTCTATCATCCTTTGAGCAACTATTTTTCATTGGGAGAAAGACTCCTGACCAACATCATCACACCAATTCCTGGACTATTTGTACCTAAAATTGTCAATCGCAGTCATCATTAAACCTCAGGTTTTCTTTCTATGCATTATGACGACACTAGATTTAGTTGAAAAGTAGAAAAGGGCAAGATCAGGAAAATATAGTCCGGGGTGATATTGAGGATCTGTTTCCACTTGAAAAAACTGACACTGCTACCTGCATTGTTTCCTGCTAAAATCCATGTCTGTAGCCATGTAGGATCTACCTGACTCTCTGAATTTTCTTGTAAAATTTTCATGGTTAACACATTCACAATACTCTGGCACAGATACATTGAAATTCGTACCTGTGTCTGAGATTTTTATAATTCTAATTACATCTCAAGAATTCATCAAGAATAACATCAAATAAGTAATAGTGAACAATAAATGAATGTCTTTTTATGGTTTGATTCATCCTGGATTCCCAGAAAGTGAGATGTCCCCCACATGGAATGGATTGGCATCCTTGCAGTCACCTGATGAAGACCTTCACTTTCTTGCTCTGTATAATTTATTCCAGTGCCTGGCCAAGGATTCACATAAGGTTGACTCTAATCTCAGGCTTCTGAAGTGTCCACTTGTCTTCAACACAGATTGTTAATCTCACAGACATCTGATTTAATATTGAGGTGATTGTTTTTAATTAGTCTTGTTTTCACCAATTTTTAATTTTTAACTTTGAATACATGTTTTTTTTGTGTGTGTATGTGTGTGAAGAATCCTTCATTAGAAGTAAAAATGTAATCTTAAGGTATGTTAATGTCTAAAAGACAAGTTTGTCAACATTTTCCCCCCCTGGAATAGAAATATATCACTCCCATAGAGATGTAGCTAACAGCAATTGTCACCATTAACAGAAGTTTGATTGAAATAAGGCAATTAACACTTTGCTTACACTCACAACAAAACAGTATGGGCCACTTCCTTAAAGTAGTGTGAGAATATGATTAGTCAGTAACACCATCCTACAAAGAGTAAGGAAAATCACAGATATTTTAGAAAAGGCATATAAGGAACAATTTTCACTGTAAAATGATAAACAGTAAAATAGTATGAAACTATGTTATGCCCAAATGTCACTAAATTTTTAATTCAGAAATTGTTAGGTTACAAACATGCAACTGTCTCCTATCATGTTCCCCTGAATTGTCTTCTCAAATTCATCTTAAGCACCTTCCACAGTTTCTCTTTGCTCTGTATCTAACAAGGCTTATTTAATTTCATTTCAATTTCATCACATTCAAATTATTTAATATTCTTGTCTTGTCTTGTAGCTCAAGTCACACATCAAAGAAGGGATGATCTTCCCCTACAACATTTCTTTTTACCTTTCTGTAGCTGAATATACATTCATTTAATGTTTTTAAAATAGGATAACAGATTAGTAGAAATTCGAAAAAGAAGTCCCAGTACGAATTTTCATAGTCAACTTGAGCGTATATTACGGAAAAGCTCTCACCCTGAATTGGGACTTTTTAAGCTCTAAAGTCAACAGCACTCAATCACTACTGAACCCTCCCAGCAATCTCAACCACTCTACTTCCTGTTCATTGTTCATAGTGGATCTGAAAGTAAAATATGATATGTGCTGTAACTCACCATAACTAAGACGGAAAGAATGAACATAAAGCAGTCTACATGTACATCAACTATAAGTTGAAATTAAGCTCAGTGCTCTTTAAGGGTTGTCCATTTTCCCTAAGCATTCTTCATTGCTCTCGCTTACAACTGGGTTACCTGTACATAGTTGTGTTTTGAAGGCCCTGAGCACTGTGATGAACTGATAAAGACTATACATGGAAGAACATGGTGGAGAGAGCCATTGCTTTTGGGGTATATGTGAAATTGACTCCAGATGTTCCTGAAATTCTTGAGACACAATGATACTAGATACTAGTTCATTTTCTCCCTCTCCCCCAAACCTTCAAGGTACAATGATCTGAAACCATTTTAAGCTGTAAACCAATTACACAATTTCATTTCTGAACGTGATTTTCTCCAATATTGTGTCGCAGCAACAGAAAGTTGATGGATAGCATTTTGTTTGTTTTCTTCCTCAATTTTACCCGTGATTTTTTTTTATCCAAGTTTTATTATCAGGAGATGGTCAGCCAACCACTAAGGAAAAAAGATTATGTTTACAGTTAATTTTGAAACACTAATTGATGAGCAACAGAATTGTTTTCATATCTTGAAAAGTATATTAGTAGCATCATATCTCTACCTTACCACCTTTCCCACATTCCCAGCAGACATCCAGATATGGCCCTTCTATAAAAAATATGACACAGTCAAGAGCAATATGCATAAAAGGACAAGAACTATAACCATAAAATACATGGGAACCTCTTTACTATTGATATATGATAAATTATTTTACTATAAACTACTGTGTGCCTACATAGTATAAAGGAAGATGGATGAGTCAAACCAGGAGTGACTTCAGCCGTGAAATCCATGTGATAATTCTGTTCATAAGCTTATATGGTTCACTGTAAAATGCTTTTCTGAATTTACTATCCAGAACCACTCATTTTAGTTAACTGCACAAAGAAAATTTAAAGATCAAACTAAACAAAACAAAATTTTTTAGGAATCAGCTTATAAGTTTTTATTCTGCTTAGCACCATTGGTTTACAATTATTTTCAGATGTAGTTCACAGTCATGCTGAAATAGTAAAAAATAGTTTAAACTTGTCATATTAAGTGAATAATCCTTCATCAACAATCAGTAATAACTCTGGCCTTCCCAAAATTATGGCTCACCTCAGGGAGTAGTTATTGTCTAGTTAACTAATATGTCTTTCCTTGTCTAATTACCAAACCATGTAGGCAAGTGTTGGATCCACACTGGTGAGCAATCAAGACCAACAAGCCTGACCTCATTGAATGTAATATTTAATTGGGAAAGACACAACACAAATAGGACACAAGAACACTGTGAAGAATATGAGCAATTCTGGAGGAGTGCAAACATCAATGAAAAACCCACTTCCTTACGTAAGACTGCTGTGTGTTCTCTTGGATCAAAGATCAAGCTTTTGATTTGTCCTTCAGGATTTAGGTTCCTACAACATGATTTCAAAATTTCTAGCACATGCTAAGCTTTAGGCATGTACTTCAAGTTGATCTAAGCAAAAGTGTTCCATTAATGCAAACTTTTCAGTTGAATGAGAGATTTATAAATAATTGTTCAGCAAATTCCTGAAAATCCAGTACACATTAAATGTAACGGTTTAAAACTCTTTCAGGAGTATAGAAACTAAATCACACTTTGTTGACCAATTCTTACCAGTACTCAGCACTATGTAATTTAAATTGTAACATGCATATTGTTATTTTTACATTATAACTTATAATTCATATAAGGTTTTAGTGAAGAACAAGACACGTTGATAATAAAAATGACTATGTTGAAGCATTCTCCAATCAAGGTAAGATCACTTAATTTTAAAGTCCAGAGTTTACTATGATCCATATACATAATTAAATATATGAACTTTGTATATTCATCAAACAGAGCAATATTTCATGTGTAACTTAAATGTAAGCTTTTATAATTTTAGAAGCAGATGGAAATAAAATATATGTTTTTATATCCATGCATAAGACTTAGATCAGTGACTAATCACCATTAGATCTTTATTGTCTGATTGTCAATTTGTCAAAAAAAATAAATCTTCTGATTAAAACTTCACATTAGAATCCTTTCTGGAAGAGTGTAAATTCTGATACATTCTGAAAGCAAACTAATGATGTAAACAACGAACTAAACTCACTGTGGTTTTCATTATGCATTCCCATTTGTATAGATACTTCAGGCAGAAATGTTAAGTACTCAAAATGGAAGCAATAAAATTCACAGCCAGACAGCGCTGTTCAGTATTTTTTCAGTACCCAAGACTTTTCAGAGAAAGAATGGTTCTATAGTGCCCACTTACTTCAGTCTGCTCAGGGATTTTTTTTTTTTCTCTCCTTTGCCTATACATATTCCTTTAGTTGAAACAGATGCTAGTCTTATCTTTATTCAAGAGTCTTTGACCTGTTTGGCATCATTCTTCCCAGAAAAGATGCAAAAGTTAACTAAGAAGTTTGATTAATCATGTAAAGAAATTAAGCTTTTTACATCCAAGGACCAAAATAACAATGGAGAAACACTTGAATTACACCTGCAAGTAAGCCTAATCAAGTAAAAGATCTGTACACTAAATTTTTTAAAGCCATGAAGATAAAATTAAAGAAGATACTTTACTATATTTTGATTGGTTGATTTGGGTTTGTGAAAATGGCGACATTGCCAAAACCATATTGAAGTTTCAATGCTTTTTCCCACAAAATTCCAGCAATATTCCTTCAGGATTAAGAAAAGAAATAGAACCACGTGAGAAAAGAAGGAAAACTTGAGTGATGTCAGAGATGAGACAAGAGTGTGTAGTGGGCAAGTGAATGAATTCTATATATAATAATTATTATTTACAGAAATATTGCAAAAATATTTATTAAATGAAATAATTTAAAAATCAAAAAAGAGAATAAAGAAATGTACAGGTAGAAAAATAATGAGAAAAGGAATGATTCCATTATTAGAAAAAAATGTCTCTTACAGGCTCATGTGCCTGAAAGTATCATACTTCCTTTCAGTTCCATTGCTTTTGGAGATGGTAGAACCTTAGAATCTTTAGTAATATTCTAAAATTTTTATGCTTCCTTGGGATAAAGACTGTGAACCACCAACTGATTAAGGGTAGTAACAAGGGAATTAAGGGCAGTACAAAGGGAAAACAAAAATAAAAAAAGAAAGAAAGGAGGAATGAAGGAATAAGAGAAGTGGAGACATGAAAATTCTATGAAGTAGATAAAAATGGGAAGGAGAACAGGAACATTGAAGAGTAGTGGAGATTAGATAAAAAGGGAGGGGGGAAAGAATAGGGAATACTGGAGAGGAAAGGAATGAGAAGAAAAATATACTACTTGACTGTCTATTAAACTAAAATTCTGTATCCAAAAATTATCTTATGATATGTTTGGAGGCACATGAGTCTGATACTGCTATGGATTCTAGCAAAAGGTTGAATTATCTGTTGCCATTGCATGAAGCTCATCCTTGTGTGTAAAGAAGAGTAGTATGTGCTGCTTATAGAGATTCCTTACCACAGTTTCATCTAATTCATCTAAGGATAGTATGTGGACTTGTAAAACTGATGGTGACTCAGGTGTGAGTATACAGTAGTTGTGTGTAGGAAAGCCTTACTTGTGATTAAAGATGAATTGTCAAAATCACACCCAGCCATTACTGTTATGTTCTTCTGGTATGTCTCTAGGAACCCACTATAAATTTTGGGAAAGACACCCTCACAACACCATTAAGAAGCATGTTCCTATGAATGGTCCTTGGTTGGAGTACCATCTCAGAAAAGACCCCCTTTGCCCAGATTTTTTGGTTCTGTTTCTCTCTTTGTAGAAATCCTGTGTCTTCCAGGTTTTTCTGTCTCCCCTTTCTTTCATAAGATTCCCTGAACTCTTTCCAAAGTTTGGCTATGAATCTCCGCATCTACTTCAAAACTCTGCTGGGCAGAGTTTTTCAGAGGCACAGATGTAGCCCATGACAGCTCAGTCTCCAAATGGTTCCCTAGTGAGGAGAACAGGGGCTGTCTCTCAGTATCTGGTTCTTTGATCACCTCCCCAATTTACCAGGCCACAGAGGAAGACAATGCAAACAGTCCTGATGGGATCTGATAGGCTAGTGTCAGATGGAAAGGGAGGAGGACTAGGGGAGGGTCATGGAAGGAGAAGAGGGAGGGAGGGAGAGATTAAGCGGGGACAGGGAGAATGCTACAGCTGGTTTACAATGTGAATAAATTGTAATAAATAAAATAATAAATTAAAAATATAAAAAAATTTTAAAAATTATGTTCATTTACTCAAGTTGAGCACAGAAAGAAATGGAATTTTGTTTAGGTCCAATAGAACATTAATTAGATAATCTTTAAGAAGATTGATGGTTCAAGAATTGGATAGTGTCTGGTTTTACATTGAGGTCTTCGATCCACTTGGACTTTAGTTTTGTGTAGGGTGATAAGTATGGATCTATTAGCATTTTTCTACATGTAGACATCTAGTTAGACCAGCACCATTTGTTGAAGATGCTGTCTTTTTTCCATCGTATGGTTTTGGCATCTTTGTCAAAAATCAGGTATCCATAAGTGTGTGAGTTTATTTCTGGGTCTTCTATTCTGTTCCATTGATCCCCCATTCTGTTTCTATGCCAGTACCATGCAGTTTCTATTACTGTTGCTTATAGTACAGCTTGAGATCAGGGATGGAGATAACTCCTGAAGATCTTTTATTTTAGAGGATTGTTTTAGCAATTCTGGGTTTCTTGTCATTCCATATCAAGGTGAGAATTTTTCTTTCAAGGTCTGTAAAAAATTGTGTTGGTAATTTGATGGGAATTGCATTGAATCTGTGGATTGCTTTTGGTAAGATGGCCAATTGGTTAGAAGAAAAAGTGGGGAAGATCCTAGAACTCATTGGTATAGGAGAAAACTTCCTGAACAGAATACCAACAGCACAGGCTCTAAGAGCAACATTCGATAAGTGGGACCTCACAAAACTGAAAAGCTTCTGTAAAATGAAGGACACTGTTATCAAAACAAAACGACTGCCTACAGATTGGAAAAGAATCTTCACCAACCCTATATCTGACAAAGGGCTAACATCCAGTATATATAAAGAACTACAGGATTTGAAAAGCAACAAATCAAGGAATCCAAATTAAAAAATAGGAAACAGAGCTAAATAGAGAACTCTCGATAGAGGAATATCGAATGGCAAAGAAACATTTAAAGAAATGCTCAACATCATTAGCTATCAGGGAAATGCAAACCAAAACGACCCTGAGATTTCACCTCACACCCTACAAAATGGCCAAGATCAAAAACTCAAGTGACAACACATGCTGGAGAAGTTGTAGAGAAAGGGGAACCCTCCTCCACTACTGGTGGAAATGTAAACTTGTACAACCACTCTGGAAGTCAATCTGGTGCTTTCTCAGACATCTAGGAATAGCACTTCCTCAAGATCCAGCTATACCACTCCTAGGCATATATCCAAAGGAGGCTCAAGTACACAATAAGGACATTTGCTCATCCTTGTTTGTAGCAGCTTTATTTGTAATAGCCAGAAGCTGGAATCAACCCAGATGCCTCTCAGCTGCAGAATGGATACAGAAATTGTGGTACATCTACACAATGGAATATTACTCAGCAATAAAAAACAAAGATATCATGAAATTTGCAGGTAAATGGTGGGGACTGGAAAGGATCATTCTGAGTGAGCTATCCCAAAAGCAGAAAGACACACATAGTATGTATTCACTCATATAGACATACAATATAGGATGAACCTACTAAAATCTGTACACCTAAAGAAACTAAGTAAGAAGGAGGACTCTGGCTAAAATGCTCAGTCCCCAACCAGAAAGGCAAAGCAGATGGAAATCAGAAGAAGAAGGAAACAGGAAACAAGTTAGGAGCCTGTCACAGAGGACCTCTGAAAGGCTCTGCCCTGCAGAATATCAAGGCAGATGCTGAGACTTATGGCCAATTGTTGGGCAGAGTGCATCGAATCTTATGATAGATGTGGGAAATAGTAAGATAGGGAGAGGACAGGAGTTCCACAAAACCAAACCAAAAAATCAATACCAAAAAATCTGAGCACAGGGGTCTTTCCTGAGACTCATACTCCAACCAAGTACCATGCATGGAGAAAAACTAGAGACCCTGCACAGATGTAGCCCATGGCAGTTCAGTGTCCAAGTGGGTTCCATAGTAATGGGAAGAGGGATTGTCTCTGACATGAACTGATTGGTCTGCTCTTTGATCACCTCACCCTATGGGAGGGCAGTCTTACCAGGCCACAGAGGAAGACAATGCCACCACTCCTGATAAGAGCTGACAGACTAGGATCAGAAGGAAGGAGAGGAAGACCTCCCCTATCAGTGGACTTGGGGAGGGGCATGTGTGGAGAAGGGGGAGGGAAGGTAGAATTGGGAGGGGAGAAGGGAGGGGTATATGGGGGATACAAAGTGAATAAAGTGTAATTAATAAATGATAATAATAAAACGTTAAAAAAAGAATTAGATAGTAAGTTTATAAAGTCAGTATTACACACACACACACACACACATATATATATATATGTATATACACACACATATATTTATGGTTGTGAGCCTAGTCTTTAATGGCTGAGCCATCTTTCCAGCCCTACACACACACACACACACACACACACACATACACACACATATGGAATGACACGTGAAAATATACAATGATACAGACAACACTCTTAGATTTAGAAAAGAAAATGACATTTCACTAAGTTTTCTTACAAAAGCCATCAATATAACATGGATATATTATTTCTTCTGGTTACAAATACCACAGTAGACATATTAAAAAATTTATTTAAACTAAAATGTAAGCAGGCAAGTTTCTTATTCTTCCGCACATGGTTTCCATTAAACAAGAAAACTGGACCTGAAGGGCCACTCCGATGTCAGACAGTACAGAAACTTCATATCATCTTGTAAAAAAATACTCAAGAATATTCCATGTGGCCCTGAGTTATAATGGGGCTTCCATGTGAAGAGAGAACAAAGGCTTACTTGGTACCACAGGCTATACAAACTTTAAAAACGACTGAGTAGGAAGACACAACTGTAGAGAGCGGCTTTTTTTCACCCCTGCCTTCACCTGGAGTCAGGGATAGGCAGGATATTTTGCCAAGTTCATTTCCTTTTGTTTGTGTGAGGATCACAAAGACAAGTGGTCAAGGTAAACACGTTTCAAGTCTTAATGAACCTCTTCATTGTATCAGGGTGCTTTGCTCTGACTATAAAAAAAAAAAGCACTGTAGAATAAACCAGTGTGACAGTTTCTACTGGCAGCCTTCTTAAACTGATCTCATGTGTAATGTATGTGTGAGTTTAAATTTTCTTTCAATCCTTACTCCCCACTCAGGAACTGTTTGACTCTGCTAGTGGGCTCCAGCACATACCCCCTGGTGCATGAACACCATGAAAATAATCAGCCACGTTCTGGTTGGATCTAAGGCCTACTCTGCAAGGAGAAGCCTGTACCTGCCACCATTGTTGGACTAAGAACATATAGGAAGAGTTCACTGATCATAGTTGAGAACCTATTTCTATTATTCTCTAAAATGGATATAGTATTAAAAAGACTGCTAATAACGTATCAACATCTTTCTAGATTAGTACATCCCTTAGTGACCATCTGAGAAACTTATGCTTTGCAGCAGATGCTTATAAATAAATAGACTCACAAGTGACCAAGTTATAGAGTAGAAGACTGCATAATGCTTAGTACTAAATGGGGCATAATGCCCCTTTCTTAACAAGACTTGAGGATCCCTAATGAAGTTGGAAAATGTAAGGGCCACAGGACAGGACTATGTATAATGAAAGGGCCTTATATATATATATATATATATATATATATATACTATATATATATAGTAGTCAACTGTGCAAATAAACTCATAGCACTTGTGACAGTATGAATAAGACTTGTATTAGCTAGCCCAAGCCAGACAAAGTCTTAACATGGAAAGGGTACTTTGCCAGAAAGTTTCACTCTTATGGAAGGAACATTTGACCACTGATAGTTACAGAGAGATAGATAGGGAGAGAGAGAGAAAGAGAGAGGAGACATAGATGGAGATACAGAGACAGATTGAGACAGATACAGTTAATGAGAGACAGTACCAGTTTTCTGTAAAATCCCAGACCTTGTGAAAATGATCATGTTCCAGTGAATACCCATACATCCAAGAGTACTTTGGTAGCACAAATTTGGCTTGATAAGTTTAACAACAGCTACAAAAGAATAAAATGGTGGCAAAGGTCCATAGGTAAGATGGAGGGTAGATCACAGAAGAGTTGAGGAGGTAAATGATATAATCAAAACATGTTATACATAATCAAATAACTAATATTTTAAGTAGAAAGGGGAGACTAGGAAAGATGCAGAAGATCGTCATGATAGGGAGGAAGATGAAAGGTTAACAAAATGTTAAAAATAAAATAAATTATTATAATTTTAGTATATGCTAATAATTTTAAAGGGATACATTTGGGAAACAAATAAAATGTCCTTAGTAAGCCTAAATTATAACTACACCTTAAAACCCAAATCTTCTTGCCTATGGGCAACCCTGGATGGATAAATACAGAGACAAGAGGATGAACAAGGCTGAATTTATCTTAAGTGTGGAAAATAATCCCCTCCTCAGAGGGTACATTGTGTACAGTTCTGTCCCAAACATGGGAATGCTGTGTGTGGATGTTCAGTGGAGCATCTGCTGTACAATTTTCTAGACACTTTTGCCTGAGGATGAGAAATGTTAGGCAATCACTTGTTTTCCCAGAAATGTATCTGTGGGGAGGAATTTGCTCACCCAGCTCCAGGCCCTTACAGAAAACATTCGTCCCAGTTAAACATCTCCATTACACAGAGCTAATCAAAAGCCAAAAGTTGCTGGCTGTGGCATGTGTGGCCTACATCTAGCAAGGTTTATGAAGACATGGCAAAGCATCAGCTATAGCAAACAGAACAGCTCAAGGGAAAAATGAATTAAAAAGTACGTACCACATCCATTCTACCAAACCTGAGGGTTTACTTTAGAGAAGTGGCTCTCAACTGGTGGGTCACAATCCCTTTGGGGATTAGATGACCCTTTCACAAGGGCCATTTTAGACAATTGGAAAGCAGAGATATATACACGACAACTCTAGCTGTGAAGTAGAAATAAAAATAATATATGGTTGGGATCACCACAATATGAGAAACTGTATTAAAGGGTCACAGCATTAGCAAGGTTGATAAACACTGATATGAAAATGAGATCCATTCATGATGTATTGAACATGTACAAGGATTTTGTTTAGAATTCATATCAATGAAAAATTCAGAGGCAATTCTACACTTCCTTGAAGTAGGCAGAACAAGGCCAAAATAGAGTGTGCTTACCATCTCCAAATTATTATGTAAAGATAAATATTCAGGTCTTGATAACTTAGCAATGCACTGGGAGAAAACAGGTGAACATCCAAAGACAGCTGTTAAAGAAATGTGTACAATATTATACAGAGACGTGGGGAAGAACATTCCTGAGAGTTTTTAGTTTATTAGTTGAGGTGCTACTGCCTGGCGGGTGTTATCTTATTATGATTTAGTAGACAGCAAGTTCTCTAAGTCTTCTCACACCGTTCAGGTTGTTGAGACTACAGTTGGACACCTGTCAGAAAGAATTGAGTGGACTCAGTTGCAAATATATTTAATTGTCTCTCTGTGACAAGGAAAAATCAGACTGGGATTGAAGTGGAATCTTCCTCCATGCTACTTGCTTCATAGTTTTGAAGACACTAATGGATCTGCATGAAAAGAACTGGCACCAATGAGAGGGCTCCCTTATATGCTAACACCAGGAGCAAGCACAGCACTGCCTGTTCAACAAAACAACTGTGAGAACAGTTCTGACTACAGGAGTAATGGCCAGTTGAGCTGCTGCAAGAATCTGATTGATGCTGTGATGTCAATATTGAGCAGATGCATACATCACACCCTCAAAAAACCCGGAGTTTATAAGCCTTTTCTGAAAAAATGCAAGAGCATGAGCAAAGGGAAGATGTGACAGAGTGTAAAAATTTTCATCTGGCCTAGTATGTTCATCAGGGATTATGTACCAATTTGGCTTTAGAGAGCTCTAAAATGACTTGGACACTAACTATACCATACAAACAGTAGAGAGACATAGATTCAGTAGTTTTATGACAATAGCGATAAAACTGCTAACATTTCCAGAAGCAATAAGGCATCAGAACCTTATCTAGGTTTTGAATTTTTATTTCCCTTCTGTTACAGCAGTGAGCAGCCTTGGGGGCAATTTGCTAGAGTATATAGGAATTAGAAGGTTAACTGAGAATGGGACTCCGCTGTAGCACTGGGCCACATTCTGTGGTGGAGATTTTCTGAGACGCAGCTGTCACCGACTCAAGCCTGTCCCTGTAAGGAACATCTCAGTCATGCCCTTGCCTTAAATCTGAACACTATAGGAATTCTCTGAGGTTATTAGATGAAATCCTTTTGACAGAGTCCTGTCTTATTCCTTTTGCATTAACAGACATTGTATTTATGCAAGTAACGAGGCTTAGGAGAAATTTTGCCGTCTTGCAAGCATCTTCACAGGGATGTAGCATACACTTAAAAGTGGTTCACCAACACGGGGACCCTTATATGATTTTCTGAGATTCTTAAATGGTAATGTATTAGGAACAAAAGAGTCAGTGTTTTCATATTGTCACAACTCAGAAAGAAAAAAGGAATTGTTTTCTTGTTTTTTGCATCTTAAACATGTGTTTGCCCACTTGAATCAACCTTCAAGACATTCAGTGCTGAAGACTAAAACAGACAATGATAACAGACATGAGTCTTACTCAAACAAAGGTTTGGGGGTTATATGCCTAACACTGCTATATTTATTAACAGTTGCTGATAAAGTTCTCTAGATGACATGGCCAGGAAAACAGAATGAGATAAATGGATTTTAGAAAAAAGAGAACAAAAGTATTTACTTCACTTCATGTTAGATTACGGAAATTCTTTATGGAAAATTGGATAGCACACTTATACATACATTCATACATACAAAATAGATAACTATTATTTTTATATTGAACACAGGAAAGTCAGAAAGCAAGATATTCATGTGAAATTAAAGTCTACAATATGTGTTATAAAATACTAGGTGAATTATTTAGCCAAGAATCTTTTAGCAAAATTGCATACTACAGAATGTTTAGGTCCATTTACTTGTGAATATTTGTGTTCTTCAGGCAAAATCTTTAATATTGACCCAGTATATCATGATCATGCTCTGTGCATCATAAATTTGCATATAATTCAGATTACTGAGAATCACATTTTTGTTTTCTGTTATTTTTTTTTTCAGGACAGGGTTTTTCTGTGTAGCCTTGGCAGTCCTGGAATCATTTTATAGATGAGACTGGCCTTAAACTCACAGTGATCTGCCTGTCTTTACTTTCCCAAATTTTGGGACTAAAGTTATGCATCACCACAACCAATTTCACTTTTTTTCCAGAAATTATTTAGCGGTAATGTCAAGAAATGTAAAAAGTATTTTTAACTTCTTTTCTATATCATGATTCTTTTGTGTTGAGAGTGCAACTATTGATGTGATCGAAATCTGTTTATTTGACTGTTGAATCAGCAAATTATGGAGAAATCCAACAGTGAACATTGTCAAAAGTCTAAAGATGATTGTTTTCACAGAGCAAACAATGTAGATAAAATGAAGATTACTAAGGTTTCTGTGCTAAGGGGTTTAAAGGGAAAGTTGGTGATTTAGAAGTAACAACATCTGCAGAAATGAGTCTCAGCAGTATAGATGAGATCTCTGCTACATATATACTCAAGAGTGCCAGGTGTATCAGGCACATTCCTGTGGGGCAGATAACGCATAGTGCTGGCATTCTGCCTCCCAGTGTCAGTTAATAGGACTTAGGGTTTGAATGTGGGTCTCTGTATCTGTTTCCATAAGCCTCTGGGAAAGTCCCCTCAGAGGAGTCCCTAGGGGACACCACAAGAAGACCTAAAGGGTTAACTAACCTGGGCCAATGCGGGCTCACAGAGACTGAACTTTCAACCAAAGAGAATACATGGACTGATCCTAGTCTCCCTGCACATATGTAGCTGCAGCTTGGTCTTCATGTTGATCTCCCAGCCATTGGAGCAGGGCTCCTCTCTGACTCTGTTGCCTGCATTTTGATCCCATTCCCCTAACTGAGCTCCCTCAAGAGAAAGTTTCTAGTCTGGCAGCAACTTTCTATATCCAAGGCTGATTTGTACCCAGAGTGGACCTCTGCCTTCTCTGAGGAGAAGGAAATGGGGGAATGGAGTAAGGGGTGTGTGAAGGAGGACTGGGAGAAAAGGAGGCTGTGATCAGGATTAAAGTAATAAATAAATAGATGGAGGGAAAAATAGGACTTAAACAAAAATCACATAAATTTTAAGTCTTTTTAAATCACATAAAATTTTACAACTTTTTTGATAATATTACAAAGAAATATTACATAGGCAACTCAGTCTGAGGCTTTGGTAAAAGAGCAGTCCATAGCTTTCTTGTGAGTTAGTAGTGGCTGCATTCAGTATTGTTTCAGTACTGGATTGTCATTGCTCTTATTACTATGCAATAAGCAATCATGTTTTGACTCCTACCAGGTGTGAAGATACAACAGATTAAACTGTGCTGTCTTTGTCAAAATGCAAACATTGCATGCTGAGCTAGAGACAAAGTTTGGAGAATCAGACCACCGAAGATCAACATAAATTTCTAACAGTAAAGTGTCTGTGACAAATGATTTTATATTTCTCACTTAGAATTTACTTATGGTCAAATGTTTAAAACCTTCAGGTGTCACTTCTGATAGCCAACCAAAATTTTACCAAAGCAGCTCTTCCAAATATTATATATATATATATATATATATATGTGAATATAGTTATTTACTTTATTCTGGGTAATAGGGTTATTCTTTAATACAGCAGTATAGCAGGAAGCTCTCAAAGTCAAGACTAAGGAAGTTTATAGTAGTATTTTTAAGATAGTCTTGATAATCTCAGAAACATGGATCTCATTAGAGTTTCTGTTTTTTTTAAATAAGTAAGTAAGTAAGTAAATAAATAAATAAATAAATGGAGTGAAAAATAGGACTTAACAAAAATCACATGAAATTTAAGTTGTTTTTTTCATCAGTATAGTTTGATAATAATAGTATATCAGTTTAATTTGATAATCAGGGACTATCTTGATGCTATTGGTGTCAAACCTGCTTCTATGGGAGAATGTGGCCTCGGCATCCATAGATGCCAGAGCATTTGGTGCTGCTGAGGTGTCCCTCATAGACCTTTGTGATGATGCCATCACAATGTCTAAGGACATCAGCAAGCTGGCTATAGAAATTCAAAGGCTACTGGTAAATAGTTCACTGGACCCTGGCATCTTTCAACAATGGATGGTACTGATTTTACTGGTAGTAAACTACAGTTAAACAGAAATCACCATAAGCTAATTTTCAGGTAGTACACATTCATTTATGAAAGCACACATCAGTCCCTGAGATGTAGGAAGAAGCATCTTCACTAAGGAACTTCAGTTATTTAATGGAGAAGTGCAGAGCCATGAATTGGGTGAATGGAATAGAACAAAATTAAACTGCAGTAGATTCAAGATAGTGGGGGGCAGATGCCATAGCGTCTCTGAAACTTATCAGTTCTAGTAAACTTTTTAAAACATTTCTGGTACATACTTACAGATGAGGCCTGGACAAGGGGAAGGCAGGATCTTCTTGATAACTGTATGTTATGTGATCAAGAACAGTGGAAATCAAGGAGGGTAAAAGAAATAAGTCTCCAGTGTTACAACAGACATGCCAAAATGTGCCTTTACGTTTGTATTAAGTATGCCATTTTTCTTTTACTTATAATATTTTTCTTTCCTCCTGTTTCAGAACACCAACGCCTTCTCATCAAACATGTTCCTTAAAATTGTGAGTGTTTCTTTTACTTCCAGATTTTTTCACACATAAAGCCAGGAGCCAAGGGTTGCACTACACTTCAACCTAGACGAAAAACCATCATGGGTTAAATTTTTAATATACCTCCAGAAGAAAAGAAACATCAGCCGGGAATATTGCAACAGTAGTAAAACCATTCAGGGAAATACTCTGACTTGTAATAAATGCTGAGACATCTCACAGTGTTCTCAAAATTTGTTACTACAAGCTTATATTAAGTATAATATAAATATAATATACAAATATACTATGACACAAAGCTCTAAAAGTTGTCCAAGGGAAAATATTCTGTGGTCCTGATTGTGCTTGTAGGGAGTCAATGTTCTTTGGTATACTTATTGAGTACACTGTAGATATCCATTCACTGAGAATTTCATCCTTGTGCCTTGCATGTCATGGATTGACCAGATCTAACTTAAACTGAAACCATGCCAAGTATTTGATGGATTTGCTGTTCAGACTCTTCCTGATGTTAGTTTTCTTGCATAAGATTTCTTTCTTGTAAAAGAGCTTATTCAACAGGAGGACTGGTTTGGAAGTAGGCAAAATTTCTGGATATTCATATGTGTATCTGCGTGTGTCGAGAAGAAGCTGTTTCCTGGAGTCATCCATCATCTCAGGCCCATGCTCTTTTTTCCTTTTAAAAACTTTATTCATTTACTTACTTATTGGTTTATTTCTTTGTTCATATCCTAATTGTAGCCCCTGTTCTCCTCTCCTCACTAGGCTACACTCCATCCCTTTTCCCTCTTCCCTGTTCTTTGTACAACAGGACTCCCTTGCCCCACCAACCCACTCTAGCTCATCAACACTGAATGCATCCTCTTTCCTGTGGCCTGGGGAGGCAGCCCCTCCATAGGGAAGGGTTCAAAGCCCAGGTCCCTGAGCTCATGTCAAAGACAACCCCTCCTTGTACTAGGGAACCCACATGAAGCCTGAGTTGTCAATCTGCTGCATCTGTGTAAGGGGACTAGGTCCATTCAGTGTGTGGTCCTTGGTTGGTGCTTTAGTTTCCACTAGCCCCTCTGGGCCTTGGTTAGTTGACTCTGTTGGTCTTGTGGAGCTCTTGTCATTTCTAGATCCTTCTATCATCCCCCCACTTTTCTACAAGACTCCCTATGTTTCCGTTGGCTGTGAGTCTCAGCATGTTTCCACCTGCTGGTAGGTGCAGCCTTTCAGAAGGCAGCTTTGCTAGGCTCCTGCCTGCTAGCATAGCAGAATATTCTTAATAGTGTCAGGGGTTGTCTCTCTTTTTTCTTTTCAACAAGTATATCTTAGTCTTGAGAAGGGCACAAAGTATGACTCCAATCCAAGAAGCTATTTGCAATTGATACCTGCTGGAAAAGAAAAAGAAAATCCGTTTTCTTAGACGGAATGCCAATGAGTATATCAACCACACTACAGAACAGGTTCCATACCCAGGAGGAGTCAGCAACCCAAGTCTAGCAGACTCTATGTTGCTGGTTTTGAGGGGCTAGGAGAAATTTGTTTCATTTGTTTTGTTTTTTATATTTTTGTCTTATTTTTGTCTTTATTTCAACTTTTATTTTGTTTTGGTTTGGTTTCAAAAAGAGAAAGGCAGAGAAAACCAGAAAGAGAACGTGAAGTTGAGTGGGTATGAAAGTGGGGAGCTATGTACAACTATTTGGGAGATGATAAAGAATATGATTAAACTATGTTGCATATGAAAATTAATAACAAAAGGAAAATAGAGTAGCTTCTTTCTGCCTGATGGTTGTATGTTATCTGTACATAGTCATTCAATGTACAAGATGAGAGAATATATTAGGCTTCAGTCCAATAGTGCCCAGAGAATATCTCAAGATTTGGAATAAATATATTTCTTGATTTCTTTTTATGCACAAGTTTGTCTGACATTTCGTATTGTAGACATAAAGCCTTTAACTACCCACATCTCTGAGTAGTTCCATTAAACTGTCACAATATCTGTGATTTATTTTTAATAAGAAATATTTTAAATACTATAGTGAACTAAATATGGTTAAAAACTTATACATTTATTAATGTGAAATATCAGATATTTTAAATAATTTAAGTAGATATGTTTATATACATAAATATGATTAATACATGCACACTGAATTATATATTTGTATTTTAACTACTCCGTGTTTAGACTATTTTTAATTTAAATTTTAGTTTTTTCCGAACAGGGTTTCTCTGTGTAGCCTTTGCTGTCCTGGAACTCACTTTGTAGACCAGGCTGGCCTCAAACTCAAAGATCCAACTGCCTCTGCCTCCCGAGTGCTAGGATTAAAGGTGTGAGCAACCAGCTCTTGGACTATTTTTTTTTTAAAAAAAGGTTTATTTATTACGTATACAGTATTCTGCCTGCATGTACACCTGCATACCAGAAGAGGGCACCAGATCCTATTATAGATGGTTGTGGGCCACCATGTGGTTACTAGGAATTGAACTCAGGACCTCTAGAAGAGCAATCAGGGCTTTTAACCTCTGAGCCATCTCTCACTCTTGGACTATTTAGTCATTTTTTAAAAATGCCAAAATTGATAACTGATTTTGTCCACAGAATTCCATTCAGAATTTATGATTAACTATTAAAGGTAAAATGTCTGCATTCAGCATTTATAGAAGGAATTGTCTAATTTAATAACACCTAGTTAAAGGAAACATCAGTTTTGAATGAAGGAAAGAGTAGTAAGTATAAATGCATATTTACTGGAGCTATAACTGAAGTCCCAGAGTAGAGTAAACTTTAAAATATTCAGGGGGAGATCCAAGATGGCTGCCACGAGAGAACACTGTGTCTGAGGAGTAGCACAGCAGAAACAACACAGCGACCAGGAGACTGAACTCTGGGACCTAAAACGCCAGCATTGTGAGTGCCAGGTGAGCGGAACTCCTATGGTGAGAAAATCAAGTGGGAAAACCCTAGGGACACCCAGTTATTACCTGGAGAAATCTCCCTGTGACCAGCAGCGCACAGCTCTGATCTGGACCAGCAGCCGGCTGGGTGCCCGCACCCAGCATTATAGACTGGATCACACAGTCTCGGGGGCAGTCTCAGGAGGAACCGGGTGCCGTTTTCACTGAACTGCGCCCTACGAGCTCACACTGCACCCGGGTTCTGCTTCGACCCACGGGTGTGCTGCGGGTTCGGACAGATCATCAGAACCACACCAGACTGAGTGGATTGGGGGACCATTTTGACCAGTCCGCACATTGCCGGGGCACGAGCCGAACACTTCCGCCAGCAAAAACTCAGTCAGTGTGTGAGTCCTCTGGCAGATCTGGGAGGATCCCGAATTCTGCATCAACCCACGGCTGAGAGGATCCTGGGACCATCTTGACCAGACCGCACACTGAGGGCAAAAGCTGCACGCATCCGCCAGCAAAAACCCCAGTTTGGGTGTCTGTCCACGGGCCAGACAGAGAAGTCCTCGGGCACCATTTCTGACAGCCCTGCATACAGCGGATGCACACAAACCCAAACCCACTGTGTGTGCCCCAAATATCATCTCAGCCCGTGGTGCACAGCCCCTGGCACAGAA
>CM053760.1:50162001-50174943 GCA_028658305.1 Pachyuromys duprasi
TTTTTTTCATATAGATCTTTCACTTGCTTGGTTAGAGTCACCCCAAGGTACTTTATGTTATTACTGGCTATTGTGAAGGGTGTTGTTTCCCTAATTTCCTTTTCGGCCCTTTTGTCTTTGGTGTACAGGGGTGCTTCTGATTTTTTTGAGTTGATTTTATATCCAGCCACTTTACTGAAGGTGTTTATCAGTTGAAGGAATTCTCTGGTTGAATTTTTGGGGTCACTCATGATGTTTACAGCTGGATACTGCTCACCCACAGAGACCATCTCCTACTGGAACATGCCAGATCTTCCCTCTCTGTGGTGCCTAATAAACACACAGTGGTCCCAGGTTTCCAGAGATAACGAATTTCCACCCAGTCACAGCTTTATCTTATGTGTGTCTGTGTATCTGTCTGTCTTCATTCACTCACCATCCCTACTCAGGGATCCAGGACCTATGCCAATCAGCAAATGGCAGGTTTTAAAAAGGTTACGAAAACAAGGATCTGAATCTAACTCTACCATTGGTTATTTCTTGTCACCTGTGTTTATTTTTCAAGGACACTTTAAGATCTAAAGTTTTGGCAGCTCATTCCATGTTTTTTTTTTTCCATTCCACATTTGTGTGAAGATGTTAAATGCAGCATGCTCTGTAGATGTAGCTATAACATGAATGCCTGTTCCTTTGTGCACTTGTTGGGGCATCTTTGTGAAATTCACTCTAAATATATTTTTACCCAGTTTTAAAAAAAATTACACATTTATTAAATGCATTCATATTCTGATTGTGAATTCATTTGCTGAACTTCAACTAACTGAGTTACTATTTTAACATTTACAGAACCTAGAATTACTTGGACAGCAAGAGCTCATGACCAAGACTTTCAGCAGCTGCCACATTTTTTTCACTCGACACCCCAGAAAAAAAAGAGGAAGCAAAAATATCCAGTGAGTCCCCAGTCCTTGGATTTTTCTTAAAGTGTTTAAGCAGTACACTAGATCAGCTATTCTGTAGGTCATAATAAGCATTCTATAGATGTTATGATCACATCTGTCAGGAAATGCTGAGTGAGCAATGGGAAAAAATCATGTTATTTAGTTGATGAACTATAAAAAATAAAATTTTAAGTAATTTTTAACTGTTATAAATTGTTCATTTAGAGAACCCCAGCTTAGCAATGTCCAGTTACCAGATTTCTTTATTATTCTGTAGGAAACTGACCTGAATTGTGAACCTATGTTTAAATATACATTTATGAATATGCATAAGAATGAATTAGCAGTTTTATTTATTAGATATTACTAATGACGCCTCTTTGGCAACAATTGATGCTACTAACCACTCCTCTTGATTCTTAAGAATCTTTTGGAGCCAAGTTTGCACTTTATTTATATGTTATTCTTCTCTGAGTTGTTGGTGATTTCCTATGGATTTACTGAAAGAACCAAAGCAGGACAATCACACAAAGACTATATAATGTTCTTCAGAATGAAAGAATGCCCTCAAATGTGATGGAAAGATCAACTTATTATGACAACTATAACTTATAATCGTTATAATTATTCCTGTCTGATCTCTTGCCATAACATATCTTGAAACAATTTTATTTGAACATCATATGGAAGTAATAATGTGAAGTTAGGGTAGAGGAGGAAATAACATTTTTATGACATTCGACATCGGTAGACACTTCATAAACGACTGTATTGACTTCATTACAGTGTCGCTACAAAATGGAATATTATCATGCTAGGTGAGAAAAGTAAAGTTAAGATTAAGAAGGTTAATGAATAAATCTGCTAAGAAAATAGCTGAGCAAGTGTCCTTGTGTACTTGAGTATCTTTTGGATATATGCCTAGGAGTGGTATAGCTGGGTCTTGAGGAATCACTATTCCTAATTGTCTAAGAAAGCACAAAATTGATTTCCAGAGTGGTTGTACAAGTTTACATTCCCACCAGTAGTGGAGGAGGGTTCCCCTTTCTCCACATCCTCTCCAGCATGTGTTGTCACTTGACTTTTTGATCTTAGCCATTCTGGTGGGTGTAAGGTGAAATCTCAGGGTCGTTTTGATTTGTATCTCCCTGATGGCTAAGGATGTTGAACATTTCTTTAAGTGTTTTTCTGCCATTCTACAATCCTCTACAGAGAGTTCTCTGTTTAGCTCCGTACCCCATTTTTTAATTGGATAACTTGATTTGTTGCTTTTAACTTCTTGAGTTCTTTATATATACTGGATATTAGCCCTTTGTCAGATATAGAGTTGGTAAAGATCCTTTCCCAGTTTATAGGCTGTCGTTTGTTTTGGTGACAGTGTCTTTTGCCTTACAGAAACTTTTCAGTTTCATGAGGTCCCACTTATTGATTGTTGCTCTTAGAGCTTGTACTGTTGGTGTTCTATTCAGGAAGTAGTCTCCTGTGCCAATGAGTTCTAGGCTCTTCCCCGCTTTTTCTTCTAACCGATTTAGGGTGTCTGCTATTATGTTGAGGACTTTGATTCACTTGGACTTTAGTTTTGTGCAGGGTGATAAATATGGATCTATTTTCATTTTTCTGCGTACAGACATCCAGTTAGTGCAGCACCATTTGTTGAAGATTCTCTCTTTTTTCCATTGGGTTGATTTGGCTCCTTTATAAAAAATCAAGTTTCCATAGGTGTGTGGGTTTATTTCTGGGTCTTCTAGTTGGTTCCATTGATCCATTATTCTGTTTCTATGCCAATACCATGCAGTTTTTATTACTATTGCTCTGTAGTACAGCTTGAGATCAGGGATGGAGATACATCCAGATGATCTGTTGTTGGAAATTCTGGGTTTTTTGTTTCTCCATATGAAGTTGAGAATTTTTCTTTTAAGGTCTGTAAAGAATTGCTTTGGTATTTTGACGGATGTCCCTCAGTTGAGGAATAGATACAGAAATTGTGGTACTTTTACACAATGGAATACTACTCAGGAATTAAAAAGGAGGAAATCATGAAATTTGCAGGCAAATGGTGGGACCTAGAATCGATCATCCTGAGTGAAGTATCCCAGAAGCAGAAAGACACACATGGTATATACTCACTTATATAGACCTATAAGATAGGATAAACATACTGAAATCTATACACCTAAAGAAGATAAACAAGAAAGAGGATGTGGGGTAAGAGGATCAATCTTCACTTAGAAAGACAAATGGGATGGACATTGAATGTTGGAGAAAACAAGTAGCAGGACAAGAGCCTACCACAGAGGGCCTCAGAAAGACTCTACCTAGCAGTGTATCTAAGCAAATATTAAGACACATAACCAAAAATTTGGCAGAGTGCAGGGAATCATATGAAAGAAGGGAGTGTTAGAAAGACCTGGAGAGGACAGGAACTCCAGAAGGATCAAATATATCAGGGCACAGGGGTCTTTTATGTGATTGTTTCTCCAACCAAGGACCATGTATGCATATAACCTAGAACCCCTGCTTGAATGTAGCAAATGGTAGCTCAGTATCCAAGTGGGTACCCTAGTAAGGAGAACAGGGATTATTTCAGACATAAAGTCAATGGCTGGCTCTTCGACCCCCCTCCCCCAGGGAGGAGCAGCTTGCTAGGCCACAGAAGAGGACATTGCAGCCAGCCTTGAAGATACCTGATAAGCCAGAGTTAGATGGAAGGGGAGGAGGTCCTCCCCTATCAGTGGACTTGGAAAGGGGCAGGGAGGAGATGAGGGAGGAAAGGGTGGGATAGGGAGGGAATGCAGGAGGGGACTATGGCTGGGATACAAAGTACATAACCTGTGATTAATATAAAATAAAATAAAATAAAAATGTTTAAAAAATGGTTAATAAAGAATTTTAACCACCAGCATGCCCAGTAAGATTGGGAGTCTGTACTTCCTCCAACTCAATCACTCACTATTAGTGATATGCCACAATGCTCCCAGAATTCATTACCATTTGGTGTGTCCTTTTCCTTTATATCTTCATATGTTTTTCTTCACAATGTTTGTTACATATCATTCTACACTTTATATTTATTACGACAGAGTTGCTTAAATGTATCAACACAGCAAATATTTTACATTAGAATTGAGCTTCATGTATAGTACTGGCAGTGAGCACATACTGAGAGGTCTGACTCCACTGAGATTCCTACTTATGCTGGTACTGAAAGCAACATTGTACCATTGATCTTCATCTGCTCATGCTGGCAAATGGGCTGCTCTCCTAGAACCATGGACAGAGATTGAGGTAGACTGAGGAATACAATCATGAATGACATAATTTCTTTATTAAATCTCTGTTTTCACATCACCTAAAACCCATTTTGTGAAAAGTCTGATTGTTTTGATGAATCTTCTTGAAATGATTTGGGCCACATGCCACTCACATTGGTGACAATCACCTTTCTGAGTCAGATCATCTGGGCATCAACTGAAGACCAACAATGCTTTAGTTTTTGTGTGGACAAACAACAAAATAATATAGGGAAGATCTAAAATGGGGTTCATATGGAACAATTTCAGAAGAAAATACAAGAACAACATGATATTTCATTAGAAAAAAGTAGTTAATATTTGTGATAACGTGAATTTGTTGAAATTTACAATTCACCATCATTTTAATTAAATATATTCTACATCTCCATTATATTACTATCTTTTGTTGCCACAGTCAAGAGTTACTCTCACCCCCACCTTTCCTATCAGTATGTATGGTACCATCAAACCTTGAGACAATAAAAATTCAATCCCTTAAATTTCCTTTCTCAAGTATTTGTTCACAACAGTTAAACTAAAAATAACTGAGTAAAAATCACTTTAAGTTGTAGATGAAGCTATTAATATCAAAGTATTATCACTAGTAGAAGTTCAGTATCTGAGGCTTCCTTATTCTGTTTTCAAAGCCTTACTGCCTGCTGTTTGATTTCTTGTCTCCCATGTTTTTGTCTTTATGCAGCTTAAATGGCATGGACATTTTCCCTTCTTCCATTAGATTTCATCTTTCAATCAGAGTGAGATTTTACAGCTTGTATGCCCCAGAGTTTACTCTATTACTTTTATTAATATTTGCTCTTTGATTAAAATATGTTTATGCACACAGATTCCAGAGTGGCTGCACCTGTTTTCAATCCTAGAAAGATTGATTGAGGTTCTCCTTTCCCCATATCTTGGAAGCATTTTTTTGTGTTTTTGATCCTAGCCATGTTGACAAGAGTAAAATAACATTTCAAAGCAGCTTTAACTGAATTTTCCTAATTGTATTGATGTTGGACTCTTTTTGAGGTATTTCTTACGTTTTAAAATTTATTATAATGAGAGTTCTTTTTTCAGATCCACAGTTCATTTTGAAATAAGTTATTTTTCATTTGCGTATGTTTTTTTGAGTTCTTTTTATTTTTATTATTTTTTATTTTTATTAATTATACTTTATTCACTTTGTATCCCCCCATTAACCCTTCCCTCCTCCCCTCCCAATCCTACCTTCCCTTCCCCTTCTCCACACATGCCCCTCCCCAGGTCCATTGATAGGGGAGGTCTTCTTTTCCTTCTGTTTGATCCTAGTCTATCATCTCTCATCAGGAGTGGTTGCATTGTCTTCCTCTGTGGCCTGGTAAGGCTGCTCCCCCGTCAGGGTGAGGTGATCAAAGAGAAGGACAATCAGTTCATGTCAGAGCCTGTCCCTGTTCCCATTATTATGGAACCCACTTGGACACTGAACTGCCATAGGTTACAGTGCAGGGGTTCTAGGTTTTCTCCATGCATGGTACTTGGTTGGAGTGAGGAAAGATGCTTGTGCTCAGATTTTTGGTTTTGTTCCTCTCCTTTTGGAGCTCCTGTCCTCTCCCTATCTTACTATTTCATAAGGTTCTATGCACTCTGCCCAACAGTTGACCATAAGTCTCAGCATCTGCTTTGATATTCTGCATGGCAGAGCCTTTCTGGGGCCCTCTGTGACAGGCTTCTAGCTTGTTTCCTGTTTTCTTCTTCTGATGTCAATTTGCTTTGCCTTTCTGGCTAGGGATTGAGCATTTTATCCAGAGTCCTCCCTCTTGATAATTTCTTTAGGTGTACAGATTTTAGTAGTTTTTTTTTCCCTATTTTATATGTCTATATGAGTGAGTATATACCATGTGTGTCTTTCTGCTTCTGGGATAGCTCACTCAGAATGATCCTTTTCAATTCCCACCATTTACCTGCAAATTTCATGATATCCTTGTTTTTTATTGCTGAGTAATATCCCATTGTGTAGATGTACCACAATTTCTGTATCCATTTCTCAGTTGAGGGACATCTGGGTTGTTTCCAGCTTCTGGCTATTACAAATAAAGCTGCTACAAACAAGGTTGAGCAAATGTCCTTACTGTGTACTTGAGCCTCTTTTGGATATATGCCTAGGAGTGGTATAGCTAGATCTTGAGGAAGTGCTATTCCTAGTTGTCTGAGGAAGTACCAGATTGATTTCCAGAGTGGTTGTACAAGTTTACAGTTCCAACAGCAGTGGAGGAGGGTTTCACTTTCTCCACATCCTCTCCAGCATGTGTTGTCACTTGAGTTTTTGATCTTAGCCATTCTCATTGGTGCATCTCAAAGTTGTTTTCATTTGCATTAGCTTTTCCTCTATTGAGAATTCCCTGTTTATCTCTGTACCCCATTTTTATTGGATTATTTGGTTTGTTGGTGTCTAATTTCTTGAGTTCTTTATATATTCTGGATATTAGCCCTCTGTTAGTGATCCTTTCCCAGCCTATAGGCTTTTGTTTTGTTCTGTTGACAATGTTCTTTGCTTTACCAAAGCTTTTCAGTTTTGGGAGGTCCCATTTCTTAAGTGTTTGATCTTAGAGCCCGAGTTCTTGGTGTTCTGTTCATGAAGTTGTCTCTTGTGCCAATGAGTTGGAGGCTCTTTCCCCAGTAGGAATGCAGATGCTGAGACTCACAGTCAACCTTTGGGAAGAGCAGAGGGAATCTGATGGAAGAAGTTGGGGATAGAAGGACATAGAGGGGACAGAAGTCCCACAAGGACTGAACAACAAAGCTAAATAATTTGACTCCAGGTTGTCCTGCAGAAATTGATGCAACAACCAAGTACCATTCAGGAAGAGGATCTAGACTCCCTGCTAATATGTACTCTATTAGCAACTCAGTCTCTATGTGGTTCCTAAGTAAAGGGATCTGGGGCTGCCTCTGTCATGAACTCCATTGCCTGTTCTTTGACCATTTGCCCCAATCCAGGTGTCCTTTACAGGCTTCAGAAGAAGAGGATGCAAGCAGTCCTGATGAGACTTGATAAGCTATGGCAGGTGTCAGAGGAGAACTTCCCTTTTCAGTGGATTTGAGGAAGATGAAAGGGTGGAAGAGGGAGGATGAAGGGTAGGTCTGGGAGAAGTTGAGGTAGGGGGCTCCAATAAGGATATATAATGAATAAATTATAAAAAAATGAAATGATGGAAGAGGAAAACATTACATTTACATGAATACTGAAAATACTTTCCTTTTTAACTTTGAAAAATTTTATTGAGTGCTTTCATATATAATAAAGAAACTACTTTTCTTTGATAAAACACAATTGTTAAGGGTTCCTTCTACATTTAATTGTATGATCATGTGATTTTTATGTTCAAGTCAATTGATTTTAAAAACTTTATTGACATATATGCAGAACAAATCTTGCACTTCTGGGTGAAGGTCAGCTTTGGTTAGGTTAGATAATTTTTTTATCTATATATAAATGCCTGTTTCTTCCTTCTCTTTCTTTTTATTATTTTTGCCTTTTTGGGTTTTTTTAACTTTATAAATATTGGATATATGTGGGGGTTTTTTTGAAACTCTGATAGAATTCTGTTCTGAATTCATCTGGATGTACCCTTTTTGTTTGAATTTTTTTTCTTTTTTTTTATATAAAGAGATTTATTAGGTGGAAATGGAGAGAGGGAGTGAACAGAGAGCAGGGAGAACAGGACATGATAAAGAGAGAGAAAAGAGAGAGAAGGGGAAAGAGAGAGGAGGTGCCCTGATAGAGAAAGAGAATAAGGCCAAGAGGCCAGGAGCAAGAGGGGCCAAGAAAGAAAGGACCAATAGCCAGAATATTTTATTAGTCTTCCTGTCTCCCTTGTGTGAGAAGTCAGTTGAAGTCGTTGATCTTGTTTTAACATTAATGATTTGGGTGATTCTAAAATATGCATCCATTTCTTTGAGATTGTCTGACTTCATAAAGTATGGGTCTTTATAGTATTCTTTTAAAATATTTCTAAATTTCCTTAGTGTCTGTTGTAATGCTTCCTTGATGGTCTTTTATATTGCTAACTTGTGTTATCTTACTTTCCTTTTGTTAAAGGCCTATAGAACTTTTATTCAAAAGTTTATTCTGTTTATTTTTTGTATTGTTTCCTTTGATTTTACTTCATTAATATCTGCTCTGACTTGTTCTTTTGTGACATATACTTGATTGGGAATTTTTTGCTTTTTTTTGCTTTTATTTTTTCCAAATTATTGAGTTGGGCTATTAAGACATTAAATTTTTCTTGAGAAACTTTTTAATTTAGGCATATAAAGCTTATACTTTGGCATTTTGGGCTTGTTTGATTGCTTGATTTTACCAGTTCAAGAAATTTTTTGGTTGTCAAATTTATTAAAATCCAGAATTTTCTAAATTTTTTCTTTGAGCCACTCAATAATTTGTTACATAAGATTTTTTCCCTTACTAGAGAGTTTTTGTTGATTTTAAGCTTAACCTCATTGCAGTCAGAAAAAAATACATATGATTATCACAGTTTTTTCTGATCATGCTAAATTTTGTTTTATATTTCATAATGTAGTCTATTTAGAGACACTACAATGGGTTGGAGAGTAGAATGTATTTTGTATGGTGTTTAGGTGGCATATTCTGAAGATAACTCTGAGGTGTGTTTCATAAATAATGTCATTCAGTTATGATATTTTTCTATTTTTCTCCATATATTATCTATTAAAGGAAATGAGTTGATGACATCACCTCCTATAAGGTTGTAGTCAAAATCTGTCTTTTATTCTAGTACTATGCTATTCATGAAATTGAGTAGAGCAAATTTTAGTGAATATATCTTAGGAAGTCACTGTGGGGAATTCTCAAAAAACTGAAAGGCAATCAAACATATGCAACTATTGTCTTCTAAAAATTCAACATCTTACTCCTTAAATAGTTCTCAGTCATGTTCTTTGTCACTAGCCAAAAACTGAAAAAATGTAAATATTTTTATCCACCCCCTAAAAAACTACATTGTGTGGATAATGAAAGTGTAGTATATATACACAGTATATTCCTTACTATTCATTTGTATGGAAAAATAAATTCATGAAAATTCCAGGTAAATGGATGGAACATAAAAATATAATGACTGATGTAACACAGACTCAGAAAGAATAAAGCCACATTTTATTTCTTATTTGAGTGCCCTACCTCTGGCTTTAGATTTTAGAGAAACTGATAAGCCAGGAAGGCCAGAAAGGTGCAGAAAGGAAGAGAGAGAAGGATCTCTAAAGAAGATTATGGCAGGACACGTGAAATGGGAAAATAGGTAGGGAATTAAACTGATTGGGGTGTAATTACAGAGAAACAGGGAAGGAGGAGTGCTAGCTACACTAATGTACTAAGGATGTTTCTAAAAGCCATAGTAAGTTATATTGGTTTATGTTTACCTAAAATTATACACATAGAGAAAGACAGACAGACACACATACACAGACACACATGCACAAGATGGTGGTAGTGGTGCTTTTTGGTTTTGTTGGGGTGTTTTTGAGACAAAGCTACTTTGTATAGCCCTGATTGTCTTGGAATTCGTTTTTTAGACCAGGATATTTTTGAACTCACACAGATCCCCCTGCCTCTGCTTCTTCAGTGCTGAGATTAAGAGTGTATATCTTCATGCCTAGCTAACCAAAGTAATTTCTAACATAGTTTGAATAGTAGCTCTCAGCCCTTATCAAAGAAGTATAGCTCTTAGCCCTCATCAAACAAACTTCTTTTTCCAAAGAGAGCGTTACAGAAAGCCACAGCAGGTCAAACTGCAGAGAACAATTGACTGTAAGTTGTCCATCTGACCTAATATACCTCCAATATATCCTCACATGCAAGACTCAGGAGAAAATTCAGAAAAAAGAATGATTGTAAGAGCTAGAGGACAAAGATGTTGTTTGCAGAGATTAGATCCTTGCAACCATGAAATCTCAACATTATGGTACTCTAAAGAAGACCCAAATAATGACAATAGCTGAAAGATCCGTGAATAAGAGAAATCTAACAAGGCACCACTGTTAGGTAGAGAGCCATAAGTAATAAATGATTTCTGTGAGATAGAAATCAAGCTTCCCTCAGGATGAGTCCCTAATTGGTTAGACAAGAGAAATGATCATTTAAATAAAGTTATCTAGAAAGAGATGAATATTCATCTTTCTTTTCTTCTTGATTGCACTTTTGGTGAGCTATCTGCCTCATGATGTACTGTCAAACTATGACACAAACACAAAAACAAAAACAAAACTATATTTCTTATTATGTTCCTTTTCTCAGGTATTTTAATCATAGCAAGGAGGAAAGAACATACTGTAGAAAACATTCAAGCACATTAAATAAATATTTGGCTTAAAATGTAGCTATATTAATTAGAATACTTACTTAGGAATACCTTAAGAAAGTCAGCCATTTTCATAAGCCAATTTTCACAATTAAATGACAAAAGAATAAAAAAATCACCGTGCAATATCACTTTAAGTTACTTATAAGTTTATTTTTAATAGAACATATTGTGTTTCAATAATGATATATTATTGTATCTCTTCAGTAGTCACCTTCAACTGTGCTTCTCTGAGGTTGCAAATCCTCAGCATCTTCTCCGACATATTTGAAATGTTCTTTATCCTGAGTCTAGTAAGTCTTCTTTGCAGGAAGACTTTCAGTTTCCTCTCAATTGTTAATTATTTAACACATTAATATTGTCATTTGTGGCTCAACTCAAATTATTAAATTGAGAGAAGTTCAGTTCCTACAGGTACTCTTCACTTCCTGTTTCTTATATATTTCTTTCATCTTATAATGTATTGGAAAGGAAAAAAAATGCTCTGTGTACAGTTCGTTTTTGTAGATAGGAGTGCTGGGGGTGAATGTGCAGCAGGGACATAAGCTGCACATCAGGTTTGGAATGTGCTGCTTGAGGCTGTGAAATTTATGTTGAACTTGTGTGGCTGAAGAAGAGGGGTCTGTGGGGAGAGGATTACTCACAAAGACCTGGGTTCTTTCCCAAGATGCTGTTGACAGATAAACAACTTCACAGGAAGGGGCCAAGCAAGAGAATGTTGATTAGTGGAACACATATGGAAGGGCAAAATGTTTGGCAGTTCTGAGTGTACTCTGTGATTTTTTTACCCTTAGCCAGATGCTAACTCTTTCTGATCATATGACAGAGTCCCAGGTACAGCAACCTAAAAAGTTCACTGTGCTGTCATTAGTTTATAGGGTTGGAAAAGAAGCAATGATGCCATTCATGATAACCCACACAACCGTGTGCTTTGGAAGAAATAGCTGATATATGCTTGAGGTTGGCCATAATGTCTAACACCATTGCTAAAACATGTGATTAATATCCAGGTAGATACTTCTCTAGGAACGGGAATAGGAACTGTCTCTGACATGAACCAGTGGCTAGCTCTTTGAACACCTCTCCCTGATAGGGGAGCAGCCTTGCCAGACCACAGAGAAGGACACAGCAGCCAGTTCTGATCAGACCAGATAAGCTAGAGTCAGACGGAAGGGGAGGAGATGGGGGAGGGAAGGAGAGATAAGAAGGGGAGGTAGGAGGGAGGTACAGCTGGGATAAAAATAAATAAGCTGTAATTAATATAAAAAATTAAAAATTAAAAATATCCATGCAGATGCAGAATTAAGAGTTAAAGTATCAAAACTAAAGTGCAAGTGGATCAAAGACCTCAACATAAAATCAGACAAACTAAATCTATTAGAAGAAAAAGTGGGGAAGAACCTAGAACTCATTGGCACAGGAGACAACTTACTTAATAGAACACCAACAGCACAGACTTCAAGATCGACAGTCAATAAATGGGACTTCATGAAACTGAAAAACTTCTGTAAAGCAAAGGACACTCTTGTCAGAACAAAACAACAGCCTACAGACCGGGAAAGGATCTTTACCAATCCTATATCTGATAGAGGGTTAATATCCAGAATATATAAAAACTAAAGAAGTTAAAAAGCAACAAATCAAGTAATCAAATTAAAAATGGGGTAAAGAGGTAAACAGAGAATTATCTGTAGAGGAGTATAGAAGGGCAGAGAAACATTTAACAAATGCTCAAATCCTTAGTCATCAGGGAGATGCAAATCTAAAGGACCCTGAGATTTCACCTTACATACCTCAGAACGGCTAAACTCAAAATCTCAAGTGACAATACATGCTGAAGATGATGTGGAGAAAGGGGAACCCTCCTCCATTTCCAGTGGGAATGTAAACTTGTACAACCACTTTGGAAATCAATCTGGTGCTTTCTCAGACAATTAGGAATAGCACTTCCTCAAGATCCAGCTATACTACTCCTAGGCATACATCCAAAATATGCTCAAGTGCACAACAAGGAGATATGCTCAACCTTGTTTGTAGCAGCTTTATTTGCAATACCCAGAATCTGGAAACAAGCCAGATGCTCCTCAACTGAGGAAGAGAAGCAGAAATTGTGGTACATTTACACAATGGAATACTACTTAGCAATCAAAAACAAGGAACAAATGGGATGGACATTGAGTGGAGGAGAAAACAAGCAACAGAACAGGAGCATGCCAAAGAGGACCTCTGGGTGGGGGGGCGTCAATGTACCGATGTATCAGAGCGGATATTAAGACTTGAGATCAAGCCTCTGACAGAGGGCGAGAGTAATGATAGATCTGTGGGAGGTTGTTGAGCCTTGGGGAGAACAAGAGCTCCACAAAGACCAAACTGAGC
>CM053760.1:50175043-50194622 GCA_028658305.1 Pachyuromys duprasi
GGATAAGCTGGGGTTGGATGGAAGGGAAGGAGGTCCTTCCCTGTTGGTGGACTTGGAGGGGGCGGGGAAGAAGGAGATGAGGGAGGGAGTGGGAGGGTAGGAGGGAATGGGGGAGGGGGCTACGCCTGGGATTCAAAGTACCTAACCTGTGATTGAGATAAAAATAAATTAATTAAAAAAAAACAAGGAAATCATGAAAATTGCAGGCAAATGGTGGGAACTAGAAAAGATTATCCTGACTGAGGTATCCCAGAAACAGAAAGACACACACAGTGTATACTTATTTACAAGTGGATACTAGACATATAATATGGGATAAACCCACAAAAATCTGAACACCTAAGAAGCTGAGCTAGAAGGAGAAGCCTCGGTAAGGTGATCAATCCTCACTCAGAAAATCAAATGGTACAGACATTGGAAGAAGGGTAAAAACAGGAAATAGAATAGGAGCCTACCACAGAGGGCCTCTGAAAGACTCTACCCAGTAGATACTGAGGCTCATAAGCAAACGTTGGGCAGAGTGCAGGGAATCTTAGGAAAGAAGGGTGAGAGAGTAAGACCTGGAGAGGACAGGAGCTCCATAAGGAGAACAATAGAACCAAAATATCTGGGCACAGGGGTCTTTTCTGAGACTGATACTCCAACCAAGGTCCATTCATTGATATAACCTAGGACCCCTGCTCAGATGTAGCCCAGGGCATCTAAGTATCCACGTGGGTACCCTAGTAAGGGGAACAGGGACTCTCTCTGACAGGAACTCAGTGGCTAGCTCTTGGAATTCCTCTCTCTGACAGGGGATCAGCCTTGCTGGACCAAAGAGGAAGACAATGCAGCCAGTTCTGTTGAAATCTGATAAGATAGGGTGAGATGGAAGGGGAGGATGACCTCCCCTATCTGTGGACTTGGACAGTGGCATAGGAGGAAATGAGCGAGGGAGAGTGGAATTGGGGGCTACAGCTGGGATAAAAAGTGAATAAACTGTAATTAATATAAAAATAAAAGTTTAATTAAAAAAAGAAAAGAGAAAGAAGTTAAAGTATGGTTTCCTGAAGCAGGTAATATTGGTCTACAGAAATGGTGATCTCTATAAAACTTCCATTACATAAATCCAACCTGTACATACCTTACATATTTGTTAGGGCATTTGGAAAGATACAAAAGACAGCTGTTAAGGAATCTGTGGGAATGTACTTGAATGTATAGAAAACTGTATCTTTAATTTTTTTTTGTTAAATTCCTGAGATCAGCGTTACCTTCCCAAGAGATATTAGACAAGACAGTCAGGTATTTATTAGTTGTAGGAATTTTCTAGTAGAATTTTGGTGTCCACTCATGTATACTTTCACATGATCTTGAAAGAAAAATTCTGAATTTTATATGGAAAAAAACACAAAACAGCTAAAACAATTTTGTACAATAAAAGACCCTCTGGAGGTATCTCTACCCCTAATTTCAAGTAGTACTATAGAACAACAGAAATGAAAGTGGCATGGTACTAACATTGAAAGAAACAGATGGAAAAATGAAATTGAACCAAAGACCCAGGAACAAACCCACACACCTACAGACACCCATTTTTGACAAAGCCAAAAACATACAATGGGGAAAAGACAGCATCTTCAACAAATGGTGCTTATGAAGCCCCTCACACCATTCTCGCAGTTGAAATTAATTTTGAATGCACACTGGAACTACCTGGTTGATCTAAATTCTTTAAGCAGCATGTACACTCTTTCAACAACATGAAGGAATGTGGTTGACATTGTTGTGGGACATCCCCCTATGCTGCCTGGCTGTCAGAGTCTGGAAGCCACTATGGAGTTGACTTTTGGAGGATTGTCACAGTCATACTGTGGAACAAGTGCTAATGCAATAAATTCATAAAACTATACTCATTAGATCAATAGTGTCACACATTTCTGGTGCAATAAACTTCTGATATAATTAAGACCATCCAAGAAAAGATACCATACTTGATATTTTTAGCCAATGAAGTCACTTAGTTGAGGGGCCATAGGATCTAGAGAGGAGTTAAAGGAGCTTTTTCTGTTATATATACCTTACGACTTTCAAATCGACTTCTAAATATGTAAGTTAAGCATGTAGATTATTATAACTGTCAGCTTAGTTTATGGGAAATTACTCTTCACAGTAGTCAGTGAGTACAGGCAGAGATTCTGGATAACACTATGGTTAATTTACTAATGCTGTGGCATGTTGGTCAAATATTCAATAAAGAATCCCTCTCTGTCCATAAACATCATGACAGAGATGATAGAAAGAATATAAGATTCTAAGGAAGGGAAGTAATTATGAACAACAATTCTCTCCTGGTCTGACATGACCATCTGTCATCAGGCATCTGAGATGGCTTTAGAGATATCAAAAAATAATTTGGAGAAGAGTCAGCATGTAGTAACAAGCAAAAAGAATTAATCCAGACACAAATAAGTATTTGCAAATAAAATAAAACTGTTAACATTCCTTGAAGATAGACAGAGTTGGCTCACGAATGAGGAATTCTGCATGTGACTTCTTGCTGTTACATGGCTGTGAATGCCCTTGGGGCTATCTGCAAGAATATAAAGGAGGAGGAAACTAGCTGAATGCATGACTCCAGTGAAGCAGCTCTCCAGAGTCAGTACTCATCTTGGGAACTCCTTAGTGATGGAGCTGCCATTGAGTCAACGTCACTTCTGTAAGTTAACTCTCCCCTATGCCTCTCTGAGTAAAAGTATTCAGTTCAGTGGTTCTCTAAATTTTGGGGGGGGGGGAGGGTGTTTATTTATTTATTTGTTTGTTTGTTTGTTTTAATGGAATTGTTTCTTAGGAATCTTTGATGAACAATCTGGCTTGGAGAGATAGCTCATAGTTCAACAGAAGAAGAACTTAGCATAGACTTTCTAATACCTTCTAAAACTGTTTTTCAAAGCAACCATACAAGAGCACAAGAGACAGATTAGTAGTTTCACAATGTTGCAGTGTTCAAAGATAGTCTGAGTCTATTGAAGTGGGAGAAGGAGAAGAGAAACATTACTAGTATTCAATGAGTAGAGATTATGGGAATCATTAAACATTTCCCAATGCACAGGATACCTTCCAGAACAAATAATGCAGCTCAAAAGAACAATGTTTTGGATTTTTAGAAACTGGAAATTATTGAGGACACAAAATCAGCGGGTCCAACTCATCTTACCTCAAGCCAGAAGAAACAGAATTTTGAGTGTTAATACTGTTTATGAGTGTCCTTATTGTAATAGATCTGAAGAATCTTTAAGTTCTGAAAACTGAACTAAAAAAAGTGGCAGATTTTGTCTTTTATTGTTTTCTAGTTTAGCACAAGTCAAATAATATCACACAAAAAAGAGCAAGGTGATGCTAACAAAGTGCAATATTTTACAAGAGATATTCGTTAGAAAAAAAAGAAATAACAAAATTATTTTTGAAATGATATAAGATCTTTTTATGTTTTTAATATTATTTGAGAATTTCATTCATGAGTATTACATTATATCACTCATCCACCTCTTCAAAACCCTTTCCCATGTTCTTACTCAAGAGTAGGGCCATTTTCCTTAATCATTATTGTGATGTTTATAGATACATATAAACATAGAAACAACCTGTTTTACCCAGTGTTGCACATATGTCTATGATTTTAGACCCGGTACTTGTATTGAATAATCAAATAAACATTCTGGTCCTCTGTCTCTTATATTCATTTTTCCCCTTACTCTAAGATGTTCCCTCAGCCTTACATGCACGTCTCCTGTTCTGGTGCTAAATAAGTAGCAATTTGAAGTTGCAGCTAACCCTGATCATTGGCAAAACTTTTAATAATGAATTTTTAAAGGGAAAAATAGATCAAATTGGAATTCTAAAGCTTCTGCTATAATATCATAGTGACAAATTTATTCTTTCCATGTAGTGGCAATGACCTTTGACAGAACTGAGTATTAGAATCATGACTTTGTTCTCTGCAAGAAAGATGTGTCGTGGTCTCTCTATGACCAGAGAAAGACAAGGTACTGATGGTTGGTTTCTCATGACTACATCAGCCAATACAAAGCCATTAGGAAAATTATTGGATCACATAAGCCTTCTTCTTCATGAATATTTTCAGATTATGATGGCAATAATCTAATCTGCTCACAGAATTATAAGGAAGATACATTTTAAAGAAAATAATCTTAAGTTTTTGATGAAATAGTACTCGTTGAAGTTTTATCATGTTAGCAATTCCAAACTGACATATTTCAGGACAGCATTCTCTTTATTCTCTGTAATCATCATGTGCTTATTGTCAAACCATGTAGAGGAAGCAAATAGATAAACTGCGCAATCTTTGTCCAGTCAGTGTTCAGAATGCTGATTTCAGAAACAAAGTTTAAAAATTACAAATTTTCAAGAGTGTGAATACTAGTAAATGCGATCAATCTCTAAAGATACTAAACCGTCCTTAAATTATACACAAAAATACAATTACTTACAAAAGTACTCTGAGTAATTTTACCTGTCATGCCAGATATTCAATACCAAGTCATGCAGTAAAGCAAACTTTGTCCAGATAAAAATTTATTGAATCAATTGAACCTTGAGAACCTCAGATTAATAAATCATCCCTAAGTGGCTCTTGTTTCTATGTAGCAGGGACACTTCTACTACTGGTGATGTCAAACCTACTGCTGTGGGAGGAAGCTGCATCAATTCCTGCATGCCAAACTGAAGAGGGAGGCTGTTGGAATCCCCTCGTAGAAACATTTAACAGTGCCATGAATCGAGCTAAAGCCATCCATAGTCTTGTCCATCAATTACATGAAGACTTTGTAAGTACCTCAACCTTCATGCTAATGTTTGAATAGCTCCAGATCCTGAGACCTTAATCACCATCATTCAAACATCAGAAAATATACCTTACTAGTTAAAGGACACGCCAGGCACTAAAACATAGACAAGTTCAATTGGACAGTTTCTTGAAATTTCAAAGAAATTAATGATTTTTTCATTTTTCTTAAAAAAAGAAAAAGTAAAATCCTTTGAAATTTACCCAGGGGGAAGAACTCTCATCTTCCATGGTTGCATTTAGGGTCATGAGTATCCATTGGCTATGTTCAACTAGTAAATTGCAGATACACATTGTAGAAGATGTGTTTTACAATGATGCAGTGAGCTATAAATTTGGAACACAGGTAAACAAAATCATATGAACAGAAAAGAAAGACTCAGAGAGAGATAAAGAGAGAGAGGGAAGAAAGAAACAGAGAAGAAGAAATCTAAACCTTCACTAAGTCCCTAGATGCTGTGAAGTGCAGTTTAAAGATTTTCAGTGCTAGAGTTTGGCCAACATCTGTTCCTTTCTTGCTGATTACTACACATCATTTCTCAAGGTCAGAATATACAAAGGAAAAGAAAAGAGACAAACATTCAATATGATGAATAGCAGGAGAAATTTTCTTGTTTGCAATGAACATGTCTTCTTGTTGGTTGTTTTATTGACTATACGTTATTTTTTTCCCCTAACATGACTCAGTTCCACAACGAATTCTCTTCCAGTGAATTTTCCACTATCGTAAGTACCTCATTTCTTTCCAGCTGTTTCCCAAAGGCAACCTCATGATAGCAACTTAGATGAGGAAGCATTACACAGTATTTTTATTTTCACTTCTTAACTGACAAGTTTTTCAACTTTCTAAACTTCATAGTAATTTACTAACCTTTCCAAAATTGGCTGATTATTAGAAATAATTAATATATTCTACATTCTATATTTAAGCAAATTTAGAATTTCATTAATTATGCAACGACTAATACCATACATAAACTTCATGTTTTATAGTTTAGTTGTCTAGAGTTTACTAAAAACAGTCTATTTTTTTCATGAGTAATATTGTCACAATGCAAAAAAATTTTCTAAAACTGTTATACCATTGTCTTACACAGCTCTCTCTCTCTCTCTCTCTCTCTCTCTCTCTCTCTATGTATATATATATATATATATGCAGTGTTTAAATTAATAAACATTTAATTTTTATATTTTGGTAATAAATGTCAGAATTTATTTACAGAAAATAAAAAGATTGATAAATATGTTCTTTGGCTTCATGTGAAATACCAGAGAAAGATGATAATGAAAACATTTACTTCTTGAAAAATTTAGTCCTTTCAGTGTTGCCTTCCAAAAAGTAACTTTTAGGAAAAGTGAGAAGACAGCAGAATAAGAGAGGAAGGAGTTCAAAAGTGAGTGAGAAGTCGAATTAAGTTGCAGGTACATAAGACACAGAATGAGGTGATAGGCACTTTTTAAATTTCTTAATAACAGCTTTTATGAAGTACTTATTGTTATAATTTAGACAGCCTACCACAGATCTCCTCTAAAATCTCTACCCTTCAGGTGATTGAGAAGATACAGAGACTTACAGGCAAACATTGGACACAGTGTAGGGAGTCTTATGGAAGGAGGGGGAAAAAGAAGGACCTAAAGGGTACAGGAGCCTCACAAATATACCAGCAAAGCCAACGAAACTCATCTCAGGGTGGACCAAATAGACTGATGCATCAACCAAAGACCAGGCATAGAGAGGACATAGACCCCCTGCCCAGATGTAGCCCACAGACAGCTCAGTCTCCATATGGGTTCTCTAGTAAGGGGAAAAGAGTTTCTGACATGAACTCCATTGCCTGTTCCTTGATTACTTGTACCTGGTGGGGCTACCTAGACAGCCCACAGAGGAAGGAGATCCACGCAGTCTTTAAGGAACTTTATACGCTAGGGTCAGAGAGTAGGGGAAGGGACTATCCCCTATAAGTGGACTAGGGAAAAAAGGAGGGTGAGACCAATAGGAGATGAGGGAGGGGGCTACAAAATAAATAAATTGTAAATAACAGTAATTTTAAAAATACCTACCTTCTTTGACCTCCCTTCCTCCCACCCCCAGGGAGGAGCAGTCTTGCCAGGCCACAGAGGAGGACATTGCAGCCAGTCCTGAAGAAACCTGATAAGCTAGGGTCAGATGGAAGGGGAGGAGGACCCTCCCTATCTATGGATTTGGAAAGGCGCAGGGAGGAGATGAGAGAGGAAGGGTGGGATTTGGAGGGAATGAGGGAGCAGGCTACAGCTGGGATACAAAGTTAATAAACTGTAACTAATATTAAAAACTGAAATAAAAAGAAATAACAATAAAAATAACTACCTTCAAGAAAATGGAAAAACCATTCTGGTCATGTAGTCATTTAAACAATTTCTGAAGTCTAACTGAATTTTTGTGTTTATTGGAAGGAGGAAAGACTGCATAGGAGGGATCAGGTTGTTTTCTCAGCCAGAGCCTACTGCCATTCTAATATCACCAGCCCTCCAGATACCAGAGAAGAAATCACAAATCTGAAAGTGAGTTTCCTTCATGGGTTTTTCAGAAAATATCAGGGGCAATGAATGGGATTTTTGGTGCATACATAGTTCAGCTTCTTCGCTTGAACATTACATGAAACAACCTGCTTTACAGAAAAATTTCATGCAATGGTTCTGTTGTGTTTGCTCAGACCAAAAGATATTTGAAAATTATGATCAATTTTGTGGGTGCCTGGATCAGCCCTCTATATCATCTGGTGATTGAACTGAGTGCCATGGAAGGGGTTCCTGAAACTATGCTTTCAAAAGCCTATGAGATTGAAGCGAACAACAGAGAAATCCTGGAAGACCTTAAATGGATACTCACCAAGGTATGAAATTTCCCATTAGATATTCTGATTCATAAAGCAGATGGGTTCTGAAATTTTTTTTTAAAAGATTCTGAAATACCACATCTTTCCAGAGTGAAACACAGAAACCTGAGCTTATGAACAATCTTCTTGTAAGACAGTGGTTCTTAACCTGTGGGTCATGGCTTCTTTGAGGGTCAAATGACCTTTTCACAGGGGTTGAATATCAGATCCTGTATATCAGATGTTTCCATTATGATTAATTACATTATCAAAATAACAGTTATGAACAAAAATTAGTAACAAAAACAGTTTAATGGTTTGGGGTTGCCATACCATGAGGAACTATATTTAAGGCTCACAACATTAGCATAGTTGAGAAATGCTGCCCTAAGAAGTTGCTGGCAGCTCCAACCCTCTCAGAGATGCTTCTTGTCACCAACCATGCTGGAAATCAGAATGAAACACAGCCGTTACTCTTAGGGACGCAGAGGACACCATTTCTGGACAGAGTGAAAAGAGCTCAACTACTATACAGTCATCCCTTGGTTCTGCTTATTAAATCACCATCTGATCCTCATCACATGAGAGATTACTATACATAAACTTCATAGAAAACGGATTTATTTGAAATGTATAAAAGAATAGTGGTGCATATCAGCTTCGGTGAAACAAGAAGGACATGTAATTGTCTCCTGAGTGAAAACTGACACTGGCTCTTCCATTGCCCAAGTGTCAAATAAAAATTTTCTATTTCTTTTCTGAAAATGCTTAGTTTCTCTGCAATCATTTACCTGTTATATCAAATGCAGATTAGTCTTGATCCTACTTACTAAAAGACTAACTGCTTGAGAGTCTCCTGGCCTAGATAAATGAATACCTGTAACTTTGATGGAAGCAGTACATTTCTAAGTGTATTTCTCTGATTGAACATGTAAGAAACAAGAAGAAAGGAACATTAACAATATACGCAACAAGTAACTTATTCTCATTTTGATTTATAGGTCTATCCTACAGCAAAGATGAAGGAAAACTTCCCCAGTTGGCCTCACCTTTCACACTTAAAATCAAGTGACAAATATTATAAATTTTTGGCAATGTACAACCTTTCTAATTGCCTAAAAACTAATATATCCTACACTATGTATCATCTCAGAGATTTGAAGTGCCGAATAACCAGGCAACAGTGCTAAGTGTACATCTACCCTGTCTGCTTTGGAGGTGGTCCATGAGAGTCCATTGCTGAGAAGTTTCTTCTAATTTTATACCTTTGAATATATAAATTGGCATAATGTGTCTCTCTTTACATAATAAAAGCCATTCCCTTGAGAAATATCCAAGTCTAAAAAGCCTGTCTTTTTTTCATTGAATAGAATGCCAATCATTAAAGTTAGAATAGAGTTCAGAGAAAAAGCACAGTGCCAAGAATAGGTTGCCTGTTTTGGAGCTGGTGACCAATGAGGTTACAAAGACCACAAACCGAAAAGGTACTTGTCAATGCTCTTGGTTATTGTCTAGAACTGGATTGCAAAATACTATTGCTGCATATATCGTGTGCTTAAGTCATGGAACAAGTTCAACCTATGATATGGACCTGGATGCTTCATCATTACTGGCTAGCTTCCATGGTGTAGAAGGTGTTATGAATGCTACAAGAGGGGAAAAGAAATCATTAGCCATACCCAGGCATGCAGCCTGTGAGCTACCACAGCAGCCTACCTAGAAAGATATGACCATTGATACAATAATAACATGAATGTCATGGAATTAACTCACCACTTTCCATAGCTGGTAGTTATTCTAGCTAGCAAAGCTTCAAACAGGTCATGTTGCTTGTGATGAACCTACTAGAATTTTTTTTTATAATGGAACATAGTATTAAACTGACTCCCTGTGATTTAAAGTTATATGCCTACCTTAGTTCATCTCACAGCCAAATAAATTCATATTGAATGTAATAATTTAAAAGTATACATACCAAACCTCATTTTATTGACCAAGTCTTACCAGTACTAAGCATTATGTAATTTAAATTGTAACATAGACATTGTAATCATTGCATTATATTTTATTTTTCTAATTTTTATTAATTACAGTTTATTCACTTTGTATCCCCTGACAATCTCATCCTCCCTCTTCTCCAGCTGTGTCCCTCTCCCAGTCCACTGTTAGGGGAGGTCTTCCTCCCCTTCCCTCTGATCCTGGTCTATCAGGTCTTATCAGGAGTGGCTGCATTTTGTTCTTCTGTGGCCTGGCAAAGGCTGCTCCCCCTTCGGGGGTGGGAGGTGATCAAAGAGCCAGAGACAGTCCCTGTCTCCATTATATGGAGCCCACTTGGATACTGAACTGCCATAGGCTACTTCTGTGCAGGGGTTTCAGGTCATCCCCATGAGTGGTCCTTGGCTGGAGTATCAGTTTCAGAAAAGACCCCTGGGTCCAGATTTTTTGGTTCTGTCACTGTCCTTGTGGAGTTCCTGTCCTTTTCAGGTTTTACTCTCTCCCCCTTCTTTCATAAGATTCACGGCACTCTACCCAAGGTTTGGCTATGAATCTCAGCATCTGCCTGATACCCTGCAAGGTAGAGCCTTTCAGAGGCCCTAGTGGTAGGCTCCTGTCCTGTTCCGTTTTCTTCCTCCTTTGATGTCCATCCTCTTTGCCTTTCTGAATGGGTATTGAGCATCTTAGCCAAAGTCCTCCTTCCTGGTTAGCTTCCTTAGGTGTACAGATTTTAGTAGGTTTATTGTATATTATATGTATATATGAGTGAGTATATACCATATATATCTTTCTGCTTCTGGGATACCTCACTCAGGATGATCTTTTCCAGTTCCCACTATTTACCTGCAAGTTCCATTATTTCTTTGCTTTTATCGCTGAGTAATATACCATTGTGTAGATATACCACAATTTCTGTATCCATTCCTCAACTGAGGGACATCTGGGGTGTTTCCAGATCTGGCTATTACAAATAAAGCTGCTGCAAACATGGCTGAGCAGATTTCCTTGTTGAATACTTAAGCGTCTTTTGGATATATGCCTAGGAGTGGTATAGCTGGATCTTGAGGAAGTGTTATTCCTTATTATCTGAGAAAACTCCAGATTGATTTCCAAAGTGGTTGTATAAGTTTAGATTCCACCAGCAGTGGCGGAGGGTGCCTATAGACTGGGAAAGGATCTTCACCAACTCTATATCTGACAGAAGGTTAATATCCAGTATACATAAAGAACTCAAGAAGTTAAACAGCAACAAATCAAGTAATCCAATTAAAAAATGGGGTATAGAGCTAAATAGAGAATTCTCAATAGAGGAATATCAAATGGCAGAGAAACACTTAAAGAAATGTTCAATGTCCTTAGTAATCAGGGAAATGCAAATCAAAACGACCCTGAAATTTCACCTTACACCCATCAGAATGGCTAAGATGAATAACTCAAGTGACAACACATGCTGGAGAAGATGTGGAGAAAGGGTAACCCTCCTGCACTGCATTATATTTTATAATTCAATAAAGATTGAATAAAGAAAAAGATAATAATTGAAATGGCTATTCTGAAGCATTCTCTAATCAAGGCAAGAACACTTAATTTTAAAGTCTAGTGTTTAATATATTTTATTTACATAAGTAAATAAAGGAACATTGTATAGTCATTAAATAGAATAATATTTTATGTGTAATTTAAATCTAAGCCTTTTAATTTCAGAAGCAGCTTGGAATAAAATAAAAATATGCCTTTACATGCATGCATAATACATAGATCAGTGAGTAATCACCATTATACTTTTTATTATCTGATTGACAATTTGTCAGATAATGAATTTTCTAATTGAAATAAATTTTACATTTGAATACTTTTAGGAAGAATGTAAATAATGAGACACTTTGAAAGCAAACAAATTATGTAAATAATAAACTAAACTCACCATGGTTATCATTATGAATCCCCATTTATATACATGATTAAGGAAGAAATAGTAAGTACTCAAATGTGAGCAACAAAATCACAGCCGATCAGAGAGGAATAACTATTAACTTGTTATAGAGGTTTTTTGTTTGTTTGCTTGCTTGTTTTCCCATACCATGACTTTTCAGAAAAAGAATAAATCGTTTTGGAGCCCTATGGAAGGGTTAGGGGAGCTGAAGTGAAGTCAAGGGCTCCATAGGAAGGAAGACCTACATAGTCAACCAACCTGGACCCACGGAGACTCACAGAGACTGAACCACAAACAAAGGCCTAAGCCTTCTCCACATATGTAACCAATGCACAGTTTGGTCTTCATGTGGATCCCCCAACTTCTGGAGCAGAGGCAGTCTCTGACTCAGATAAAGTTCCTCTAACTTTGCTGCTATATCTGCATGTGCCTAGTTCTTCAGAGACTTAGTGTACCAGGGCAGGATGGTACCCCTGTGGGACCTCTCCATTCTCTGAAGAGGAGAAGAGTGTAGGAGGAAGGGTGTGCCAGGGTAGGGACTATGAGGAGAGGAAGGTGGCTGCAATCAGCATTTCTTTTTTTCTTAATGAAATTTTTATTTTTTACATTAATTTTTTATTTGCTTTGTATCCCAGCTCTAAAACCCTCCCTCATTCCCTCCCTATTCCATCCTCCCTCCTTGATCTCCCATGCCTCTCTCCAAGTCCACTGGTAGGGGAAGTCCTCCTTCCCAGGATTTCTTAAATAAATAAATAAAATTTCAAAATTAAAATTTAGACATGCCTGGTATCATTATTCCCAAGAAAGATGCAAAAGAGAATTGAGAATTAATTAATCATGTGAAGAAATTCAGCTTTCTTGCTCCCATTTAACAAAATAACATGGAAGAAACAGTTTAATCATACCTGGGAGTAAGCTTAACCAAATGGAGGTACATATGCATATTGTATTGTAAATAAGTATATTGTAAGAAAAGATTACTAAATGAAATAATTTAAAAATCAATAAAAAGAAGACATAAACGGACAGGTAAGAAAAAGAATGGTTCTATTATTAATTAAGGAAAAATGAATTTCACAGGCTCATGTGTCTGAAGGTATCATACTTTTATTCACTTACACTGCTTTGGGAGATGATAGAACCTTAAAATCTTCAATAAGATTTCAGGAGTTCCATAAGGAAACCAACAGTGCCAAAAAAATCTGGGCCCAGTGGAGGAAGGGCTGCAGAGATTAAAGAATCAACCAAGGACCATGCATGGAGAAGACTTAGACCCCCTGCGCAGATGTAGCCCATGGCCAGCTCAGTCTCCATGGGAATTTCCCAGTAAGGGGAGTAGGGACAGTCACTGGCATCAACTTTCAAAGAACAGTTATGCTAATCTCCTGTCTGTGAGTATCAATAATAGTGTCAGGAGCTAGCTCTCTCCAATGAGATGGGTCTAGAATGGGGCCAGTCAGCCTTTGGCCCTTCTGTCAATATCTGCTCTATATTTATTCCTGAATATATTGTAGGCAAGGTAAATTTTGGAACAAAAATGTTATGAGTGGGTGGGAGTACCCCTCCAATGGAAATCTTGTGTGCCTATAACAGATATCTACTTTAGCCTCCATAGCCACAAAGCCAGATTCACCTCCATATTGTCCAAGGACCCTATCCCAGTCTGGAATCTCCAGCTTTTCCCAGAGATGCTTAACCTCCCAATATATCACTTTCTTTCTGGTTGATGGTGGCCTAGACCTTTAATCCCAGCACTTGGAAGGCACAAGCAGGTGGATTTCTATGGTCTACAGAAAAAAAAAATCCAAATCAGCAAAGCTTACAAGAGAAACCCTGTCTTGAAAAACTAAAACAAACAAACAAAAAACTATAACAAAAAACACAACAGAACACAACAAACAAAAATCCCTAAATATCACTGTGACCCATATGGCTTTTTAAATTTCTTTAAATTTTACTGACTTTGTCATTTTACAACCTGATCCCAGCATCCTCTCTCCTTCCCTCCTAGTCCCTCCCTCATGCCACAATCCCCCATCCCTCCACCTTATTCTCAGAGACAGGAAGGCCCCTGATGGATTATATACTACACATTTAGCACATCCTAGGAGCCCACTGAGACAAGACAAGGCAACCCAGCTGTTGTAAAGGGATCAAAAGCAGGCAACAGTGTCAGAGATGGCCACTACTCCCATTAGTAAGGGATTGACATGATGACCATGCTGCACACCTGTTACATATTTGTAGGCAGTATATGACTAGCTCAAGCATGCTTTTCAGTTGGCACTTCAGTCTCTGTGGGCCCCCTTTTGCCCAGGTAAGTTTACTCTCTAGGTCTTCTTGTGATGTCCTTGCCCCTCTAGCTCACTCAATGCTTCCTTCCAGTCTTCCACAAAACTCCCCCATAACCACTTCTAGTGTGACGGTGGATTTCTGCATCTGTTTCCATCATACAAAACTCCCCCATAACCACTTCTAGTGTGACTGTGGATTTCTGCATCTGTTTCCATCATCTCCTAGATGAAGCCTCTAGACTACAGTCATTCTAGGCTCCTGTTTCCAGGCCTAGCAGGGTATCATGAACAGTGTCAATGGTTGGCTTTCTCCCACGGTGTGGATCTCAAGTTGATCCAGTCATTGGTTTGTCACTTCCTCACTCTCTGATACATCTTTATACCTACACTTCTTGTAGGCAGGAAATTTTTTGGATCAAAAGTTTTATGGGTGGGTTGATGTCACCCTCCTTCCATAGGAAGTCCCACCAAACTACAGGAGATGGCAACTTCAGTCTCCATGTCCCCAACAGCCAATGATCTCAGCTAGGATCATCCCCATAGATCCTGGGAGTCTCCTCTGTCCCAGAGATGTCCCCATGAACTTTCTTTCTCTCTCCAGGTCCTACCCTTCCTACTCTCCCCCCACCTGTTCCCTACCCCAGTTATATTCCCTCCTTTCACTTCCACATAGCTCCCTCCCTCACCCTTCTTCAGATGTATGTGTTATTTCCCCTTCTGCATGATATACATGCATCCATCCTTGGAGCCCTCTTTGGCTTCTTTGGATTTATGTATTGTAGCATGATTATTTTGTACATTGTGGTTAATATCCTCTTACAAGTGAACATATACTATGTGTCTTTCTGGGTCTCAGTTACCTCAATCAGGATGATTTTTTTTCTATTTCCATCTATTTGCCTGAAAATTGCATGATGTATTTTGAATAGCTTAGTAGGATTTCTTTGTGTAAATGTACCACAGGTTCTTTATCCATTTATAAGTTAAGGGACATCTAATGTTTCTAGTTTCTGGCTATTAAAAATAAAGCTGCTAGAACAGAGTTGAACAAGTGTCTTTGGGGTATGGATGGAGCATCTTTGTGTACATGCCCAGGAGTCATATAGCTGATTGCTGAGGTAGAATAATTCCCAGTTTTCTGAGAAACCTACAGATTGATTTCAGAAGTTGTTGTACAAGTTTGCAATTCCACCAGCAGTGGAGGAGGGTTCCCCTTTCTCCACATTCTTTCTAAAAGGTTCTGTCGCTTGAGCTTTTGATCTTAGCCATTCTGATGGCTGTAAGATGAAGTCTTAGAATCATTTTGATTTGCATTTCCCTGATGACTAAGGATGTTGAACATTTCTTTTAAGTGTTTCTCAGCCATTAGAGATTCCTCTGTGGAGAATTCTCTTTAGCTTTGTACCCCACTTTTTAATTGTGTTGTTTGCTTTGCTGGTGTTTAATATCTTGATTTCCTTATATATTTTGGATTGTTGAAGATTTTTCCCATTCTGTAAGTTGTTGTTTTATCCTATTTACTGAGTCCTTACAGCCTTTCAAAATCCTTCCAGAAGCTTTTAAGTTTTATGAGGTTTTATTTATTAATTGTTGATCTTAGTGCCTGAGTTCTTGGTGTTCTGTTCTGAAAGTTTTCTCCTTGCCAATGTTTTCAATACTTCTCCCCACTTTCTCTCTAATACATTATACATTTAGTGTATCTATGTTGAAGCTTTTGATGCTCTTGAGTTTTGTGCAAGGTGATAAATATGGATTTATTTGCATTCGTGTACATGTGGACATCCAGTTATACCAGCACTATTTGTTGAAGATGATTTCTTTTTTCAATTGTCTGATTTTCTGCTCTCAATTGACTTCTCTTGTTTTTAAATTTATTTTATTTTTGTAAAGTAATTTATTTATTTTTATATTAATCACAGGTTATATACTTTGTATCCCAGCCGTAGCCCCCTCCCTCATTCCCTCCCACTCTCCCCATCCTTCCCTCATCTTCTCCTTGCCCCCCTCCAAGTCCACTGATAGGGAAGGACCTCCTCCCCTTCCATCTGACCCTAGCTTATCATGTCTCTTCAGGGCTGGCTGCAATGTCCTCTTTTGGGATCTAGTTAGGCTGCTCCTCCCTCGGGAGGGGGGTGGTCGACAAGGCAGCCATTGAGTTCATGACCCAAATAGTCCCTGTTCCCCTCACTAGGGTCTCCAGTGGGCACTGAGCTACCACGGGCCATATCTGAGCAGGAGTTATAGTTTGTATCCATTCATGGTCCGTGGTTGGAGAAACAGTGTCATAAAAGACCCCTAGGCCCTGATCTATTTGGTCTATGTGGAGCAGCTGGCAGGGCCACAAGAAGCTTCACGTTCAGATCAGAGATAGCAGATGTGTGCCCCGCGGTCTGGAATGGTATCTGCGGTGCCTCCATTTGACTGGAAACTATGTATCCCAGTCCGAGATGGCAGCTAGTGGGGTTGCCGGAGGCTGGCAGGGTGGGTTTTCATTTGACTAGATTAAGTATCAAATAGAAGACAACTGTTTGGGCATGGCGAAATACGTCCTTTCACTTATACCAGGCAGCTTTAGATCACAACTCCTGCATTCCTGAAAAAATATATTCATTTTGTGAGAAGAGGTGACAGCCTTGTTTCCAAAGCTGTGAGTTTAGAGTTTGTACCCTACTTCCTCTCCTGGGATGATTCAGCATAAAATTACATTTTCAGTAGAAGGGGCTCTGTAGGAAGGTAGTGACTGGAATATAATTTAAATATCATTCATAAATTACTAATCCAATTAAGAAAAGAAAAAGCAAAACTATGAGAACCGGCCTTAGTAGGAAGTCAAATGTGGTAAGATCTGCACTGTGAGCAATCTAGGATTTCCAGCAAAAATGCTGCCTGTAGAGAGGGTGTGGCAGATATGAGCAGCAGAATGGCTGTACACTGAATAACAGTCCTCTATGAGGTAGAAGATGAGACATCTCTTTCCACTCAACTCGGTGCTGCAGGAAACAGATGTCTTAAAGGGACAGCACATAAGGTAAAATCAGCAGTTTAACTAAGAGTGTCTTCCTGCAAATAGGTTACAGAGGATCTGAAGTCATCAATTTAAATTTTCTTTTTAATATTAATTAAAGTTTATTCACATTGTATCCCAGCTGTAGTGCCTTCCAATCCCTACCAATCCCCCTCCTTGCCCTCATATCCTCCCAGGCCCCTTCCCCCAGTCCACTGACAGGGGAGGTCCTCCTCCCCTTCCATCTGATCATAGTCTATGAGGTCTCATCAGGAGAGGTTGCATTGTCTTCTTCTGTGGCCTGGTAAGACGCTGCTCCCCCTGAGGCAGAGGTGATCAAAGGGCAGGCCAAACAGTTCGTGTCAGAGACAGTCCCTGTCCCCATTACTAGGGCACCCACTTGGATACTGAATTGTCATGGGCTACATCTAAGGAAGAGTCTTACCAATTCGCCACATGGACTAAAATTCTCGGTATCCAAAATCACCCTAGCCTAAAGCCAACAGTGGAAGAATGAGGAGATAGATCATTGAACATAAAACTTGCTCTAGTGGTAAGCAATTAGGTCTGCCTCCAAGAATACTCTGTGTAGTACTCTCTCTCTCATAGATAGGGGTGCTGGGCGTGAAGGTGCAGTAAGGACACAAGCTGCACATCAGGTTTGGAATGTGTTTCTTGAAGCTGTGAAATTTATGTTGAACTTTTGTGGCTGAGGAAAGGGTTGTCTTTGGGGAAAAGATTACCCACACAGACAAGGGTCCTTTCCTAAAATACTGTTGACAGGCAAACAACTTCAGAGAATGGGATCAAGCAAGAGACTGCCCAAAAGTAGAACATATATAGAGGGACAGACATTATGTTGGGAAGTTCTGAGTGTGCTCTGCTCTTTCTTGACCATTAGCCAGATGCCTTCTCTCCCTGATCATAAGACAGAGTCCCAGGTGTAGCAACCTACGTAGTTCATAGTGCTGTCATTAGATTATAGGCTTGGGATAGAAGTTATGATTCCATTCATACTACACTACACAACCATGTGCTTTGGAAGAAACAACCAATATAAGCTTTATGCTTGTCCATGATGTGTAACCCCAATGCTAATGTGTGATTAATGTTCATTTAGATGCAGGCTCAGGAAGTTAATGTATGGTTTTCTGAAGCAGGGAATATTGGTCTTAAACAATGGTGAGTCTCTATAAAGCTTCCATTACAAAAATCTCCCTCTGCACACCTTACTTATTTGGTGAGGTTTCAGGAAAGATACAAAAGACAGCTATTAAATAATTCATGAGAAAGAACATACAGGAAGGTGAAAGTACCTGTGAGAACCACACATGTATTCAATAAAACCCCAGATTCTTTCAATAAGATTTATTTGAAAAACAGGTTTCTGAGGCCACTCAAATTATTAATTGTACTGTATCTAAATGTATACAGGTTTTTCGATCCAAGATGGCTGCCCCAGGAGGACACTGTGTCTGAAGAGCAGGACAATAGTGTAGGCAAAGCGACCGGGAGACTGAGATCTGGGACCTAAAACACCAGCGTTTGCGACTGCCAGGTGAGCAGAATTCCTACGGTGGGGAAATCAAGTGGAAAAGTCCAAGGGACACCCAGATATTCCCAGGAAAAACTCCGGAGGGAGACAGGCTGCGCACAGCCAGGCTGGGCACCTAAGCCACCATCTTGGGCTGGGGCACAGGGTACCCCAGACGGACTGAGCTTCACCCAGATACCGCCTGCTGCACTGCGTGGGCACATAACCCTCTGCGCCAGCGGCTGCCGCTTTGGGCTGGGGCACACAGTACCCCGGACAGTCTGAGCATCACCAAGATACCGCAGGCTGCACTGCGCGGGCCCACATCCCTCTGTGCCAGCGGCTGCCGCTTTGGGCTGGGGCACAAGGTACCTTGGACAGACTGAGTTTCACGCAGATACCGCGGGCTGCACTGCGCGGGCCCACAACCATCTGTGCCAGCGGCTGCTGCTTTGGGCTGGGGCACAGGGTACCCCCCGGACGGACTGAGTTTCACCCAGACACCGCAGGCTGCACTGCGCAGGCCCACAACCCTCTGTGCCAGCGGCTGCTGCTTTGGGCTGGGGCACAAGGTACCTTGGACAGACTGAGTTTCACGCAGATACCGCTGGCTGCACTGCGCAGGCCCACAACCCTCTGTGCCAGCAGCCGCCGCTTTGAGCTGGGGCACAGGGCACCCCCTGGACGGACTGAGTTTCACTCAGATACCTCGGGCTGCACTGCGCGAACCCACAGCCCTCTGTGCCAGCAGCCAGCACTTTGGGCTGGGGCACACAGTACCCCAGATGGACTGAGTTTCACCCAGATACTGCGGCCTACACCGGTCAGACCCACACCCCTAGGCACACCCAGCCACCACCCCGGATTGGGACCCATAGTATCAGGTCCAGACCGAGGTGCCCCAAATACCATCTCAGACCGTGGTACACAGCCCCTGACCTAGAAAGAGGCGCCAAGGCTCCAGTCCAGAAGAGAGCCTTTAGCAGCAAGCTCAGGGCACAGCTCAGAGCCTCCTGACCAGAGCAGCGCCCCCAGCGGTCATATCAAAGGGGGACACAAAGCCTCTGGCAAAGAGTGAAGAGCCAAACCTCCAGACCAGAGGGGAGACCAGCCTGTAGTGC
>CM053760.1:50194722-50206665 GCA_028658305.1 Pachyuromys duprasi
GAGGGGGCGGGGAGGAGATGAGAGAGGGTTGGGGAGGGTGGGAGGGAATGAGGGAGGGGTCTATGCTTGGGATGCAAAGTACCTAACCTGTGATTGATAACAAAAAAATAAATTAAAAAAAAGATCACTAAAAAATTAATTAAAAAATATCATTTTAAAATACGTTACTTCTTTGTGGTGATTGTAGTCCGTCCACCACTGGAGCGCTGGTTATGGGATGAATATATTTCTTGTCTCAACTTTGTGAGTTCCTTACAAATTAAAAACAATGATTATTTAAATAGAAATATAAGTAAGCAAAATGTACTAAGATTACTAAGAATAACCCTACCACTCCTCTTGGTTTTGATATAAAGTGCTCTAATCTTACTAATGCTGATCCACAGTGCCCAAAATATTATGCATGCCTTTTAAGAACCTCACTTATTAACGTGGGATTTTGACAATAAGATGGACATGATTTTCAGTATGAGAATGTAATTCTTTTTGTTCTGAACAGTTGGAAATTAAGGCCAATTAATAATAATAATAATAATAGCAAAATTTCAACAAAGAAGTAAATGCAGAATTCTAACAGGAATTTATTGTGAACGTTACTGTGAGTGTCATTATAAAAATATTAACAATAAAATATTTGCTATTTTTTAATAGTTCCATTAGAACTTATTGCATGGTAGATCCTGGGCTTTGTGCTGCTGATATAGTTTAATGAAGGAAGAGTTCATGATCTAGAAATGAACTCACAGGCTTTGAGGAATTTCACTGCTAATGAAATATAAAGTCAGTGTCTTAGAAATAGTAAATGAACAACACCAATTTTTAAAACATCAATTTCTGCTTCCATTTCATTTTAAGTGGAAATCTTACTATTCATATACATACTCTTGTGTGTAGTAATGTCTTGGTAATGTGTATTTCCTTGCTGTTTTGATTAAGAGCCTAGCCTTTAACAGCTGAACCATCTTTCCAGCTCAGTGTTTCCTTTCCTAATCCATGGAGATGATTTATTCTACAGAATTTAACTGTATCATTTCTCTACCCTGAATTTTCATTTCTTTTTTCTTACCTCTGATTGACGCTTTATAACGGAATCCTTCTCTTCCAGTAAACTTGTCAGTTCATGAAGCTTGAATTGGAAGTCACTACAACTTCCTTCTCTTTTTGAAACATCTTTTTGATACTGGTTTAATTGAGACTAAAGATTTAGAAATAATAATTATTATAATGCTCTAAAAATACAATTTAATTCTAGTGTAGCAGAGTTAGGTCAAGTCACATATCTAGTCATAAAATGAAAATTAATATATCAATTTCCATAAATATCCACAGAATTTTATTGACATAAAATATAAGGTTAAATGCCAGTTAGAAATTCCTCATCTTAAAATGCTGTGTTTACTACATATGATTATGTATTTTCTAAGCAATTGCTTTAGGACATAGCAATAGCATTAAGCTAAGAAAATAGGCTCTTTGAATTCTGTCAAAAACTAATTAAATCACCTTCAATCTTAATGTTATAATGTGACTGTTAGTTCACAAAAGGACTCTTGATGCATGTCTTACCTGAATATTAACACCATCCCGGGGAGATAAGCATTAATTTTTAAAAAGCTAAATGAATCTAAGAAATAATCCAGACTAATGTAACAGCTGTAACTCAAAGAAAAGGTGCCTGAGGACATACCTTGTCTTCCTCACTTCCACATATGTACACATAGAAGCTGCTTGGTTAAAATGCTATTAATAATGTTAGGTTGGAAATGATACTAGTGGAAGAAATCTGGTAGAATGATCAGCAGGCCTAGTGACATATTAGGTTTTGTTTAATTTATTTAATCATTGGCCATTTTTCCATTCAGATATTTAAATGTAGGAGCTGAAGAGATGGCTCATCTTTAAGAGTACTGGTTGCCCTTCTGAGGGGACCTAATCTTCAACCCAGCACCCACATGCAGCTCACAACTGTTTGTAAATCCATGTCCAGGAGATTCAAGAACTTCACAGACATAACAATCCACAGAAAATAAAAATAAACAAATCATTGGATATTTAAATGTATTTGTCTATATTTAAGACTGAGTGAAATAAGGTTAGTTAAATCGATTCAACATAGAATTATAAGGCAAAACAATACGTACTCTTACAAATATCTTAATTTTGGTGTCTATCATAGATAAACAAAATCCAGCATAACATCATGAGTGTCAAAATTCTTAATATGTATAATTTGTCAAAATACAGAGAACAAATGAGCATGAGGTGTCCTGCCTCAAATTGATACATGTAAAACATAGCTACTGACCTAAGGCTCAGGATACATCAAGGAAGAGGGGACAGTAAGAGTGTAAAGCCAGAAGACCAGTACATTTGCTGTGAGATTGACTCTTCTTGCAATGACTGGAAAATTTCACCCATGGTGCCTCAACAATATGGCTACCTAAACAAGACTTGAAATATAATGGGCATGCTAACACAGAAGGGTTAACCTTACCAGACCCTATCCATAGACAAAGAACTGCAGGCAATTAAGGAATATAGAGAGTGGGAAAAGTAGGTTTCTTTACATGTAAATACCTTAACTGGTTATTCATACCAAATGGACAGCCTCAAAATTATATATGTACAAGTGACACAAAATGAGCTAAGCAAGTTATATTTATGTATTTAGGCATTTATAATAATAACATTTAAAGAAAAATAGGCCAGAATCTTGAGAGAAGGAGGGACTGGGGAGAGGGAAGAGAAAGGGGAAATGGTATAATATTTTAATTAAAAAACTTAAATATTTATAATTACTCAGTTAAACTATGGCTTAGCTGTATAATGCTAGATATTACTCTTCCCTGAATAAAGATACGTTAAGCAATATTATGAAGGGTCTTCCACCCATCTCCCAAATGTAAATTGTTAAAAATTAGTAAAAATCAAGAAAATGAAATTAATACCCTTTTTAACATCTGAGAAGTAAAAGTACCCTGAAGCATAAAACAATTTAACTTGAAATAGTGGAAGTTTCACTGTTTTTAATATACAGAAGTATATTTATTATAAAAGGTTTTAGAGAATGTTAAAAAATCATTAATGTACTTATTTTCTCTGTACCTTTGAAGTTATAATAATAATTTATTTTTATTTTTAAATAGTGGTAGGGTCGGGGAGTGGTGGTGATGGTGATTATAATTATTATTTTTAATAAAAATTTACCTTATTAACTTATCTGTGCATGCATTTATGTGCATGTTTGTATGTGCATACAGAGGCCAGAAGGTAATAAATCTCACAGAGCTGTAGTTACAGGCATTTGAAGCATGCCTTGGTAGTTACACGGGTATTGGTATCCAAATTCTGTTCATGATTGAACAACATGTGTTTTTTAACCTCTGAATTACCTCTTGTAGAGGAATTTTAATCCAGCAACATGGCTACTTTGTCAAAACACCACACACAATGACCTAGGTCTGTGTGATCTGGCTGGAATACAGACACGCCCTTAGTATACATTTTTAATCCCTCTAGCTGAAATACACACCCCTAAACCTTTTGGCTGGAATATAGACAAGAACCAACTTTAATACCTATGGCTGGAATATAGACACATTTTTAGTACACTCTTTTAATCCCAAACAATGATGTCTACGTGAGGGACAGACAGTGATGAATCAGAGAAATATTTGACAGAATGAGTCAGAGATAGGATACACCCAACTCTCACAAGAACAGACAGAAAAGAGAAGCTACTTAATGGCAACTCAGAGACAGTACAGTACAGTGGAGTAGAGTACAATACAGGAGTTTGTGGAAACAGTAGAGTTCAGGAGTACAATACATTTCAGTGCAGTTTGGTACAGTTCAGTTGAATGCAGCCGAGTTTGTGCAGTTGGGTTTGTGAAGTTCAGAGGAAATTTTTCTAAGAAGAACAATTCAGTGAGAAGGTGAGACAAGCCAGTTTGAATCAGTCAACTTGGAGAGAAGTTATTAACCAGAACAGCTGAATTGAACCAGCAAGAAATCAGAAAGAACTGAAAGGGTGATCTTATTAGCAGTAAGTCTTGGAGAATGAAAACATTCTAGGCGTAGGTTAGCAGATGGAAATCAGAAGCTGAGGCCTTCAAGGTCCAGGCTTGCAAAAGATTAGATTGCACAGAATCTGGAAGCTTCCAGGCCTAGGCCTAAAGGTATTTAGACAGAAATACTCTGGACTCAGGCTAAGCTGTGTATTTCTAAAGCCTGGGTATGGCTTTCATCTCATTCCAACATTAGAGGAAATAAAAACATTTCCAACCTCTCAAGACCAAACAATCACTACTGTTTTAAAAGTTTCTGTAGACATGTGTATTTATATAATGTAGGGTCAACATACCCTTAGCTTGCCGATTTCTCTATCTTTCTCAAGTCTCAAGTTTTTTACCATCTCTGTATAATGGTTGCCAATTTCATCCATTTTAGTCTGTAGTATCGGGCCTGTGCAAGTCTCAGACACCTAAAAAAAACCAAAATAACTTTCCGTAATTGGATTCTTAAGAAGGAAATACATATTAGATTTCAAGATTTATTATTGCATGAATACCATGTGATTAAATAAGATACTAAAAATAATAAAAATGATGTTGAGAATCTGCTTGATAAAATTCAAGTGTCAATATGATAAAACTTTCAGTTAAGGTCAACAGAAAGGCGTTCAAGTATTTTTTTAAGGTGAAGTTTGTATATTCTATTAACAATGACAGATTCATAATTATATAACTAGGACAATATTACAAAAATTAGTACCTGTATTCTAAGGTTTTTATTTTCTTGCTCTAAATTACGTTTACAATATTCTAGTTCTTTTAGTCTGTATTCCATGTCTGACAGTGTATGTTGAAGAGAAAGGTTATTTTCTTCCAGTGTCTGACATTTTGAACTTGAGGCTTGAAGTCCTTGCTGTAAAGACAAAAAATCCATAAGAAAAAAATACATCATTTTGAACTTAAAGATGAAATGTCCTTTTAAGTGATTCATTAAGAAAAATGAAGAAAATATTTTTTTTCAAATTGAATCTATTTTAGGTTCTTGTCTTTAGATAATATTGCAAATATCATACTACATATTAATATTGTTTCTAATCTCATTTGTCTAGCTTGAGTAAAAATGAATAATATTTATATAAAATATTCAGTGTATCACTTTAGTTTTTAGGTCCTTGCTGGTCTTACCACATCATACTATATTAGCAGTCACTAAAATGATTATTTCTTGATTGTGGTAAAAATATAAACTTTGTAAAAACTTTGGGAACATCATGAGATGAAGAGGATGAACTCTAGGGTCTCATTACAGTTTGATTAGAATTATATCAGAAAACTGTAGAATGCCTATAGAATTCATTCCTTTGTTTATTCAGTACGAAAATATATACAATTTTTCTCAGTTAACACATCATTAGTTTGAATGAGCGAGTCAAGTTAAACTTTCAGTAGTTCTTATTGCCCCTCAAAACAGAGAATTGTGTACGTTGTATACTATATAATACATAAGGTTGCTTATTTTTCTGAGAGGATATTCAGATGTTGAAAATATTCAAAGCTGTTCAATTCTCAAATTGTTCCATCACACTTTAAAGCTTCCTGGATTGCATTTCAGAACATAAAAATGCTAGTAATTATGGATATTGAAAGCTATCAGTCTAGAGTATCACCTACAAAAGACATCAACTTACTTGCTGTTGGCGATTATTTGCTCTCACTGATGCCAAAAGTTCTTCATATTCTTTTATTTGATTTTCTTTGAATGCTAAGTCCTTTTCTAGTCTTATCTTGTCATTTTCCAGTGACTAAAAGCACAAATTACTTATTAGGACTCGGAGTTATATAAAATTGTTAACAGGCAAAGTCTTGTTTATGTTGTAAACATTTAAGTAAAGACTTGTTTCATCTTGTAATTGCTTAACAAAATAGAATTCTTCAAAGTCAAGTAAAATATAAGATACAAAAACTTATATTGAAAGAAACATTTCGATGGATTGGCTACTGCTAAGTGCAATGAAGCAGAATGCTCTGAATCATTTTTAAGTTTTATTTCAATCTACAAAGACTTCCTAATCCCAGCAGGCAAGGCCAAGAATTTACAAATTAAAATCCAGCTACACTCACGACAACGCAGAAACAAACCAGAAACAGGAAAAAAAAAAAAAAAAACACTCCAAAGTCCTCAAGGTGTATTTCATTATGAAGAGAACATTAAAAATGTATCTAGATGATGGCACCAAGAATTCCAGTTAAAATAAAAAGTAGAAAAGGTTATGTATTGGGAGAAGGTGTTTTCAAATTGTTTTATTTGAAATTAAAAAGAAATTAAAAATTTAAAGAGAAATTAAAAATATACCTTATTATAATAGTAAAGAAGGAAATTCTTATTAAATGAATACTGTGGTTCTAATTTTGTAGGCAACTGCCTTTCAGCATTAAAATTACCTTAGTGGTAAATTAAATGATTAGTAGATATTAACACAGTTTCATGTACAAATGAGGCAATTCTTTTTTCATCTTTCAATGCTAATTAGCTGTTTGAAAAAATAATTTATATCTAGGTATGTATATTATTGTCACTTTACAATACATTTTATAAAGGTATTTTGAATATTTTCATTCCCATGTTAGGAAGTAAACAATCAGAGATAAGGATTTTGAAGGAAATATCAAAATAAATCTTACTGTCAAATCATTTTGAAGATGTCCAAGTTCTTCCCGGATGTTGCTAAATGTGGACAGCACTAGTCTCAGTGACTTATCAGACATACCCCTCATCTGAATAAAGGAAAAAAATTGAGAGGTTATTTTTCCTAATGCTTCAAAATAGGTAACACAAACAAACATAGTTTGTACTTTTATAGTTTGTACTTTTATTCTGTTCCTACAAAAAAACCATTTATTTTTTTATACTTTAAAATATATATATATTTGCTCACTGAGCAGCCCAGACTAGCTTTATGTTTGCTTTGTAGATAGATCAGGCAGGCCTAAAACTCACAGAGAGCCAGCAGCTTCCACCTCCCAAATGCTGGGATTAAAGACCTGTGCACCACCATACACAAACCTTTTACACATATTTTCAACTAAAACAATCACATCACTTTCCCCCTTCTTTTTTCTCCCTCCAAACCTTCCCATGTACTCTCATTAGAACCCCTCCCATGCAGGTCACTGTCAGCGATTTATTTTTGATAAAATATTTGACTACAGACGAAAGAAATTTCTGAATAATGCTCTTAAACAACTCAAGCAACATTCCTGAAACAATTTCTAGCTGTGCCTTTGAAAACCTTTTTTAAAAATTTTGTATGAAAAAAACCATCTGCTTCACACAGCAGAATTTTATCATCAAATTTTGCTTTTATTTTCATTCTTTGTTTAAATGATTAGAGAAAAGATAAGACACTTAATTTGGAGGCCATAAAATGAACTTGCCTAAGTGTGCTATGATGTTCATGGATTTAGCCTGAAATATGAATGATAAAATTTTGTGTACACTACAGTGAGCTTTGCCCTAAGATATTTCAATTGGAGTTTTCAGGCAGTGACTTGCCTTGAGTGACACCATCCACCTCAAGATTCTTTGTTACATTTTAAAATATAGGATCCTGCATAACACAATTCTTAAAAATATGTGTTCATTTTATATCATATGATTGAGTGTTTTGTCTTCATGTATAGATATGCATCTCATGAGTAGTGCCTGGTACCTAAGGAGGCAAGAAAAGGGAAAAGAATCTACTGAAAGAAGAGTTACTAAATGTTGTTAACCTTTACATGGGTGTTTGGAACTTAAACTTGGGTCTCTACAATAGCAAAATTACTTCATCTCTCCCATCCTTCAAAATGATACAGGGCTGTTGAGATAGACTAGGGAACAGAACTAGATTGCTGCATTTTGAATACAAACCCTCATGCAAAATGACCCTCTGTTTTGCTTGTTGCAAGTGAATAATCACCTGCCTACCCAGTAAGAACCATGACAAATAAACCATATGTCAGATTTTCAGCTTCATATGGAGAAACAAAAAACCCAGGATCTCCAAAACAATCCTGTACAACAAAAGATCATCTGGAGGTATCTCCATCCCTGACCTCAGGCTGTACTACAGAGCAATAGTAATAAAAACTGCATGGTATTGGCATAGAAACAGGAAGGAGGATCAATGGAACCTAATAGAAGACACAGAAATAAACCCACACACCTATGAATACTTGATTTTTGACAAAGAAGCCAAAACCATTCAATGGAAAAAAGATAGCATCTTCAACAAATGGTACTGTTCCAAGTGGATATCTATATGCAGAAAAATGAAAATAGATCCATATTCATCAACCTGCACAAAACTGAAGTCCAAGTGGATCAAAGACCTCAACCTAAAACCAGATAATCTAAATTTGTTAGAAGAAAAATTGTGGAGCATCCTAGAACTCATTAGCACAGGAAACAACTTCCTGAACAGAACAATAACAGCACAGGCTCTAAGAGCAACAATCAATAAATGGGACCTCATGAAACTTAAAAGCTTCTGTAAAGCAAAAGACACTGTTAGAACAAAACGACAGCCTAGGGACTAGGAAAAGATTTCACCAACCTTATATCTGACAGAGGGCTGATATGCAGAATATAAAAAAAACTAAAGAAGTTAAAAAGTAATAAATCAAGCAATCCAATTAAAAAATGGGGTGTGGAGCTAAACAGAGAATTCTCTGTAGAGGAATACAGAATGGCAGAGAAACACTTAATGAGATAATCAAAGTCCTTAGCCATCAGAGAGATGCAAGCCAAAATGACCCTGAGATTTTACCTTATACCCATCGAAATGGCTGCAATCAAAAACTCAAATGACAACACATGCTGGAGAGATTGTGGAGAAAGGGGAACCCTCCTCCACTGCTGGTGGGATTGTAAACTGGTACAACCACTTTGGAAATCAATCTGGGGCTTTCTAAGACAATTAGGAATAGCACTTCCTCAAGACCCAGCCATCCCACTCCTAGGAATATATCCAAAAGTTGCTCAAGTACACAGAAGGACATTTGCTCAACCATGTTTGTAGCAGCTTTATTTGTAATAGCCAGAACCTGGACACAACCCAGATGTCCCTCAACGGAGGAATGGATATAGAAACTGTGGCAGTTTTACACAATGGAATACTATTCAGCAATTAAAAAAGAGGAAATCATAAAATGTGCTGGCAAATGGTGGGATCTAGAAAAGATCCTCTGAGTGAAGTATCCCAGAAGGAGAAAGACACGCATGTCTTTCTTACTCACTTATTTAGACATATAAGACATGATAAACATAATGAAATCTGTACACCTAAAGAAGATAAACAAGAAAGAAGACCTGGGATAAGACGATCAATCCTTACTTAGAAAGACAAATGGGATGGGCATTGGATGTAGGAGAAAACAAGTAACAGGACAGGAGTCTAACCACAGAGAGTTTCAGAAAGTCTCTACCTATCAGTGTATGGAAGCAGATCCTGAGACTCATAACTAAACCTTTGGCAGAGTGCAGGGAAACTTATGAAAGAAGGGGGAGTTAATATGACTTGGAAAGGATAGTAGCTCCACAAGGACCAAATATATCTGGACACAGGGGTCTTATATGAGGCTGTTTCTCCAACCAAAGGCCATGTATGGATATAACCTAGAACCTCTGCTCAGATGCAGCGCATGGTAGCTCAGTAACCAAGTGGGTTTCCCTAGTAAATGGAACAGGGACTATTTTTGACATGAACTCAATGGTGGGCTCTTTGATTATCCCACCCCCCAAGGGAGGAGCAGCCCTGCTAAGCCACAGAGGAGAACTTTGTAGCCAATCTTGAAGATACCTAATAAACCAGGGTCAGATGAAAGGGGTGGAGGTCTTCCCCTATCAGTGGACTTGGAAAGGGCCAGGGAGGAGATGAGGGAGGGAGGGTGTGATTGGGAGGGAATGAGGGAGCAGGACACAGCTGGGATATAGAGTTAATATAATGTAACTAATAGTAAAAATAATAAAAGGAAAAAAATTGGTTTTCAACCTGTTTGTCATGACCCCTTTGGGGTTAGAATATCAGATATTCTGCAGATCATGTATTTATATTACAAGTCATAATAGTTGCAATATTACAGTAATAAAGTACTAATGAAATAATTTTACAGTTGTGGGTAATTACAATGTGAGGAACTATATTAAAGTATTGCAGTGTTAGGAAGTTTGAGAGCCACTGATATAGAAGAGTCAAATATTACTTACTATGTATGAACTTATACAACTAAAATTACCTTAATAATACATGGGGATATGGGCATATCAAAACCATATAAAGCAGAGGTGGATCCAAGATGGCTGCCCCAGGAGGACACTGTGTCTGAGGAGCAGGACAATAGTGTAGGCACAGCGACCGGGAGACTGAGATCTGGGACCTAAAACACCAGCGTTTGCGACTGCCAGGTGAGCAGAATTCCTACGGTGGGGAAATCAAGTGGAAAAGTCCAAGGGACACCCAGATATTCCCAGGAAAAACTCCGGAGGGAGACAGGCTGTGCACAGCCGGGCTGGGCGCCTAAGCTGCCATCTTGGGCTGGGGCACAGGGTACCCCAGACTGACTGAGTTTCACCCAGATACTGCGGGCTGCACTGCATGGGCACACAACCCTCTGCGCCAGCGGCTGCCACTTTGGGCTGGGGCACACAGTACCCCGGACAGTCTGAGCATCACCAAGATACCGCGGGCTGCACTGCGCGGGCCCACATCCCTCTGTGCCAGCGGCCGCCGCTTTGGGCTGGGGCACAGGGTACCCCGGATAGACTGAGTTTCACCCAGACATCGCAGGCTGCACTGCGTGGGCCCACAACCCTCTCTGCCAGCGGCCGCCGCTTTGGGCTGGGGCACAAGGTACCTCGGACAGACTGAGTTTCACCGAGATACCGCGGGCTGCACTGCACGGGCCCACAACCCTCTATGCCAGCGGCCGCCACTTTGGGCTGGGGCACAGGGCACCCCCCGGACGGACTGAGTTTCACGCAGATACCGCGGGCTGCACTGCGCAGGCCCACAGCCCTCTGTGCCAGCGGCCAGCGCTTTGGGCTGGGGCACACAGTACCCCGGATGGACTGAGTTTCACCCAGATACTGCTGGCTACACCGGTCAGACCCACAACCCTAGGCACACCCAGCCACCATCCCAGATTGGGACCCATATTATCAGGTCCAGACCGAGGTGCCCCAAATACCATCTAGAGACCGTGGTACACAGCCCCTGACCTAGAAAGAGGCGCCAAGGCTCCAGTCCAGAAGAGAGCCATTATCAGCAAGCTCAGGGCACAGCTCAGAGCCTCCTGACCAGAGCAGCGCCCCCAGCGGTCATATCAAAGGGGGACACAAAGCCTCTGGCAAAGAGTGAAGAGCCAAACCTCCAGACCAGAGGGGACACCAGCCTGTGGTACTCACAGCCTCTAGCACAGAGCACAAAGCCAGGCACACAGATCCCACAACAGAGTTCAACTAAGGCATCAACACACACTATCAAACCACTAGAACTCCCTGATCTTCTTGAAGAATACTCCTGACACAAGAGATTGACACTTCCAGTCTGAAGTTCAACCTTGAAGCACAAACAGCTCCTTGATTATATATAAACAAAGGCCCAGAAATCGGCATAAGAACTCACCCAACAAAAATCAGGAAACCATGGACCCACCAGAAACACCCAAAAGCAATAGAGATGTTAATGCAGCGGAGACACAAGAAAATTATATTAAAGCTATAATTATGCAGATATTAGAGGAACAAAAGGAGGCACAAAAAGAGGAAATGAACAGGGCCCTCAAGGAAATTAAGAAGGATTTAACTGCCCACATACAGGAACAATTAAAGATGGAGAGAGAGGAAACAACCAAAATAGGAGACACAGTCAATCAGATGAAGGAAATGATA
>CM053760.1:50207165-50230017 GCA_028658305.1 Pachyuromys duprasi
AAGGTGAGAGGGAATGGGGGGGGGCTGCGCATGGGATGCAAAGTACCTAACCTGTGATTGATAATAAAAATAAAAATAAAAAAGAAAAAGAAAAAAGAAAAAAAAATGTATACAGGAACTAACTGTTGGGGCTCAGTGCTGATGACAGTCATGAAAATGAGACTAAGGTTGAGGTGGAAGCATACACTATGTAGATCTGATTTAAAAACCCAGAAGCCATCTTGGAGTTGGCTTGTGGAGAATAGTCAATAGTGGTACTATAACCCATGTAATTATTCCAGCTGTAAGCATTAAGGTATAATCATTCAGAGAACTATGGTATAATTTTTTGTGATAAACAAACTTCTGATATGATTTAAGGCCAATTCTAAGGAAAGAAGCAATAATAGGCATTTAAGACCATATACAATTATTTAATATATATGTGTCTAATATATAAACATGTGTACAACTATCATATATAGACATATGCTTTAAACACACATATATTATGCATGCATGTATATATGTGTACACATGCATATTTGCATATATATGTATAAATGTGTACACACCCATCTACTTTCAGAAATACCAGAGTGTTGAAATTTAAAACTGTTCCTCATTGAGAATATAAAAATTAAGGTATTAGAGCTGGAGAGATGGCTCAGTGATTAATAACACTATGTGCTCTCAGAGAGGGCCTAGGTTCAATTTACAACACCCACATAACAGCTCAGAACTGTCTGCAACTCCAATTCCATGGGATCTGACACCCTCACACAGGTATACATGCAACTAAAAAAAAAACTAATGTATTTTTATTTTTATTTTTAAAACTAATGTATTTTAATATATAAGATAAATTAATCATTGAAAAATAATTAAAGTATTATATTGTCCAAGTACAGACAAAATAGTTGTGTTGTTTGTTGTTTGTTTGCTAGATTTCACTTATTTTTTTCTCTTGAAAAGCCCTGAGCATTCTTTCTGTTATGAAGTCTTATTTTTCAATGGGAACATATTTGTGTCATATATTTTCTGAGTACGATTTAAGACAAAAATATTCAAATCACTGAGGGGCTGTAAACTCACATGAACTCAGTAGCAGGCTTTCTGATCACCTCCTCCTGGTGGGTGGTGCAGGCTTAGCAGGCCACAGAGGAAGATGATGCAGCCAGCCTTGATGAGACCTGATAGGCTAGAGTCAGATAGAAGGAGAGGAGGACCTACCCTATCAGTGGACTAAGGGAGGGGCATAGGAGGAGAAGACAGAGGTAGCGTGGGATTGGGAGGAGAAGAGAGACAGGACCAGAGCTTGGATTCAAAGTCAATAAATTGCAATAAATAATACATAACAAAATTTTAAATAGCCAAAACAGAAAAAATGTGAAAATCTCCCTTGTTGGTAATATAGGTAAGAAAAATTTGTAACAGTGATAAATTAATCTAATAAAGAAGAATATGAAGGAAAGCTTTTATTACGTAAATCCAACCTCTACACACTTTGCACATTTGGTGAAGTATTTGAAAGGTTACAGAAGACATCTGCTATAGGAACTGTAGTGTGTACATACATGTAGGAAACGGGTTTCCTGAGAACCATGTTTGTTGAGTTAAATCCATGAGATCATGGTGACCCTGAAATCAGAGTTGTCTTTCCAAAGAGATATTCAACAGTCGGGCTTCTGAACTCCCTCACACCTTTCTTGCAGTTGTATTTTATTTTGAATGCGCACAAGAACTAGCTGGTTGGCCTAAATTTAGGTAACATATACTCACTTGCCAAAATATGAAGAAATTTGGTTGGCGTTAGGATGGAAGATCTATCTATCTTGACAGGCTGCCAGAATCTGGAAACCACTATGGAGTTGACTTTGGAGAATTGTCACCAGTGGTACTATAGCCCAAGTGACAGTACTAGAAGCAAATGTATAAAGCTATAACCATTGGGGAAATAGAGGCACAATTGTTTTGATTTTGGTGTAATGAATTTCTGACATAATTTAGCCCAATTCCAAGGAAAGAATCCATATTTGGCATTTTCATCCAATGCAGACTAATTGGCTTGAGAAGCCATAGGATCTAGAGAGGAGTTAAAGGAGTTTTTCTGTTAAATATATGTGATATCTTTCAAACTAACTTCTAAATATCTAAATTATGCATGTTGATTATTATACCTGACAGCTTAGTGTATAGAAAATCACTCTTCACAGTAGTCAGTGACTACTGGCAGAGATTCTGGATAACACTATGGATAACTTACTAATGCTGTGACATGGTGGTCAAATGTTCAGTAAAGAATCCCTCTCTGTCCATAAACATTATGAAAGAGATAATAGAAAATATACAAAAGTCTAAGGAAGGGGAAGTGATTATGAACAAAAATTTTCTTCTGGTCCTACTTGAGTATCCATCATAAGGCACTGAGATGACTTCAGACATATCATAAATATCTTGGACAAGAAGCAACACGTAGGAACAAGCAAAAAGAAATACTCCAGAAACAGATAAGAATGCGATAATAAAACTGCTGACATTCCCTGGAGATAGACAGACATCGTTCAAGTATGAACATGACTTCTTGCTGTCGTAGGTTTCTGCATACCCTTGGGGCTCTCTGCTAGAATATAACGTAGGAGGAAACTAGCCAAGTGCATGACTCCAGGGAACCAGCTCTCCAGAGTCAGCACTCATTCGACTTGGGAAATCTTCAGTGATGGAGTTAAGTCAACTTAACTTCCGTAAGTGAATTCTTCCTTATGCCTCTCTATGTTAAAAGGTCCAATCAAATTGTTCACTGAGTTCAATTTAATGGTGTTGTTAGGAATCTTTGGTACTTAATCTGGCATGAAGAGATATTTGTTCATAGTTTACCAAGAGTAAAACTCAGCATAAACTTTCTCATATTTTTTAACATTATTTTTTGAAAGCAACTGTACAAGAACACAAGAGAGAACTATATAAGTAGTTTCAACATCCTTTAGCTTGAGATGTTGCAATTTTGAAGATAGTCTGAGTTGTTTTCTCTATTGAAGTGAGAGGAGGAGGAAAGTGTTACTGGTATCCAATGATTAGAAATGACAGGGATCATTAAACATTTCCCAATGCATAACATACCTTCCAGAACAAATGATACAGTACAAAAGGACAATGTTTGGAATTTACAAAATTGGAAAATATTGAGGCTGTAAAAGTCAGTGGGTCCAACTCACCTTATCTCAAGGCAGAAGAAACGGAATTTTGGTAGTCAGTATTGTTTATTAGTTTTCTTATGGGAAAAAATCTGAACAATCTTTACATTCTGAAAACTGAAGTAGAGAAAAAATGGCAGATTGTGTCTTATATGTTTCCAGCTTAGTGCAAGCCAAATGACATTACAAATATGAGCTGACAAAGCACCATATTTTATAGGAAATATTTGCAAGAAAAAGTATGATAACAAAAATTTTTAAATGAAATAAGAACACATTTTTATATTTTTGAGAATTTCATTCATGAATATTATATCACTCATCCAATTCTTCAAAAACCCTTTCCCATGGTCTTTCCCAAGTTCAGCAATTTTTAAAAAAATCATTATTGTTACATATAGATGTGTAAACACATATAAAATACTGTTTAATCCATTTGGTGTTGCTCGTACGTCTATGACTTTAGGCCAGACAATTTGGTATTAAAAATAAATAAACATTCTGGACTTTTGGCTCTTATATTCATTTTACCCTTTACTCTAAAATATTTCCTGAGCCTTGCATGTAAGTTTCCTGTTGTGGTGCCTAAAGGGTAGCAAATTTGAGGTTGAAGAAAGCCTGATTAATGTCAAAATTTTTAAAGTAAGCATTTTAGAAAGAAAAGAAAACAGATCAAATTGAGATTTTGATTCTTCTGGTATTATATACTGACAAATTTATTATATTTTCTCATTTAATTATTTTATTCCCTTTACATCCTTGTAGCCCCTTCCCTCCTCCAGTTCCATTACCTCCTTCTCTCCTTTCTCTTTCCTCCTGCTGTTTTTTTTTAATTTATTTATTTTTATCTCAATCACAGGTTAGGTACTTTGAATCCCAGGCATAGCCCCCTCCCTCAGTCCCTCTTACCCTCCCACTCCCTCCCTCATCTCCCTCCCCCCCCCTCCAAGACCACCAACAGGGGAGGACCTCCTTCCCTTCCATCCAACCCCAGCTTATCCTGACTCCTCAGGGCTGGCTGCAATGTCCTCCCCTGGGATCTAGCCAGTCTGTCACTTCCCTGCTTGTATGGGGGAGGGTCAAAGAGTCAGCCATCAAGATCATGACTGAAACAGTCCCTGTTTCCCTGAATAGGGTCTTCAGTCCTACACCGAGCTATCATGGGCCCCATCTGTGCGGGGGTTCCAGTCCACATCCACACGTGGTCCTTGATTGTAGAAACCGTCTCATACAAGACCCCTGTGCCCTGCTCAGTTTGGTCTTTGTGGAGCTCTTGTTCTCCCCAAGTTTCAACAACCTCCCCCAGATCTATCGTTACTTCTCACCCTGTTTTTTGTTGTTGTTGTTGTTTTTGTTTTTTCAGAAAAGGGGAGCTCCCATACCCATCTACCTCAGCTCATCAAGATGCATCATATCCGAACATGTCCTCTAACCCTGTGGCTTGTCAAGGCAATTCCACCAGGGGAAAGAGTTTTAAAGGCTACCAAGTGTGTCCTTCTCCGATGCAGTCCTCACTGCTCTTACCAGAGGACTCACTTGAATCCTAAGCTGCCCATTGCTACATCTTTGTAGGAGATCTAGATATGGTTCATGCATAGTCCATGCTTAATGCTTCAATGTCAGCAAACCCCTTTGTTCCCTGTTCAGTTGGCTCTGTTGTTTTCTTTGCAGAGCTCCTGTCACTTGCAGATAATGTTGTTCTTCCTCCCACTATTGCCCAAGACTGCCTAAGCATCAATGTTTGTCTGTGAGTCTCAGCGTCTCTTTTGAAGCTCTGTTGGGTAGAGCCTCTCAGAGGACAGTTCTGACAGGTTCCTATCTGCAAGCTGAGCAAAGTATACTTAATAGTGTCAAGTATTGGCACTCTTTTATACAGTGGGTCTTTTTTGGGCCAGGCATAGGTTGTGCATTCCCTCAATCTCTATCTGCTTTAGCTTTCTCCCTGCACATCTCCTAGGCAGGGTAAATTTTGGGTCAAAGTTTTTTTGGTTGGCTTTTTTGTTCTCTGTCCTTTATTAGAAGTTTAGTTGAGTCCACTGATAGGGGAGGACTTTCTCCCCTTCCATCTGACCCTAGCTTATCATGTATCTTTAGGACTGGCTGCAGTGTACCCCTCTGTGGTCTAGCAAGGCTGTTCCTCCCTCTGGGGGTCAGGGGTGGATATCAAAAAGTCAGCCACTGAGTGCATGTCAGAAATAGTCCTTGTTCCCCTTACTAGGGTACCCACTTGGATACTGAGATACCATGGGCTACATCCGAGCAGGGGTTCTAGGTTATATCCATACATGGTTCTTGGTTGAAGAAAGTGTCTCACAGAAGACCCCTGTGCCCTGATATATATATCGTCCTTGTAGAGCTCCTGTCCTCTCCCAGTCATACTAACTCCCCCGTCTTTCACATGATTCCCATCAGTGGATTGGAAAGGGGCAGTGAGGAGATGAAAGTGGGACTGGGAGGGAATGAAGGAGAGGGCTATGGCTGGGATATAAAGTAAATAACCTGTGATTAATATAAAAAATTAAAGAAAACTAGCTGAGTTGGAGGATAGCCTCTTCAGTCTTTCCGGTATTTGCTACTAGGAGTCTCTGCTTGAAACCCCCTCATATCCTTCCAGGAGCCTCTCTAACTTAGGTCTACAGCTTGTCACCAAGCTGTCGCCATCCTTAGTTACTCTCTTCTCTACAGGCCCTCTGTCCACTTACCCTTGCTCAAATCAGGTCTGATCTCCACCCACTTAACTCTCTGTGTCCCTCTCCTGCCTTGTCCCCTTCTTTCTGCCACTATATCTGTATATTCCATCTACCCTCCTGAGTGAGATTTATGCATCCTCAATTGGGCCCTCCTTCCCACTTATCTTCTTTCAGTATGCTTACTTTGTACTATATGGCTAAAATCCACTTATAAGTCAGTACATACTATGTGCACCTTTCTGGGTCTGGTTACCTCATGCATGATGATCTTTTCTAGCTTCATCCATTTTCCTGCAGATTTCATGATTTCTTTGTTTTTAATAGCTAAGTCGTATTCCATTGTGTAAATGTACCACAATTTCTGTATCCATTCCTCCAGTGAGGGACATCTAGGTTGTTTCCAGATTCTGCATTTTTAAAAAAATAATGTTATTATTTATTATATTTATTCACTTTGTATCCTAGCTGTGGTCCCCTCCTTCTTCTCCTTCTAATCCCACCCTCCCACTTTCTTCTTCCACTCTGCCCCTCTCCTAGTCCATTAATAGGGGAGGTCCTCCTCCCATTCTACTTGACCCTACCTATCATGTCTCAGAACTGCTTGCATTGTCTTCCTCTGTGGCCGGTCAAGGCTTCACCCCCCAAGGGGGAGGTGATCAGGGAGCTGACACTGAGTTCATGCCTGAGACAGGCCCTGCTCCCCTTACTAGAGAACCGAGTTGGAGACTGAGTTTATGAGCTACATCTGAGCAGGGTTTTAGGTCCTTTCCATGCATTGTCCTTGGTTTGGTTGGGGTATCAATCTTTGTAGAGTATCCAGTTTATTATTATTATTATTATTATTTGCTCAGTTGGTTGGGTTTTTGGTTTTTTATTCTTTGCTCTCTTGGTCTCCTCTGGGAGCTTCTGTCCCCTCCAGGTATTTCTATTTCGTCCTTCTTTCACAAAATTTCATGCACTCTGACCAAAGTTTAGTTATGATTGTCAGCCTCTGCTTTGGTACCGTGATCATGGTCCCTCTGTGGTAGGCTCCTGTCTTTTTTCCCTGTCTCCTCTTCCTTCAGATGTTTATCACATCTTCTAAATGAGGACTGAGCATCTTCATAAAAGATATTCCTTGTTGGTTAGATTTTTTAGTAGTATATATTTTAGTATGGTTAGTATATCTAATATTTAATATGTCTAATAACCACTTATGAGTGAGTATATACCATCTGTGTATTTCTTCTTTGGGTTACCTCCCTCAAAATGATCTTTTCTAGTTCCTACCATTTGCCTGAAAATTTCATGGTTTCCTTTTTTTAATAGCTGAGTAGTATTCCATTGTGTAGATGCACCACAATTTCTGTATCTGTTCCTCCACTGAGGGACATTTAAGTTGTTGAGCATATTTTGGATATAGGAGTGGTATAGCTGGATCTTGAGGTAGCTCTATTTTTAATTTTCTTAGAAAAATGCCAGATTGATTTCAAAGCTGGTTATACCTGTTTACTTTACCATCGGCAATGGAGTAATGTTCTCCTTTACACAGACCCTCACCAGCATAAGCCTTTGCTTGAGATTTTTTTCTTAGCCATTCTGACTGGTGTGAAAATTTCACAGACATTTTGATTTGCATTTCCCTGATTACTAAGAAAGGTAAGCATTTCTTCTCTTGTTTTTATAATAGTTTTAAAAATACTTTTATTTTTTTTTACAATTTATTCATTTTTAAATACAGACTGTAGTCCCCTCCCTCATCTCCTCCTGCTCCCACCCTCCCTTCCTCTTCTCCACTATTCCCTTCCCCTTGTACACCGAAGTGGGGAGTTCTCCTCCCCTGCTACCTTACCTAGCTTATCAAGTCCATCCGGACTACCTGGATCCTCTTCCTTGTTTGCCTGGCAAGGTCATATGGCCAGGAGGAAGTGATCAAAGAGCAAACAGCTCAGTCCATGACAGAGGCAGTGCTTGCTCCCCTTACTTGGTGCTCCACGTGGAGACTGAGCTGCCTATTGGTTACGTCTAAGCAGGGGGTCGGGTTCTCTCCATGAATGTTCCTCGGTTGATGCTTCAGTCTCTGTAGAGCATCCTTGGCTCAGATTTTTTTTTTTTTTAGCTTTGTTGGTCTCCTTGTGGGAGGCCTGTCCCCTTCAGTTCCTTTTCTCTCCATCCCCCTTCTTCCATAAGACACCGTGCACTTTGCCCAAAGTTTGCCTTCGATTCTCAACATCTGCTTCCATTCCCTGTTGGGTGGAGCCTTTTAGAGGACCTCTCTGGTAGGCCTTCGTCCTATTCCCTCTCTTCCACAGCTTCTGGTGTTTATCCTATTTGCCATTCTGAATGAGAATTAAGCATCCTCCCTAAGGTCCTCCTTGTTTACCTTTTTTAGAACTATAGTTTTTTTATATCATTATCCTATATTCTATGGCTAATATTGGCTTATAAGTGAGTATATACCATGTATGTCTTTATGGTTCTGGGGGCATTTCTTTAAGTGCTTCTCAGCCATTTGAGATTCCTCTGTTGAGAATTCTCTTTTTGGTTCTTTGCCCCATTTTTAAATTGGGTTATTTTGTTTATTCTTGTTTGAATTTTTGAGTTCATTTTGTATTTTGTATTAAATGTGCAGAACAAAGAGAGAACACTAAAGCTGCAAGGGAAAAAGACCAAGTCACATATAAAAGCAAACATCAAAATTACATGTGACTTCTCATCAGAAACTCTAAACATCATAAGAGCCAAGACAGATATCTTACAGATACTAAGAGACCATAGATGTCAGTCCAGACTACTGTACCCAGAAAAACTTTTAAACACCATAGAGGGAGAAGAAAGATAGTCAACAACAAAAACAAATTTAAAAATAGATATCCACAAATCCAGCCCTACAGAACATACTAGAAGGAAAACTCCAACCCAAGCAGGCCAACTCTACCTAGGAAAACAAAAGAAATAAATAACCCCACATCAGCAAATCCTTAAGGCAGGAAGCCTCAGCAGATATAAAAAGACTAAAATAACTCCCAACGTCTTATCAGACCACCGTGGATTAAAGCTCAACAACAGCAGAAATAATAGAAAGCTTACAAACTCATGGAAATGGAATGACTTCATACTCAAAGATCAGTGGGTCAGGGAAAAAATAAGGAAATCAATTAAAGAATTTCTTGTGTTCAATGCAAATAAAGGCACAGCATATTCAAACTTATGGGACACACTGAACGCAATTCTAAGAGGAAAATTCATAGCACTAAACACCTTCCTAAAGAAATTGGAGAGATCCCATACTAGTATCTTAGCAGCACACCTGAAAGCTCTAGAGCAGAAAGAAGTAAACACAACAAAGAGGAGTAGTTGACAGGAAATAATCAAACTCAGGACTGAAATAAAAAATTAGAGGCAAATAGGAAAATACAAAGAATCAATGAAACCAAATTAACAAAATCAGAGACAAAAAAGGGAACATAACAACAAACACTGAGGATATAAAGTAATAATAATAATAATTAGACCTTTCTTCAAAAGCTCATATTCCACAAAATTAGAAAATCTAAAGTAAATGGACAATTTTCTGAATAGATTTCTTCTTCTAAAGTTGAATCAAGATCAAATAAATAATTTAAACAGTCCAATAATCCCTAAGGAAATAGAAGCAGTCATCAAAAGTCTCCTAACCAAAAAAATAAAAAGACTATTTCCAGATTGTTTTGGCTCAAAATCCTACCATTCCAAGAAATAACTAATACCATAGAAACTTTATTTTATGAATCTACAGTAACTCTGATAACTACACTCCACAGTTATTTTCAGACCAATTTCATTCATGAACACTGATGTAAAAATACTCAATAAAATATGTGAAAACCAAACTCAAGAACAGATCAAATTTATCATCCACTGTGATCAAGTTGGCTTCATCCAAGGGATGCAGACATAGTTTAACATATGAAAATCGCTTAATGCAATCTGCCATATAAACAAACTGAAAGAAAAAAATAATCACATGATCATATTATTACATGTAGAAAAAGCCTTTGACAAAATCCAACATCCCTTCATGATACAAGCCTTGGATAAATCAAGCATAGAGGATGCAAGCTGATTAGCAGCATCAAATTAAATGGAGAATTACTCAAACAATTCTGCTAAAATCAGGGACAAGACAAGGTTGCCTACTCTCTCCATAACTCTTCAATAAAGTAGTTGAAGTTCTAGTGAGAGCAATAAGACAACTAAAATAGATCAAGGGCATATGAATGGGAGGGAAGACGTCAAAATAATGAATGTTATTTGCAGATGATATGGTAGTATATCTTACTGATCCCAAAAATTCCACCAGAGAACTCCTACAGCTGATAAATTGCTTCAGCAAAGTGGCTGGATACAAGATTAATTCAAACAAACAAACAAACAAACAGCAGCCCTCCAGTACACAAATAACAAAAAGGCTGAGTTAGAAATTAGGGAACCCTCCCCTCTCACAATACCTACAAATAATATAAAGTATCTTGGTATAACTCTAGCCAATCAAGTCAAAGACCTGTATGACCAGAATCTCAAGTCACTGAAGAAATTGAAGAAGATGTCAGAAGATGAAAAGATATTCTGTGCTGGTGGATTGGTAGGAATAACATAACAAAAATGGCCATCTTACCGGAGACAGTCTTCAGATTTGATGCAATCCCCATCAAAATACCAGCACAGTTCTTCACAGACCTTGAAAGAACAATTCTAAACTTCATATGGAAGAACAAAACAAAACAGAATAGAAAAAAACCAGCTAAAACTATACTATACATAAAATAAAATGTTACAGTACAGAAAAAAGCTACAGTGCAAAACTACATGGCAAAAGCGTAGAAATTGATGAGTTGATTAACGGAATCGAACTGAAGATGCTAAAATAAACCCATATACCTATGGTCACTCAATTTCTGAAAAAAGGAGCCAAAATCATACAATGGAAAAAAAAGAAGGCATCTTGGACAAACTTATTCTTTTCCAGTAATGATAATGGCATCTGATAAAACTGAGTCTCAAAAGTATCTCTTTGGTGTTGGTGGAAAGATATGTAGTGTTCTTTCCATGACAAGGTCAGAGACAAAGTAACATTGGTTGGTGTTCTCATTTCAACATAAGCAAATAGTAAGCCATTAGGGAAATCATTTGACCATGTAAGCCTTCTTCTACATGAATATATTCAGATTATAAGTGTGATAAGCTAATCTGTTCACGAAATAATTATGAAGTTTAAATTTAAAGAAAATAATCTGAAGCTTGTGGTGAAGTGGTACTCTGTTGAAGTTTTATCATGATTTAACAATTCCAAACTGATATATTTTAGGAGAGCATTTTTTTTATCTTCTGTAATCATCATGTGTTAATTTTCAAACCATGTAGAGGAAGCAAATATATAAACTGTATTATCCTTGTCCCATCAGCATTCAAAATGCTAATATCAGAAACAAAGTTTAAAAATAACAAATTTTTCGAGAGTTTGGTAACTGAAAATGAACTCAATCGTCAAAGATATTAAACTGCCTTTAAAATACACAGAACAAATAAAATTACTTGCCTAAGTACTTGTAGTAATCATAGCTGTCATGCCATATTCAATACCAAGTCACACAATACGGCAAACTTTGGACAGTTAATATTACTGAATCATTTGAGCCTTGAAAACCTCAGATTAATGCATCATCCCTAAGTGGCTCTTGTTTCTATATAGCAGGGACACTGCTTCTGCTGGTGATGTCAAGTCTACTGCTATGGGGGAAGGCTGCATCAATTCTTACCTGTCTTACTGAAGATGGAGGCTGTATGGAGCCCCTTGTGGAAACATTTAACAATGCCATCAACAGAGCTGAAACAATCCATAACCTTGTTCATCAATTACATGAAGAATTTGTAAGTACCTCACCCTTCATGCTAATGTTTGAATTGCTCTAGATCTGAGACATAAAGCATCAAGACCCATATCAGAAAATATACCTTAATAGGTAAAGAACCCAGGAGCTACTGAAACATGTACAGGGTCAACTGCATAGCTTCAGCAAATTTCAGAGAAACTAGTGATTTTTCTAGTTTTTTTCTCTAATTCAAAAACAAATTTTTACTAAAGAAAACAAATTAAAAATCCCTAGTTTCTCTGAAATTTTCTAAAACTGTACAATTTACCCTGTACATGTTTCAGTACCTGGTGGGTTCTTTACTTATTAAGGTATATTTTCTGATATTTGGTCATTATGCTACCACTAGGGACTCTGAAAGGCTCTACCCTGCAGAGTATCAAGGCAGATGCTGAGACTCATAGCCAGACTTTTGGGAGAGTACAGGGAATCTTATGAAAAAAAAAGGGGGGGGAGATAAGCCCTGAAGAGGACAGGAGCTCCACAAGGACAGCAACAGATCCAAAAAGTGTGGGCACAGAGGTCTTTTCTGAAACTGATATTCCAGCCAAGGACCACTCATGGAGATGGCCAGGAACCCTTGCAAAGAGGTAGCCTATGACAGTTCAGTATCCAAGTGGCCTCCATAGTAATGGGGACAGGGATTGTCTCTGACATGAACTGATTGGCTTGCCTTTTGATCACCTCCCCCTGAGGGAGGAGGAGCCTTACTAGGCCACAGAAGACAATGCAACCTCTTCTGATGAGACCTGATAGACTATGATCAGAGGGAAGGGGAGGAGGACCTCCTTTTTCAGTGGACTGGGAGAGGGACACAGGTGGTGAAGAGGGAGGATGGGTTTGGGAGGGGAGAGCAGAGGGAGGTACAGGGGGGCTACAAAGTGAATAAACTGTAATTAATAAAAATGAAAATAATTAATAAAACATCAAAATCAAAAACAAAAACCTTTTGTAGAAACCTTTAAAATTTGCCCAGGTAAGGAACTCTCAGTTTTCATTGTTGTGTTCAGGGTCACAAACTTCCACTGGCCATGTTCACTTAACACATTGCAGTTATTCACTGTAAAAGATGTGTATTGCAATGATGCAGTGAACTATAAATTTGGAACGAAGGTAAACTAAATCATGGGAAGAGGAAAGAGAGCATGAAAGAGAGGAAAGAAAGAAAGAAAGAAAGAAAGAAAGAAAGAAAGAAAGAAAGAAAGAAAGAAAGAAAGAAAGAAAATTAGTTTTTAGTCTTTCAAGAAATGTAGTTTAAAGATTTTCAGTGTTCTATTTTTTCCAATATCTGTTCCTTTCTTGCTGATTACTATATGTTATTTCTCAAGGTCAGAAAATACAAAGGAAGAGAAAACAGGCAAACATTCAGTATATTGAATATCAGGAGAATGTGTCTCTGTTTGCAATAAACATGTCTTCATCTTCTTTTATTTTTATTGACTAGATGTTATTTTTTTCCCTTTACATGACTCAGTTCTACAACGCATTCTCTTCCAGACAATTTTCTATTATTGTAAGTACCTAACTTCTTTCCAGCTGCTTCCCAAAGGCAACCTCATGTCAATGATTACAACTTAAATGAGAAAGCATCACACAGTATTTTTAGTTTATGTTCTCAGCTGAGTTTTTCAACTTCTTAACCTTCACAGTAATCTACTAAACCTCCAAAAATTGGTTATTAGAAGTAATTAAGATATTCTGAATTATATATATTTAAAAAATAATATTTCTTTAATCATTCAAAATTAATACAGAAAATTACTGGTTTTATAATTTTGTTGACTATAGTTTACTATAGAAGATTCTGTTTTTCATGAGTAATATTGCCACAATGCAAAAACTTTCATTCTAAAACTATTATCATCTTTGTTTTACACAGCTATATTTATGCAATGTTAAATTAATACATTTACAGTTATGATGTCTGGGTTAGTAGATATCATTATTTATCAAGAGGAAATAGAATGATTGATTAATATGTAATTTGGTTTTGTGCTGAAATACTACAGAAAGATGATAATTAAAACACTTTGTTTTGATAAATTTACCCCTTTTAGTTGGCCTTGTTAATAGTAATTTTCAGGAAGAGTGAGAAGATTATAGAATAAGAGAGGAGGGGTACAAATGTGAGTGAGAACCCATGTTAAAATGCAGGTATATGAGACACAGAATAAGGTGATGGGCACTTTCTTAATTTGTTAATATCAGCATTTATGAAGTACTTACTGTTAAAAGTTATATAGCCATCAAAATGCTTTATTATTCTGGTCATAAAGTGATTTAAACAATTTCTGAAGTCTAACTGAGTTTTTGTGTTTATTTTGAGGCTGACCAAATGCATAGGAGGAATGAGATTGCTATCTTGGCCAAAATTTCCTGTCATTCTAATATCACGAACCCTACAGCTAGTGGAACTGAGCAAACAAATATAAAAGTAAGTTCCTGTCATGGGTTTTTCACAAAAAGTCAGAGGCAATGCACTGGAATTGTGGTGCTTTTGGTTATTTTAAGCATTATGATAGATGTAGTAATCATGCATGCAGGAAAATTGGAGGAAAAGCATAAATATTATATTTTATTTTTGATAAATAAATGAAATGCCCTATTAACTGTGTAGCAAATTCTTAAATATTTCTTTTAGAGTATGATATTTTAGGGAGGGCTCAACACTGAAATTTTATTTATCACTTTTTAGGACATTTTGAGCTAAATTGGCTATTTAGGATTACATTCTCACACGTATATAAGTGATGGAAATGAAGCTGAATTCATTATATGTTGCTAATGTGTTCCTCATGGCTGTATGTCCTGGCTCTATTTCTATTTTTACCTATCTCCTTCTCTTTCTATGATTCTCTATTCCTTAATAGAAATGCAGAAGAGCAAAATAATTCTGTGAAATACTAGCATTATATTTCTTAGTATGCAACAATGCCCTAATTCATGGTGATAAGGTCTACATATTACAGCCGTTCTATTTTATGGTTGCTATCATCTCCTCATTCTGACTCCCTACATAGAATATAGGAATATGATTTAAGTGGGATTTTATATGACAACAATAGAGAAAATGAGGACAAAGATATGAAGAAAATGTTTCATTAGAGCTACAATTTTGGTAGACATGTCAAAAAGTACTCTGTTAGCATTGCTATATTTGCACCTTACAAAAAACATAATGAAAGGTGGTATTATTTGAGTAACTAATAAGAAGAAATGGAGATTTTGGAAAGTTGTACAAGATATTTACACTTGCCTGGAATTTAAGAATGCAAGTGGGTGCTCCATCCCGCTGCAGATCTCAATCTGAATCACATGACAGCACGCTCCCATTTATTGCCATCACCATTTGCTTGCTCCTTTCCTCAATGACATTTATACCTCCCTAATGTTATAAATGGGACTTAGTCTGCTCTCATTTTTATCGTCACTGGGGAAACTAACAAACATCAGTAGAGTGAATAGTTTAAATCATACACGAGCATTAAATACTGGAGAATCAAAATTCTGCTGTGACTTTTAGATATTCTGTTATTAAAGACAATGTTCTATCATAGTTATTTACATATTCATGCTAATAAATATACTTCTTTTTCAGAGGAAAAGGAAAATTACAAAAAGGAGTACCACAATCTCTTCAATGTATCTTTGTTCTCATTTATTAAACTTACCTAGAAATCATAAATATGTACATCAGTGAATGCCATGAATCTCTGAGTGAAAATGATTTGAGCCAATTTCCCTGATTAGAGCCATCTATCTTTCCTGAGTAAAATCTTATTGGCACCTAGTGAGTCCCAGAAAGACCTGTTTTACCAAATGATAGACAAACAACCAAATAACAAATGTCTCATTACAGAGGAAGCTGTTTGAATTTAATGGGGAAAACATAATACGAAGTCTTATCTCAGAAAAATGGTCATTTATAAGCATCATAATTTGCTTATTTTGCAGACCATAGAAAAATGTTTAAACTTTGCATTCCACACCATGTAAATGTATACTACATGTGGCATATATACATAGTTAAAAACATGTTTCAGCTTAGCTTCTTCACATGAACATTACATGCAACATCCTGCCTTTCTGAAAATTTTTAATGCAATGGTTCTACCTTGTTTTCTTAGACCAAAAGATATGTAAAAATTATTATCAATTCTGTGGGTGCCTGGATCAGCCCTCTATTTCATCTGGTGATTGAACTGAGTGCCATGGAAGGGGTTCCTGAAAGTATCCTTTCAAAAGCCAATAAGATTGAAGAGAACAACAGAGAAATCCTAGATGACCTTAGATGGATACTCACCAAGGTGAGAAATTTACCATTAGATATTCTGATTCATAAAATAGATGGTTTCTAAAAATTAAAAATAAAAGAATTCTGAAATACCTCATCTTTCCAGAGTGAAACATAGAAATCTGATCTAATGAACAATCATTTTGTAAGACAGTGGTTTTCAACCTGTGGGTTATGAATCCTTTGATGGTCAAATAACCCTTTTAAAGGGGTTGAATATCAGACATCCTGCATATCAGCTGTTTACAATGTGATTAACTACAGTAGCAAAATATCAGTTATGAAGTAGCAACAATAATATTTATGGTTGGGGGTTACCACAGCATGAGGAAATGTATTAAAGGCTCACAAAGTTAGAATAGTTGAGAAATGCTGCCCTAAGAAGTTGCTGGCAGCTCCAACCCTCTCAGAGATGCTTCTTGTCACCAATCTGATCTGGGGATCAGAGTGAAAAACAGTTGCTAATCTTGGGGACTTAGAGGACACTATTCCTGGACAGAGGGAAAAGAGCTCAGCTCCTTCTAACACAGTCATCTTTTGACTCTGTTTATTAAATCACCACCTGGTATTCATTATTTGTGAAATATTCATGCATAAACTTCATGGAAAATAGATTTGGTTGAAATGTATAAAAAATAGTGGTGCATATCAGCTTCTGTGAAACACAAAGGACATGCAGGAGTCTTCTGAGTGAAAAATTGACAACAGCTCTTCCGATGTACCAGAATCAAATAGAAATGTCCTACTTTTCTGCTTTGAAAGGGCATAGTTTCTTCGTAATCCATTACATGTTAGAACAAATTCAGATGAGTCTTGAGCATCCTTTCTAAAAGACTAACTGCTTGAGAGTCTCCTGGCCTGCATAAATGAATACCTGTTACTATGATGGAAGCAGTATATTTCTGAAGGTGTTTCTTGGTTGAACACATAGGAAACAAGGAGAGAGGAACACTAACAATATACTCAACAAGTAACTTACTTTCATTTTGATTTATAGGCCTATCCTAAAACAAAGAAGAAGGAAAACTTCCCCAGCTGGGAATATCTTCCATTCTTAAAGTCAAATGAAAAATATTATAAATTTTTGGCAATATACAACCTTTCTAATTGCCTGAAAACTAGTATTTCCTACACTGTGCATCATCTCAGAGTTTTGAAGTGTCGAATAACCAAGAAAGGCTGCTAAGTGCATATCTACCATGTCTGCTTTGAAGGTGGTCCATGACAGCCCATTGCTGAGAAGTTTCTTATAATTCTCTATCTTTGCATGTATTTGTGGGTATAATGTATATCTCTTTACATAATAAAAACCATTCTCTTTAGAAATATTCATGTCTAAAAAGCTTATTTTTTATAATAAATTTATTTATTTTTATATCAATCACAGGTTAGGTACTTTGCATCCCATGTGTATTCCCTTCCCTCACTCCCTCCCACCCTCCCTCATCTCCTCCCCGCCCCCTCCAAGTCCACCAATGGGGGAGGATCTCCTCCCCTTCCATCTGACCCCAGATCATCTTGTCTCCTCAGGGCTGGTTGCAATGTCCTCCCCAGGGATCTAGCCAGGCTGTTACTCCCTGGCATGTATGGGGGAGGGTCTAAGAGTCAGACATCAAGCTCAAGACTGAAACAGGCCCTGTTTCCCTTACTAGGGTCTGCAGTTCACCAATGAGTTATCATGGGCAACATCTGAGCAGGGGTTCTAGGCCATATCCATACATGGTCCCTGTTTGGAGAAACTGTCCCTTGTAAGACCGTTGTGCCCTGCTCAGTTTGATCTTTGTGGAGCTCTTGTTCTCCCCAAGTCTTACTAACTTCCCCTATATTTATTATTACTTCCAGCCCTCTGCCAAGGGCTTAACCGAGAGTCTTAATACCTGTTTTGATACATTGCTATACTGATTCTTTCATAGGTCCTCTTTTGTTCGCTAAATAGAATGCCAGTTAGCTTGCTCCTATCAAATTTATAACAAACAATAGTTGTTAAACATGCAAATAAATTTACAGTTCATTTCAGTTTACTCAGAATATCACTTCACATAAAAGTGATGGAAGTCAAGTTATCATAATCAGAGTTTAAACTGTAATTACAAATCTATGTATCTGGCCCTCCCAGACTCATGTTATAGACCAGTTGGCCTCAGACTCACTGATATTCACCTGACTCTGACTTCCCAAGTTGTGGCTTTAGTGGGAGAAGATGTGCCTAGTTCTTCGGAGACTTAATATATCAGGGCAGGATGGTACCCATAGAGGACTTCCCCTTTTTCTCAGGAGAAGGACATGAGAGAATTGGAGAAAGAGGTGCACAAAGGTGAGAGCGGGAGAAGAGGAGGGGGCTGTAGTCAGGGTTTATTACATAAAAAACCAGGGTGAGTAAATAAATAAAACTAAAATCAAGAAATTGTAGATGGGTTTGGGATCATTCTCGGCATGAAAGATGCAAAAAGAGATAAAATATTTGATTAATCATGTGAGGAAATTAAGCTTTCTTATCACCCAATGGTCAAAATAACAGTGGAAAAACATGTAATAATTCCTGGGAATCAGTTTAACCAAGTGAAGGAATTTATGTTTATTTTACTATAAATAAATATATTCTAAGAAAAATACTATTAAATGAAATAATTTTTAAAAATCAATAAAAAACAAGATGTAAATGTACAGGTAGGAAAAGGAATGATTCTGTAATTCTTTATGGAAAAATGTCCCTCACAAGGTTATGTGCCTAAAAGTATCATACTTCTTTTCAGTTATACAGCCATGGGAGATCCTAGAATCATTAGTAAGATTTTAAAGTCTATAGTTCTCCCCATAGAGATAAAGACTTCACACAACCAACTGAATAAGAGCACTAATAACACAAATAGGAAAAAAAAAGTATAAGAAGGAAAGAAGAAATGAAAGAAAGGGAGAGGTGGAGAGATTAAAAAGTCAATGAAGTAGATAAAAATGAGAAAAAGAACAAGAAAATTGAAGGGGATTTGAGAAAAAATATAACAAGATGGAAAGCGAGAGGGCAGAAGGTGAGAAGGGAAGGGAAGAAAAGCAAAATATACCAACTGATTGTATTGAACTAAACTGCATCCAACAATTATCTTAAAGTGGCTGGAGGTACAGGAGTCTGATACTGTTATGGACTCTAGGGGGAGGTTGAATTGTCTATTGGCATCACATGAAGCTCATCCTTGTATGTAAAGGAGAGTCAAGGCTGGCAGTTCAGGAATATGTGCTGCTTAATAGAGATTCCTTTCCAAAATTTTATCTAAGGGTATGCTTCATCTAATGTTTGCTTGTAAAATTGTTGACATCTTCAAGTGTGAATGTATATTGGGTGGATATAGAAAACCCTTATTTGTGATTGAAGATGAGTTGTCATAATCATTCCCAACCATGTTTGAATGTATGTTCTACTTGTGTATCTCCAGGGACCCACTATAAGCTTTAAGGAAGTCATTCTCACAATAGTATTAAGAATCAGGTTCTCTTAATTCACAAGAGTTGAACACTAAAGAAATGGACTATGTTCTGCAGGTCAAATAGATCATCAGGTAGATGACTCTCTAAGGAAATTATTGCTTCAAGTATTAGATAGTAAATTTCCATAAAGTCAATATTATGAACAGGTAAATACACAAAAATGACACGTAGAAATATATAATGATAAAGACAAGACTCTTAGATTTAAAAATGACTTCATTGACAATTCTTGTAACAAAGTCGTCAATATAACATGGATATATTGTGAATTATGGTTACAAATACCACAGTAGATATATTAAAATATCTATTCAAATGAAAATGTAAGAAGCAAGTTTCTTAACCTTCTGAAATTTATTCCAGAAAGCAAAAAAAAAAAAAAAAACTGTACCCAAGCTGCCACACCAATATCAGATAGTAGAGATACTTTACTTTGTATCATCTTGTACAAAAATTGCCGAAGCTGATTCCACATGGTTCTGAGTTATAATGGAGTTATAAAGAGTCAACACAGGCTTACTTGATACAATAGGCTAAGAAATTAAAAGTCCAGTGTCAGAAATGGTGTTTCTTTTGTAGTTCTGTGAGTAACCACAGATTTAAAAAAAATTAAAGCCCACTGTCAAATTTCTTAGTATCTTCAAAAATGCACTTATAAAACCATATTTGTGAAGACACAAATACAAATGCATATGTCACCAACATGGAGTAATTAAAGTGGTACAGATCTAGATGTTTTGTCACTACTGGAAAAATGTATACATCCATCACTAAAATGTTATTTATATTAAACAATTCTCAATGTATCCATCCACTTTCTAATCTTCTGGAAAGAAAACAGATTAATAGTACAATTTTTCTCCCTAGCAATTTTCAAAAATGCCCAGTAAGCAGCAAGATCCCACTTCTATATGAAAATCATTGGTCACATTCACAATTCATTTCTATAGTCAGAAAACATTGGGAACCATTTTAATACCCTCGGTATCTATTACTGGTGTTCCAAATCCTGCAGGATACAATAACCTTGAAATGGACATTTACAAAAGAACAAAACATCTGAAGTTCTTTATATATTGTGGATATTAGCCCTTTGTCAAACACAGGGTATGTGAATAATATCCTTTTCCAGTCTGGAGCCTGTCGGTTTGTTTTTATGACAGTTTCCTTTGGTTTACAGAAGATTTTCAGTTTCATGAGGTCCCATTTATTGAATGTTGATCTTAGAGCTCGTTCTGTTGGTGTTCTGTTCAGGAAGTTATCTCCTGTCCAATGAGTTCAAGGCTCTTCCACACTTTTACTTCTAAGAAGTTAAAAGGCAACAAATCAAATCATACAATTTCAAAATGGGGTGAAGTGCTAAAAAGAGAATTCTCAATAGAGGACTATCAAATGGCAGAGAAACAATTAAGAAATGCTCAATAGTCATAGTCCTCAGAGAAATGCATATCAAAACAACCATGAGATTTCACCTTACACTCATAAGAATGGTTAAGATAAAACAAAAACAAACAACAATTAAAAAAACCTCAAGACTGTACTCCAACCAAGGACCATTCATGGAGATAACCTAGAACCCCAGCTCAGATGTAGCCTATGGCAACTCAGTATCATTGGTTTCCCTAGTAAATGGAATAAGAACTGTCTCTGCCATGAACTCAGTAGTGGGCTCTTTGATGCCCCACCCCCACCCCCATGCAGGAGCAGCCTTGCCAGGCCACAGAGAAAGACAATGCAGCCAGTCCTGATGAGACCTGATAGGCTAAGGTCAGATGGAAGGGGAGGAGGACCTTCCCTATCAGTGGACTGGGAGAGGGGAATGGGAGATGAAGGAGGGTGGGTGGAATTGGGAGGGGTTTAGAGAGGGGGGCTACAGCTGGGATACAAAGTAAATAAACTGTAATTAATTTTTAAAAATAAAATAAAATATAAAAAAAGAACAAAACATTTGAAAACACATTTTTTCAATTATTATTACTTTCTATCTTTTATTTTTAAATTTTATTTATTCATTTTACTCTTCATTGAACCCCTCCCTCCTCCCTGTCTCACCCTCCCACCTTCTTTCCCCATTCCCCTTTCCTTTTCTCCACAAAAGAGAGGTACCACTCCCCACCAACCCACCCCAGTATTTCAAGTATCATCAGGATTAAGCACATCCTCATCCAGTATCGCCTGACAAGGCAGCCCAGCTAGGGGAAAGTAATCCAAACTAGTCAACAGAATCCATGTCAGAGACAACCCCACTCCACCTCCTAGGGAACCCACATGAAGACCAAGCTGTTCAGCAGATAAATATGTTTAGGGGGCCTAGATCCATTCCATGCTCTTTCGTTGATAGTTCATTCTCTTTGAGCCCCCATGGTCTTCAGTCAGTTGACTCTCCTGGTTTTCTCCTGGAGTACTTGTCTCCTCCGAGTTGTCCCTTAATCCTTCCCTCAAATCTTCCACAAGACTCCCCAAGCTCTGCCTAATGTTTGGCTGTGGGTCTCATCATCGGTTTTGATCCGCTGCTGAGTGGAGCTTCTCAGAGGACAGTATGTTAGTCTTCTGTCTGCAAACATAGCTGAGTTATCAGTGGTTAGTGTCAGGAGTTGGCTCTCTCCAATGGGGTGGGTCTCTAGTTGGGACAGTCATTATTTGGACTTTTGTCAATATCTGCTCTATATTTATCCCTGAACACTTGTAGGCAAAGTCAATGTGGAAAGAAAGGAGTTGTGAGTGGGTTAGTGTCACCCTCTGATGGAAGTCTTTCCTGCCAACCCACTTCAGCCTCCATATCCCTGCAGCTAGGAGTTTCAGCCAGTTTCAACTCCGTGTTCTCGAAGGACTGTACCCAGTTTGGATTCTCAAGCCTCTCCAGAGATGCCCTCCCCCCCAATATGTCAGTTTCTTGCTGGTTGAAGGCGACACACGCTTTTAATCCCAGCAATTGCTAGGCAGAGGCAGGTGGAATTCTATGGTCTACATAACAATTTCCAGGACAGTCAAAGGCTAAACGAGAAACCCAGTCTTGAAAAACTGAAAAAACAAAACTAAAAGCAATAACAAAAAAATACAACAAAACAAACAAAAGAAACTAACCATCACGGTGTCCTATATACCTTTCAAATTTTCTTTCTATTTTATCACATTAAAACTTGATCCCAGCTCCCTCTCTCCTTCCCTCCCAGTCCTGCCCTCATGCTCCAGTCCCCCATCCCACCAACTTCTTATCAGAGACAGGAAGGCTCCTAACGGATTCCCAACCTGCTCTGGCACTTCCAGTCAACAGCTGGACTAAGCACATCCTTTCCCATTAAAACAAGGCAAGACAATTCATCT
>CM053760.1:50243586-50258887 GCA_028658305.1 Pachyuromys duprasi
TTTTCAACTTCCTAACCTTCACAATTGTTACTGACCTTTCATGAATTAGCTGATTATTAAAAATAAATAAGATATCCTAAATTATATATTTATCAAATTTAATATTCCATTAATCATACAATCACTAATGGACTAAATCAATTTAATATTTTCTTATTTTGTTGTGTTTGAGTTTATTTTAAATAGTCTATTTTCGTGAGTAATTTTGTGACAACAGAGACACAATTTCATTCTAAGACTACTATAATCTTTACATTACACAGCCATACATTCCATGTTCAATTAATAAATTTATAATTCTGATACCTGAGTCAATGGCATTATTTATAGACAGAAAACAGAAAGATTAATAAATATGTGCTATAGTTTTGTGCTGAAATACTAGAAAAAATGATAATTAAATCATTTAGTTCTTGATACATTTACTTCTTTCAGTGTTTGCCTTCCCAAATAGTAACTTTTAGAAAAAGTGGGAAGACAGGAGAATAAGAGGATGGAGTTCAAAGGCCAAATTAAGAAGCAGATGCATGAAACTAAGAATTAGTTGATGGCAGTTTCTTAATTTTTTTATTTTTTATTAATTTCAATTTATTCACTTTGTATACCCCTGTAACTCCCTCCCTCCTCCCCTCCCAAACCCACCCTCCCACTCCCTTTCCACACATGCCTCTCCAAAGTCCACTGATAGGGAAGGTCTTCTTTTGCTTCCTTCTGATCCTAATCTATTAAGTCCATCAGGAGTGGCTGCACTGTCTTCCTCTGTGGCCTGGTAAAGCTGCTCCCCCCAAACCCACCCTCCCTCTCCCTTTCCACACATGCCTCTCCAAAGTCCACTGATAGGGAAGGTCTTCTTTTCGTTCCTTCTGATCCTAATCTATTAAGTCCATCAGGAGAGGCTGCATTGTCTTCCTCTGTGGTCTGGTAAGGCTGCTCCCCCATCAGGGTGAGGTGATCAAAGAGCAGGCCAATCAGTTCATGTCAGAGACAGTCCCTTTTCCCATTACTATGGAACCCACTTGGAAACTGAACTGCCATGGGCTACATCTGAGCAGGGGTTCTAGGTTATCTCCATGCATGCTACTTGGTTGGAATATCAGTCTCAGGAAAGACTGGACAGTTTCTTAATTTTTATATAAGTTTTTATGAAGGTTTATGGTTAAAATTTATATAACCAACAAATGTGTTAATATTCTGTTAATGAAGTCATTAATATAATGTTGAAAAATGACTGATTTTTGATGTTTTCTCTCTCTCTCTCTCTCTCTTTTTTTTTTTTTTGCAGCTTTCAAAAATGATTAGGGAGGATTATCCTGGTTTCAGTGCGAAAACTCACTGCCACTCCAAGGTTACAAACCCTTCAGAGAGGGGAATTGAATACAAAAATATTCCGGTGAGCAAATGTCCTTGTTGTATATTTGAGCATAATTTGGATATATGTATGCCTAGGAGTGGTATAGCTGGATCTTGAGGTAGCACTCTTCCTAATTGTCTGAGAAAGCAACAGATAGATTTCCAAAGTGGTTGCACAAGTTTACATTCCCACCAGCAATGGAGGAGGGTTCCTCTTTTTCCACATCCTATCCAGCATGTGTTGTCCCTTGAGTTTTTGATCTTAGCCATTCTGATGGATATATGGTGAAATCTCAGGGTCATTTTGATTTGTATTTCCCTGATGATTAGGTATGTTAAGCATTTCTTTAAGGATTTCTCTGCCATTCGATATTTCTCCATTGAGAATTCTCTTTTTTAGCTTTGTACTCCATTTTTAATTGGACTACTTGGTTGGTTGCTGTTTAAATTCTTGAGTATAAAACAAGGACATTTGCTCAACTATGTTCATAGCAACTTTATTTGTAATAATCAGCATCTGGAAACAACCCAGATGTCTCTCAACTGAGGAATGGATACAGAAATTGTGGTACATTTACACAGTGAAATACTACTCAGCAATTAAAAACAAGGAAATCATGAAATTCGCAGGAAAATAGTGGGAGCTAGAAAAGATCATCCTGAGTGAGGTATGCCAGAAGCAGAAAGACACACATGGTATATGCTCACTCATATGTGGATATTAGACATATAATACAGAATAATCATTCTAAAATCTGTACACCCAAAGAAGCTAAACAAAGAGGACCCTGGGTAAGACGATCAATTCTCATTATTCAGAAAGGCAAATGGGATAGTCATTGGAAGAGGGTGAAAACTGGAAATAGGACAGGAGCCTACCACAGAGGGCCTTTGAAAGACTCTACCCAGCAAGATATTAAAGTAGATGCTGAGACTCATAGCCAAATTTTGGGTAGAGTGCAGGGAATTTTATGAAAGAAGGGGAAGATAGAGGGGACAGGTGCTCTAAAAGGAAACCAGGAAACCAACAAAATCAAAATATCTGGGCCCAAGGGTCTTTTCTGAGACTGATACTCCAACCAAGGACTATTCATAGATAGAACCTAGATCTCCTGCACAGATGTGGCCCATGGCAGCTCAGTGTCCAAGTGGCTTTCCTAGTAAGGGGAATAGGGGCTATCTCTGACATGAACTTAGTGGCTGGCTCTTTGACCATCACCCCCTGAGTGGGGAAGCAGCCTTACCAGGCCACAGAAGAAGACGTTGCAGATGAGACCTGATAGGCTAGGGTAAGATGGAAGAGGAGGAGGACTTCCCCTATCATTGGACTGGAAAAGGGCCTGGGAGGAGAAGAGGAAGGGAGGGCAGGGTTGGAAGTGAATGAGGAAGGGAATGAGAAAGAGGGCTACAGCTGGGATACAAAGTGAATAAAATGTAATAAATTTTTTTAAAAAAGAAGGAAAAATAGCAAGGTTAGTTTTCTTCATGACTTTCTCACAAAACACCCAAAGCAATGCACTGTGATTTGCGCTGTGTTAGTTTTACAGGAATTATGATAAATGCAGTAATAATGTGTACAGAATTAAATTGACATAAAGTATGAAAAATTACATTATATCATTGATAAATTATAAATAAAATTAATTAACCAATAACAATGGATTAGATTCTTAAATAGTCCATTTAGAAATAGTTATTTTCAGAATGACTTACACTGAAATTTTACTTAGGACATTTTTAGCTAAATTGGCTATTTATGATTATATACTCACTCCTACGTAATTGATGAAAATGTAGCTGTATTTAAAATATGTTGTTAATGGGTTCTCTATGTTGGCATTCTAAAAAACTGGAAACTCTTATATTCTTGATTTTTAAATGTGTCTTTGTTCTATACTTATTTTATATTTCTCTTTGTCCCTTCATTTTTCTCTATGCCTTAAGCAAAAATCCAGATAAGCAGAATAGTCCTGTGAATTCCTAGTATTATTTTCCTAAATATGTAACAATGCTTTAATTCATGGCCATAAGGTCTATATATCATAGCAGTTCTATTTTGTGATTGAAATCATCTCTTTGTTATGATTCCGTGTAATAACATAACAGAATTTTATTTACATTGAATATTATATGACAACTATAAGGGAAATGGGGATAAAGATATGAAGAAAATAAATGTTTCTTCAGAGGTAGAGTTTTGCTAGAATGTCAAAAAGCAATCTCTTAGCATTGCTATATTTGAACTTCACAAATAATTTAATAGGAAATGGCATTAAAAGAAATGGCAGTTTTGAAAAGTTGTACAGGACATTTTCACTTGAATGGAATTTAAGAATACAAGTGGGCACATCAACCAGTTGCAGATCTCAGTGTGAGTCACATGATAGCATGCTCCCATCCATTACCATCACCATTTGCCTGCTCCTTTCCTTAATGCCATGTACATATTCATATTCCTCTTCTCATTTTCATGACCACTGGGTAAACTAACGAACGTCAATAAAGTGAATGTCTTAAATCATATATGAGTATCAAATACTGGAAAGGCAATATTCTGTTGTGATTTCCATTGATTCCATTATTAAATCCAATGTTGTGTGTCATGGTTCTTAACCTATACGTGGCAATATCCTGTTCCTTCAGAGGCAACAGTACCGTTCTCTCTTCATTGTATCTTTGTTCTAATTTCTTAAAGTTTTATAGAAATCATAAATGTGTACATGAATGAATGCCGTAATTTATTAGGTGTGTATGAATCCCTTAGTGAAAATGATTTGAGTCTCTTGCCCCTGTCTGGTAATATCTCTATAGCCTCAGTCAAATCTTATTGGTCCCTATTGAGTCCCAGAGATCTGTTTTACCCATTGATAGACAAATAACCAAATAATAAATATCTCACTAGAGCAGAGCCTGTTAGAATTTCATAGGGAGAACAAAACATGATCTCAGAAAAAATATTAATTTATAAGCAGTATAATTTCTTTCATTTTCATACATAATAGTTGGACTGTTTAAATTTTACCTTTCCACACTATGTAATATCTTTACAACATGGGTCATACATACAGAGTGAAAACATGTGTCAGTTCAGCTTCTTCACATGAGCATTACATGAAAAAAACCTGCTTTACTTAAATTATTTTAATACAATAAAATAATGGTTCTATTATATTTGCTCAGACAGAAAAATATTTGAAAATGTTGATCAATTTTGTGGGTGCCTGGAATGGCCCTCTGTACCATCTGGTGGTTGAACTGAGTGCCATGGATGATGTTCCTGAAACTATCCTTTCAAAAGCCAATGAGATTGAAGAGAACAACAGAGAAATCCTGGATGACCTTAGATGGATACTCACCAAGGTGAGAAAATTTCCATTAGTATTTTCTCATTCATAAAAGTGGTGGGTTGTCTAAATTTAAAAAAAAATGGAAATACCCCATATTTCCAGAGTAAAATGCAAATATCTAATCTTGTGGATAACATTCTCCTAAAACAGTGGTTCTCAACATGTGCGTCATGACTCCTTTGGGGGTTTAAGGACCTTTTCACGGCAGTTGCCTATCAGATATCTTGTATATCATGTATTTACATAATGACTGTTTTCAAAAATCACAATTACCTAGTAGCAACAAAAATTATTTTATGGATGGTGTTTACTAGAGCTTGAGGTACAGTATTAAAGGGTCAGAGATTGGGAAAGTTGAGAACTACTGGACTACGAGATTGCTGGCAGCTCCGGCCTTCTCAGAGATGCTTCTCATCACTCCCACTCTGGGGATCAGAATTAAACAACTGTTACTATTAAGCACTTAGAGGACTTCTTTCCCGGACAGAGTGAAAGAGCTCAGTTCCTTCTAATATAGTCATCTCTAGGCTCCATGTATTAAATCACCATCTGATATGCATTACATGTCAGGTTTTCATTCATAAACTTCATGGCAAATGGATTTAGTTGAAATGTATAAACAAATGGTGGTACATATCAGCTTCGGTGATATACAAATGCTATGTAAGAGTGCCCTAAGTGAGAAACCGACACTAGTTCTTCCAATGTCCCAGAGTCAAAGTGAAACTTTCTACTTTCCTTCTGCTTCCGAAAAGAAGTACTTGTCTGTAATCCATTGCATAGTAGAACAAATACATATGAGTCTTGATCATACTTCCTAAAAGATAAACTGCTTGACAGTCTCCTGGCCTAGATAAATGAAAACCCATACCTTTGATGGAAGCAGTACATTTCTGAATGTATTTTTCTGATTGAACATGTAAGAAACAAGGAACACTAACAAAATACTCAACAAGTAACTATTGTCTTGATTTTTAGGCCTATCCTACAGAAAAGATACAGGAAAATTTCCCAAGCTGGCAACATCTTCCATACATAAAATCAAGCCTCAGAAATTATCAGTTTTTAGCAATATTTAACCTTTCCAACTGCCTACGCTCAGATATATACTCCACTCTATTTCACCTCAAAAAACTGAAGTGTCGAATAATCAAGAAAGCTTGTTAAGTGCACATCAACCCTGCCTGCGTTGGAGGTGGTCCATGACAGTCCATCACTGAGAAGTTTCTTCTAATTTTATACCTTTTGAATGCATATGTGGTTATAATCTGTCTTCGTTTACACAATAAAAAGCATTTTCTTTAGAAATATCAAAGTCTAAAAAGCCTATTTTCTTTTGTTCAGTGAATAAAATACTTGTCAATAAAGTTAGGTTGCCCCAATCAAATTTATCACAAACAGTAGATGTTAACCTTAAAAAATGTATTACTTCAATAAACTCACAGTTTACCTCACAGAAAACTAGGAAGTTTTTATCAAAGCATAAAATTCTAATTAACAAAGTGCAAAACTCTAATCCATGTATCCTAACAAGAAATATAAACCATAATGCTTCATGACATCCAAACGGTCCTGAAAATCAAGGTTCACAGTGAAAGCACAGCCAATCCAATCCAACTGCTATTTGACTCCACAACCTCAAGAAGACTTGGAGGGAAGGAGACATGAAGTGGATATGATAAAGATAGACTCAATTTATGCATAAAATTTCCAAAGAATTAATTTTGAAAAATTAAAAATTGTTTTAAGATTCAAATGTCAGTCAAATCTCTGCCTCCTGTGTCATATCCCCCACCATAAATTTGCTCCTCCATAGCACAATCACAGGTACGTTCTCTGAGTTTTCATTTCTCTGTGTCTAGCATGTCTTTCTTTGTTCCATAATCATTTTAACTATATGCACTCTTTCTATGGTGCATATATTATATCCATAGGAACTTTAAGGTGGTCGCTCACTTTGGCTGTCTGCCATGAAATTGGGATATAGCAATCAGTTGTCTTTCCTTTTGCTAAGGATAAAAGAAAAGCCTTCCCACACTCTAATATCATTATTAATGGAACTTAATGAATAGCTTTCAATTATCAATATTAATATCTATTATCTATTACTGTTTATGTATTATCTGTAATAGCAACTATTACTCTACTTCAGTTATACGCCAAGTGTTATGATAAGCAGTGCTTTGATTTTTTTGTTTTATTCTAGAATCTTTTTAAACATCCTGTATTTTTATTTTTGTTTTTTTCAGTGACCTTCTGGATCATTCACTCTCGATGTATTTGTGTAGATTGTGCCATTTTCTTGATATTATTTTTGTTTGTTTGTTTTATTGTGGTATGGTCTGATAAGGTATTGAATTACTATTACAGAAAACTACAACCAATCAAAATGCAAACTTGAAATCCCAGTGACCCATAATACACCTATAATTCAACCTTGGCAATGAAGATTGAGGAAACATTGTGGAAAAGGTGGTGAAAATGTTGTAAGAGCCAGAAGATGGGGTAGTTTGCTTAGAGATTCCATTCCTGGGAATGATACAAGTTAACACACATACAGTCTCACCAGCATGACAGTCCAAACACGAGCCAAATGAAGGCAACAACAACAGATGTGCTGAAGCCCAGCGGCCTTAACCCCACACAAAAACTGCAGGTAGCTAGGGAACACTTATGTTTAAAGAAAATATTAGATATATGCAAAGCTTCATGGCACAAACTATAGCTTGTTTTTAAAACTAGAGAAAATGGTTGAAAATTAAGCCTGCATTACAAAGTATGATGCATCTCAACCTGAATAGTTTCTGTGTAGGTCCACAGAAAAGCAGTATATTTCAGTGCATGAAAGCAATGTGGCTAAAATGTAAAATAAATGTGGCTTTAGGGGCTGTGCCAGTAAGTAAAAAAAATGCTTCAAAAAGAAAGGGACTAGAAACATTTTCAAATACTTTTACAGTGTTTCCCAATAAACATCAGAAGAGTGTTCTGTAATGAAGTAAAAAGGATATGATATATCTGAAGACATGAACAGGCAATGACTCTACACAGGAAAGGAGAGGACAAAAGCACAAAGCAGACCCAAGAATTGAGACTAGAAACAAAAATGAATGAATAAGTGAGTGAGTAAGTAGGTGGATATATGTATGTAGGGAAAATAATGTAGGAGAAGATACGGTATATTACAATGTCATAGAAATTGAAGTAGAGTTAAATAAATAATGTTGAAAGCAGCAGTTATAATAGAAGCCTCCTTACAATGAAGAGACAGGCACACTGCTGAATTGTGCCAGACCTAAAGAGAGAGAGAGAGAGAGAGAGAGAGAGAGACTCACAGTAATGGTTTTCAGACTATTCAAAACATACCATAGAAGGGTAAAACTACCAAACACATTTTATAGATCCAATATGACCATGATACCAACAAAGAGAGGCCGTAAACTTTAGAAAGAAAGATACAATATGAGATACAAGAAATATGAAAGATACAAGTGAAGAGCTGTAGAGAAGAGGGAAAGTGGAGAAATTATGTAATTATATCATAATCTGAAAAAATTATAATAAAAATTACAAAATTACAAACTATTTTTCCTGGTGAACACAAAGGCACATTTTAATACAGTACTATGTGTAAGCATAATTTAATATATACTAAGGTGATTGTTGACTACAGTTAAGAGCTATAAAGAACACTTATAAAACCTAAGTCAATAAGGTATGATAACATGTAGAAACCAAAGGAAATAAATCATATTATTATCTCAATGTAGGTTGTTTTAAGTGGTGATTAATATTTACTATTGATATATCTTTTAGTAAAGCTGCTGTTAGTCCTAAATAGCTGTATAACAAAATCACCACACAGAGACTGGGTTTTAGTTAATTAACCTAGAACACAATGCTGGGCAATATTTACTCCATCCTAAACCTCCAAGCCCTCATAGTTTCCTAACATTTAGATTTTACACATTATACTTGCTTTTATTGATATATTAGGTCCAGTCCATCTCTCCACACGGTTCCAAGATCTCTCCTCCAGCTCTGCTCTCCTAGGTTTCCTCTCTCCCTTTTGCCTCCCACTGTTTTCCTCCCACTGGCTCCTCCCCTCTTTCCTGTCCTCTGGCTCCTCTTCTCTCCCTGCTTCCTTTCCCTTGCTCAACATTGTGGCTAGTTACTTTATTTTGGCCCATTTACACAAAGTTGAGACAGGTTGCTTAGAACAAGTATCACAATGCAAAGTCCAGATTGAAACCTGAAGCGGGTGTGTGTGTGTGGGGGGGGGGGGGCGGCGGGATCAGCATTTGAATGAACAAGGGTAAGGCGTATACATTTCAAAAGAACACCATACCAACAGTAGGTGCAGATGACTTTTTGCATATATCACCATCACTTCATGATAAACTCCCTTATAAAACTTGGAAAATATGAACAGATAAAAATAAAATTAAAGCTAACTGTGATAAATTTAAAGCTACCATTATACTGGATGGTAAAATACTATTGTTTTAAATTCCAAAGGCATCTGTTGTCCTATTTCTACTCTTACTCAATATTTTGCTTGAAGTCAATACCAAAAGTATAAAGCAAGAGATTGTAATAAAAGAGATGTAATACTGGAAGTATTCTAATTATCCCTATTGCACATTACATGACTCTATAATTCAAGAACCCCAAAGAACAACATTTCTTCTGACAACAGTCTCAGAAAGTAGAAATTCTGAAGGGGGAGGAAAAACTCAGTAGGTTTTCTACATACCAAAAGTAACTTTCACCAGAAAATGTGAGAAAAAAATACAACTCACATTACCTTCCAAAACTGAAGAAACATAGTAATAAACTTAAGAAGTCAAATACTACTACATTGAAAGCTATATAACAATGAAGATATACATTGTACAAGTCCCTCCAAGATGTACAGTGTTTCTAAACTGAATAAATTGCAGAATTAATATTGTGAGCAAGTATAACTTTCCAAAAATCTATAAATTCAAATAATTTCATCACAGTTATTAGTGACATTTTTCTTACTGTTAGAAAATGTAATCTTAACATTTATATGGAATTATTAGAGACCTTAATGGCCAAGGTAACTGACAGACAAGATCAATAGTATGTGAATGTCAAACCCAATTTAAATTTAAATTATAGTAAAAAAAATACACACAGAGGTTGGTCAGCAAATTAGTAAAAGGCCATGGGAAGGGAAGGTTCTGAAGGTAAGAAAATGGAATGTAGTGGCATAACATCTTAACGTGGAATAATGGAACAGAAAAATTTAAATTTGGATGCATGATGTGAGAGAACTGTAGAATACAGTATATATTGAGGGGTAAATAACATTAAAGACATTTCCAAAAACTCATGTGGAACCCTACTACTGTGTAAGCTTCCATATGTGTATATATAAACACATAAATTAATAACAAATAAAACAAACAAAACAATATGACAAAAAAGCACTGTTAAAAATATACGGCCTCTTTTGGAGTAGTAACCAGTGAGATCACATAGATTCCCAAACACAAAAGGCTATCACTAGTGCTCTTGGTTTGTCCCTAGAACTTGATAGTAAAATATGATTCCTGAGTATTCCACACATTTGAGTCGTGGAACAAGAAGAGATCAATCTATGAAATAGATGTGGATGCTTCATCATTACTGCTGTGAATGCTGCAAGAAGAGAAAGTGCTCATCAGACATACCCAGACATGCAGCCTGTGAGCTACAATAACAGCCTGCCTGGCAACATATGCCCATTGGTGCAATAAGATGAATGTCATGGGATTAACTAACCACTTTCTGGTTGGGTTTTAAGACAAAAAAAAAAAAGCTGGTAGTAATAATACTTATCAAGATCCTAAACTTGTGGCTAGCCGGGTCATGTTCATAGGGAAGAACCTACTAATATTTTTATGAGAATGGAATATAGCATTAAACTGATTCCCAGTGACTTATTGCTATATGCCCAGATTAGTGCATCTCTCAGCCCTCATCAGAGAAGCTAATTTTGTGTGCAGCAGAGGGCAAAAAACACAAAGGCCCATAATGGCAGGTACAGAAATTAAGTGACTTTGTGGTGTTCAACTTCAAATGAGGCATGGTATATCACAGTCTCAATTTCTCAAGACTCGGGGAGCATTATGGAAGGGGTGGGGAAAAGACTGTAAAAGCCAGAAGCAGTATATGGCTTCCAGAGATCGGTATTTTCCACACATAACAGTGCTTGTTGCAGACATGATTATGACAGGATGGAAAATACTAATAAAAGCTCAAGAAGACAAAATCAATGCATGAGGAGGTAATGTGGGCATGTACCTAGATGAAGAATCATTTGTAATTGATAACTATCAGAGAGGAAGAATTAATTATCTTCAAGGGTTTGTCCCCTGGTAGGCTTAGTATGCCCTAGTGGGTACCATATAATTGAGTACATGTGCAACACTAACGGAACTATGGGTTTTCTTAAAGGATAGCACAAAGTTAGGTATCTATAGAATGATAGCAACTCTGGAAGGAATTGGAGGTTGGATATAATTAAAATGGAATGTAGAAAATTGTCAAAACCTTACAATTATTTTTCCAAAACAGGGTTTTCCTGTATAGTCCTCACTGTCCTGAACCCATTTTGTATACTAGGTTGACCTCAAAGACAGATCAACCTGCCTCTGCCTCTTGTATGCTGGAATTAAAGGCATGCACCACCTTGCTTGGTTAATAAAAACATTTTAAGTGAACACTGATGGTTAGGTTTTTTTTTTAATATTAGCTACAGTTTATTAACTTTGTATCCCACCTGTATCCAGCTCCCTCATTATCTCCCAATCCCATGCTCTCTCCCTCATCTCCTCCCTGCCCCTTTCCAAGTCCACTGAAAGGGGAGGACCTCCTCCCCTTTAATCTGACCCTGGTTTATCAAGTATCTACAGGACTGGCTGCAAAGTCCTTCTCTGTGGCATAGAGGGCTGCTCCTCCATTGAGGAGAGGAGGAGGTCAAAAAGCCAGCCATTGAGTTCATGTCAGAAATAGTCACTGTTCCCCTTACTAGTAAACCCACTTAGATACTGAGCTACCATGGGCTACATCCGAGCAGAGGTCCTAGATTATATCCATACATGGTCCTTGGTTGGAGAAACAGTCTCATAACAGACCTCTGTGCCCAGATATATTTGGACCCTGTGGAGGTCCTGTTCTCTCCAGATCATATTAACTCCCCCTTCTTTCTTATGATTCCCTACATTCTGCAGAAGGTTTGGTTGTGAGTCTTAATATCTGCTTTGATACTCAAGGGACAACACATAGTGGAGAGGTGGTAGAGAAAGGGGAACCCTCCTCCATTGCTGGTGGGAATGGAAACTTGTACAACCACTTTGGAAATCAATCTGGTCCTTTCTCAGACAATTAGGAATAGCGCTTCCTCAAGATCCAGCTATACCACTCCTAGGCATATATACAAAAAATGCTCAAGTACACAACAAGGACATTTGCTCAACCATGTTTGTAGCAGCTTTATTTGTAATAGTCAGAACCTGGAAACAACCCTGATGTCCCTCAGTCGAGGAATAGATACAGAAATTATGGTACTTTTACACAATGGAATACTACTCAGCAATTAAAAATGAGGAAATCATGAAATTTGCAGGCAAATGATGGGACCTGGAAACGATCATCCTGAGTGAGGTATCTTAAAAGCAGAAAGACACACATGTTATATACTCACTTGTAGAGACCTATAAGATAGGATAAACATGCTGAAATCTATACACCTAAAGAAGATAAACAAGAAGAGGACTGGGGGTAAGATGATCAATCCTCACTTAGAAAGACAAATGGATTGACATTGGATGTAGGAGAAAACAAGTAACAGGGGAGGAGCCTAACACTGAGTGTCTCTGAAAGACTACCTAGCAGTGATGGTTAGTTTTAAAAATCAATTTTTAAAAATAAGTTTTAAATAAGTTAATTTAAAATTTTATTTTAAAATAAATTATTTTAAAATAAGTTCCTGAGTTTCTGGGTTCTTAAGAAGAGATAAGAACACATTTTCCTGTGTTCCTGATGAATTGGAGTATCCATTGATTTGGGGGGTTGCTGGTGATGCCATGATGTCCTGATTTTTGTTGGATGTGTTCTTTTGCTGACCTCTGGCCATTTGCTTATCAGTAATCTTCAATGTTTGTTCCTGGATTCTGCAGTTCAGACTGATATTGTCTTTCTCTGGTGTCTGGAGAATTCTTCAGGAAGATGAGAGAGGTCCAGTGGTTTGAGATTGTGTGTTGGTGATTCAGCTGTACCTAAGGGAGGAATATTCGCTGGTGCAGAAGGACAAATGCAGGCCAAATGTGTGAGTGTTTGTGTATGCAGAAGTGTGCCTTGAAAGACAGGTGTTAGAGAATGTAGATGTCCAAAGTGTGGGGCAGAGGCACTGTGCAGGCTTCAAAGAGATTGCAGGCACTTGAGGTCTTCTCAGGCACACAATTCCCTTGTGTTGATTCCCTGAATACCTCAGTGGCCTGCAGGACACTGGTATTCAGTTCTGTCTGAGCTCCAGGAGTCATGTGACTGAACTCCACTGGTAGACCCACAGAACAGGGGCTTCAATGTTGAGAACAGTGTCCCTGTTCCTACAGTGGGTGTGTGGATGGGAGGGATCAGACGTCTGGCTGCTAGCTTAGAAGGACCCTGGATCTGGGACTCTGTAGGCACTTGATGATGCACTCACTCTCTACCAGGTCAAATCGGAAAGCACAGGAGTTCCTCCTGTTCTCTACTCGCAGGCCCAAACCTGCTCCATCAAATACTGGAGGTTGAGCTCAGTCAGCTCAGTGGTGCTGCAGTCCTCTAACTTGGGAGTCCAGCTGCAGCAGCAGAACTGGGAGCCCAGTCCAGGTGCCTGCTGGGAAGTCCTGGGGAGCCAGAACAATGGTCCACACACCTAGGTGGCCCAGCACCTGGTGTACCTAGGTGGTTTGGCAGGTCTGGCGACTTTGGTGGCTGTACAGCCAGCTGTCCGCCACTGAGGGATCGGGCAGCTGGTACAGTCATTGGCTGGGAGGTCCTGTGGAGCCCATACAGCTCCTCTCAGACCCAGGACCCAGAAGGCTGGTACAGCTGACAGCCACAACTGAGAAGCTAGGAGCCCCGCCTCTGCTGTCTCAGTCCCCAGGCAGTGAGTTCTGTGCTAAGAGTCTCTGGAGTCTCAAAGAGTTTCTGTGGGACGGAGGAGTCCACTGAGGAGGAGGAAGGCCTGTCACAGGGAAGTGCAAGTGGTTCAAATGTCCACCACTCTCCGTCCCCAGAGAAGACAGCAGGTGACCTGAATCTAACTGGTCTCAGCTCATGTGATGTTCCCTCTCATTCAGGAATCCTCAATGTCAATTTTCTGGCTTCAGCTGCCCCTCCACTTACCAATTTTGGAATTTCAGATCCTGTGCCTCTCAGATAGGGTGCGTGTTGGTCACTGCCATCTTGGATCCTTGGCTTTTCTGGTTTATTATTATTGTTATTATTTATTTTTTAATTAATTACAGTTTATTCACGTTGTATCCCCTTCCTAATCTCCTCCCATGCCTCTCCCCAGCCCACTGATAGGGGAGGTCCTTCTCCCCTTCCTTCTGACTCTAACCTATCAGGTCTCATCAGGACTGTCTGCATTGTCTACTTCTGTGGCCTGGTAAGGCTGCTCCCCTCTCAGGGGGAGGCAATCAAAGAGCCAGCCACCGAGTTTATGTCAGAGACAGTCCCTGTTCCCACTATCTGGGTAATGCTGCCTTGGTATAATGAGTTTTGTCTTAAGCCCCAGCTTTGTACTTTATGGAAGAGTTAAAGTATCATTAGCGTTAGCTCTTCTTAAGTATTTGGTTGATTCCAGTAGTATACCAGAACCAGCAATACGCTAGCACTTTCTATATTCAGATATTTTTTTTTAAATAAAGTGTTTGTTTTGTTTGATTTGGTTTGGTTTGATTTTAGTTTTGGTTTTATTTGAGACAGGATTTGCTTGTGTAGTCTTGGTTCCTATACTCACTTGGTAGACCAGTGTGGCCTCAAACTCACAAAGATCTGCCTGCCTCAGCCTCCCAGAATGCTGGGATTACAAGTGTATGCCACCCACAGAGCTAATAAACTGCTTGTTTATCCAATCATTACAAGCAGATCTATTGGCTTGTCTTTGGAAAAAAAAAAAACTTTCCTACCTTCTCTTTAATTTATCTGTTCTTTGTTCTAGTCTTAAACTAGTAAGTCTCTTGGATTTATTCCTATAAAAACTAGTGGCACACTAATGTTCTGTGTTTTTTATATCCTTTGCTTCTTTCCCCTTTGAAATATCTGTATTTTATTAAAAAGTGGTCTGATGATAATTGAATATATTCCTGGAGGTTTTTTTTGTTTTCTTTTTCTGATAGTCCATAATCCCACAACTAATGAGTTAGATAGCCATTTTGGCATTCTGCTCTTTCTTCCTTGTTTCTTCCTTCCTTTCTTTTTTTTAAAATTTATTTATTTTTATCTCAATCACAGGTTAGGTACTTTGAATCCCAGGCCTAGCCCCTCCCTCATTCCCTCCTACCTTCCCACTCCCTCCCTCATCTCCCTCCTCCCCGCCCCCT